>CM042315.1:5282748-5722748 GCA_023566125.1 Zingel zingel
ACTTTGCGTGGAATACCTGCAAAACAGGGACATATAAGTAGTTCTTTTGTAGATTATGGTGAACTAGTGTGTGTTGTAGCAGTGTTTTGCCATTGAGAACAAGGGGGCTAACCGCTAGCATGTTAGCGCTAGCATGGTTTAGCCCCCTCGGTTCAGCTAGTGACGTAGAAAGCCCTGCAGATTTTGAACAGCTCACCCGGAGACTGAAGGCAGGTTATATACAGAAACCGTATCTCACTCAAAACAGCATGGATGGTTGTTTTTTCAAAGTTTGTATGCGTGTGGAAGCACCAGAGACACAAAATAATACCCCAAATCCCAGAAAAAAAGTGATTTTTTCATAATATGGGCACTTTAAAGCAACCAGAAATACACATTTTAAGACCAACGATATCCTCCACAAGTTTAGAAACAATTGTTTTACATTATATCCTTAATTTCACTTTGTATTACTCCTTCCAACATCAGCGGGAGCATTCCAGTAAGTCCCTGTGATAAACATGTGTTGCTCCGAGCGGCATTCCTGGGGGCCCCTTCCCTCCGATAATTGCTGCTGCCTTGTGGGAGAGGAGGACGTGTCAATGAGGACAAACAAAAGCAAAGAAGCTGATGCAAATAGCCGCTTGAGTGAAAGCGCTCAATCTATGCTTTCAATAGGCTTGCACAACAACACTTGGCTGAAATCCAAGCTTGTTTACAAAAAAGGACAATCCATTCATGACTCATGGAGGACTCGCTCTCTGAGCGAAACAATGGGGCAACGGTTTGTGACTAGCATTGTTTTAAACCTGTTTTAGACGTAGGTGAATAAAAAGATGGGTGTTGTAAATGATGTACATGCAAGCAATAAGAACCGCAGTGTACCAATTCATGACTGTGGCATGAATGAGTGCACAAACTTATATTCTGAGGTATTAGACTGCTGACAGATTATCAAAAGAATCATAAAAATGGCTGAACTTTGGTGAAAAATGGAAAGAAGCTCATGTTTTTATTGATCTGACACCAAATCCTGATTTAACTCCTTCATTTGTGTTACATATTTTCTTTCTATCGGCTGGTTTTTGTAGGATTTACACTTCATGGACAAAAGTACAGTATGTGGACGCTCCTGTCTAGGGCTGCACGATATGAGGAAAATATCTAATTGCAATTATTTTGACTAATATTGCGATTGCGATATGATTCATGATATTAGAGGGAATTATCGTTTTTGTATCATTATTCTAATTTTTATTGAAAATAATTAATATTGAAAGAAATTAAAATGATTATAGTGTGATTTTTGCGAGGATCTGTACCAAACACAGATGTCTTTCTTTAGTCTGTGGGATAGGATTTGTAGGCCGGGACGTCTCTGCAGCACCACAATACTTCATTCAGAATGGTTTCACACATATTTTGCCATTAACAAATATTGCGCCCCCCTGCGATTTGGATATCGCACTAGTCCATATTGCGATTTCGATACAATTGCGATTAATTGTGCAGCCCTATCTCCTGTCTTCATGTTTAGTAGCTTTGTGCAGTTTTTTCCAAAATATCATAGACCATTTTAGGTAAACCCCTTTCACATGCACATGCATACCTGTGTGTTTGCCCTCTTTAGTTATTTTTTTCCCACTTTGAGAGAAATCGGTAAAGTCTCACCTGGGTCCAAACCCAGCGTCCGGACATGACGGCCTGAAAGCTGATGAGAGCTCCAAATTGTCAGACGACCATCAGTCATACAGCGGGATGAAGGGGTTGGCATGACGACCGCTATGTCTATCCGATCCCTGTGCCATTCCTCTGACTCCTCTCGACCACACACATCTCCTGAAGGATGAACCAGGGAAACCAGACAGCACTGAGACGGTTTTCAGTCCTTCTCAGGAACATGTTTCTCTTTTTCCTTTAATCTGATTAATGGTAGGTGGACTGAAAAAAAGGGTCAAAGGTCTGGAGAAGTCTGGAGACACAGGGAATCTGTTACTGTAGATGAAGGGCTATTTGTATTAACAACTAAACCTCTTATAAAAGGACAAGGATAGAACGGGGAGGAGCGCAGGAGTGATTTAGAGTTTTTCCATCTTCTCTCAGACAACAACATAGTAGATACGTATATCAGATATATTGTTTTAAACCTGAAAATTAATATTTGATCCAATCAGAAACAAAGGTCTTGACCTTAAGTCAAATACTGAATGTGCTAATTAATTGCACTTAAGGGAGCTTCAGTGTGCAGACTTTTGTTTCTGTCTGTTTTTATTGCTGCCTTCAACTGTATATGGATGTGCCTCATAATTTAGTTTGGGGGTCTTTAGTCACATTGGGAACATATTTATGTTGAAAAGACATTAACAAAAATGGTATGTTGCATAATATGTGACCTTTAAGTAAAAAGAAAAAAAAAAAGTAATTCACTTGACTGAGCAAATAAACAAAACGTTTGTTGTTTTAGACCACAGATTATTATCATTTTATACTTTAATTGCAATTCTAAATACACCATTCCCAGGAAATACCGTATCTCTCACTATCCTCGATGAAGTATTTAGTGGATTTTCTCCAAAAAGTGTTGTGAAAGGTTGCAGATACCAAAAAGTAGGCTATAGTTAAGTGGAAACATGTAAGAAATGTTCTTGTAAAACATGTCTCCTGCATAGAATACTCTTAGAAATCTGCTTTTGTTGAGTAAGTCATTCTTTGGATGTGTCTTTGGATTGTTAGCACATCTATTTATTTATTTATTTTGAATTTGTTTATTTTGCACAATAAAAATCAAGACAACAATAACAAAACAAAACAATTAAATAATAAAAAATAAAGATTGTGCAGGTGAGATTAACAGGGCATTATGCCATACATGTACGTACATGGTTATTTTTACAAACAGAGACATTTCCCTTCGTTTGTGCCCTTCGTTTACACGCAAACGGAGAATTCGCCTCTGAAAACAAGTCTTTCTAAAACCTCCGGCCAGAGTGGAGATTTTGAAAATCTTTGTTTGCACGTTTGCATGTAAACTGAGACAAACGGAGGTTTACGCATAGACAGTATATAAGAAGGGACCAACAGATCCCGTTGCTCTGGACGGAGACCAGTGAAGGATATTAGAAGAACTTAGCGTTACTGCGCAGCCTCCAACTGAGAGAGACGACGTAGATGTGACGTGAGCAACCTGTCTGAAAGTTGGAAGTCTTCTGGTAGCTGTGTCAAGAGAAATCTCAATCATTCCCAATCTAGCAGAGACGGAGAGCGTAGGTATATGTAAGGAGATAACATAGGCACAGGCTAATTACTGATCACTAACATGATAGTTAACATTAGTAATTACACTTAAACAGCTAATGGAAGTCCAAACTGCCTGCGGGCTTCTCCTGTACTAAAAAAAAAAAAACGTCTGCTATGGAGCCATAACATGAGATACAAGGTAGTGGAGCCTTTTATACATTGTCGTGTTTTCTTTAGAAATAAACAATGGACATATAAAGTCTTTAAACACCTCAGATGTAAAGTTATTCGCTGTCAAAGTGATGTAAAAATGAATGGCAGTCAATGGAATGCTAACGTCGGATGATCGCTTTGTAGCATCAAAATGGTGCCATAGGAGGTTCGAGCTCTCAAGTGAAGCTTACCCACTTGGGTTTAGGCAGCCGAGAGAGAGAAAGAGGAAGTGATTTGTTGCTGTTGTTGCTATTTTCGGGATTCTGATTCTGGCTAACGTGGGCTTGAGCTTCTCGTTACACTGCCACCTACAGGTTTGGCATGCTCTTGACAGCATTGACGGCATATATATATATATATATATATATATATATATATATATATATATATATATATATATATATATATATATATATATATATATATATATATATATATATACACACAGGTACATGTAAACGAACACTTTTCTGAAAACTGACAGCTGTGCACGATGTTATTTTTGAAAACGGAGAGGTTGAAATGTCCGTTTATGAAAATAGCCGGCCACGTGTAAACGTAGTCTAAGAAAACCCCTAGGGGCTAATAGAAGGAATCTCACCTAAGGAAGAGAGGAATAATATACATAATGAACAATTACAATTACAAGTGTCCTGAACTAAAAACAACAAATTAAACACGAGTAAGCACTGAAAGAATAAAAAAAAAGCATAAGGTCAAAGGCATAAAATAAATTACAATAATATAGATAAAATGTATTTATTTATTTGACAAAAATGTTTTTATTTGACATGGGCAATGCACAGCTCCTTAGCAGTACCAGAGTAAGCTATAAACTAATTTTCTGTAGTACCTGGGCAGGAATCAGAGAATAACATCTCTGTCAGAAGGGAAACCTAACACCGGAGTATAAACACAGCAGTAAAGGACAACTATCACATTTCACAGATAATATAATATTAAAACTCACCCACAACAACAACAACAACAACAACCTCAACACAAAAACACCACTCCGACAACAAGAAACACAACATGAAGACAACACTACAATACAACAACAATACAATATTAACAACATTAAAACACCACATTCTTTACAGATTACTGCAAACACATTCGCATAAAAAATCGACATCCAGAATTAAGAATTATTAAGATGTATCTGCTTTATTGTTGTCAAAGTTACAAAAGGCTGGATCATCAAAACAGACAACTGCACCAGAGCTCTCTGTCCAGTGTGTTTAATGGTTTATAATGATTTGATTAGTTTGCCTATGTGTTAGGGAGTTTGCACCACTATGACCTGTGGATTTCAGTATCAACTAAAGCAGGTCCTGCATTGTTACCTAATCCTTTGGCACTGTGTTGTAGAAAGGCCCTTTGTCAAAATCTACTTTTAACACCTTATTTATTTCAGATTATATATGTCTCACATGGTTCTGATTCCTAAATGAAGTGGCATTAAATCTAATTACCATAATTGACACAGAAATCCTGGAGCTAGTTAGTACCATTCCAACATCATGAGTACTGGTTAGCAGGGGCGGAAGTAACAAATGACGTCTTGTTAAATGTGACAACGTTTTTTTCTTTGTGTACTTGTAATCAGTAATCAGTAATTGTTCTTGTACTGAAGTATTGTTTATCACAAGTACTTTGCTACATTTCAAGTTGCATCAGAGGAAAAACAAAAGTCCTGATAAACGAAAAAAGAGATAAATCAGCAGCTGCAGCAGAAACTGCAGGTCTGTCTTTTCACCTGTCCGTCTGTTCACCTGTCTGGCTGTTTACCTGTCTAACTGTTTACCTGTCTGTCTGTTCACCTGTCCGTCTGTTCATTTGTCTGTCTGTGCACCTGTATGTCTGGTAACCGGACTGGTTACTGTGGAACAGAGAGGCTGAGTGGACTGGTTACTGTGGGACAGAGAGGCTGAGTGGACTAGTTACTGTGGGACAGAGAGGCTGAGTGGACTGGTTACTGTGGGACAGAGAGGCTGAGTGGACTGGTTACTGTGGGACAGAGAGGCTGAGTGGACTGGTTACTGTGGGACAGAGAGGCTGAGTGGACTGGTTACAGTGGGACAGAGAGACTGAGTGGACTGGTTACTGTGGGACAGAGAGGCTGAGTGGACTGGTTACTGTGGGACAGAGAGGCTGAGTGGACTGGTTACTGTGGGACAGAGAGGCTGAGTGGACTGGTTACAGTGGGACAGAGAGACTGAGTGGACTGGTTACTGTGGGACAGAGAGGCTGAGTGGACTGGTTACTGTGGGACAGAGAGGCTGAGTGGACTGGTTACAGTGGGACAGAGAGGCTGAGTGGACTGGTTACAGTGGAAGAGAGAGGCTGAGTGGACTAGTTACTGTGGGACAGAGAGGCTGAGTGGACTGGTTACAGTGGGACAGAGAGGCTGAGTGGACTGGTTACTGTGGGACAGAGAGGCTGAGTGGACTGGTTACAGTGGGACAGAGAGGCTGAGTGGACTAGTTACTGTGGGACAGAGAGGCTGAGTGGACTGGTTACTGTGGGACAGAGAGGCTGAGTGGACTGGTTACTGTGGGACAGAGAGGCTGAGTGGACTGGTTACAGTGGGACAGAGAGGCTGAGTGGACTGGTTACAGTGGGACAGAGAGGCTGAGTGGACTGGTTACAGTGGGACAGAGAGGCTGAGTGGACTGGTTACAGTGGGACAGAGAGGCTGAGTGGACTGGTTACTGTGGGACAGAGAGGCTGAGTGGACTAGTTACTGTGGGACAGAGAGGCTGAGTGGACTAGTTACAGTGGGACAGAGAGGCTGAGTGGACTGGTTACTGTGGGACAGAGAGGCTGAGTGGACTGGTTACAGTGGGACAGAGAGGCTGAGTGGACTAGTTACTGTGGGACAGAGAGGCTGAGTGGACTAGTTACTGTGGGACAGAGAGGCTGAGTGGACTGACACACAGAATGATGTTCAGACAGGTGAGTACAGCAACAACACTCTTATTTACGGGTGGAACTTACTGTACAGACACGGACATCTACACACATTGCGTTACCTAGCAACAGAGTGCTGTGTGCACTTTAATAGGTGTGTTTTTGCCTACAGACACTGTGAATGGTGTATTGTATATACATCTCTGTGCCCTGGTGATGTTTTATTCTGCTGTTGAAGTGGCAGGCTCTTTAATTGATGTAGCCTAATAATGGCTGGTTGACCTGCTGCTCTGTCCATAGCTCTTTTTATTTATTGATTTTTGTTTAACTGTCTAAGTTCTGTCTAATTCTAGTGAGGCTACTACACTGAGGAAGGCATGTCCGTCTATAAACTGTATACTATAGACTGTGAATTTAAGAGTAGATCGAACTTTATTCATCCTGAGGGAAATGGCTGAGCAGTTGCAGTACAAAGTAGGAAAGAGTGCAAATATATAGGCCTAGCGTAAATTAAACAAAATAAACAATAAAGATTATCAATAAGGTGCATAACACTTGAAGTAAATAATGTCAGAAATATAAACAGGTTATCTGGACCCAACTTGATTCTACTTGTATGTATATATGTATTGGTGCACTGATTTTGTCTGGCTGGTCTTTGTTTGGTTTTTGTATGCAAATACTACTACTGAACATTTAGGGGTTAGGGTTTACATGACTTGAGGTTTAGATGAATTGGGAACTTGTACCTCTCCCTGTGTGTGTGTGTGTGTGTGTGTGTGTCTGTGTGTGTGTGTGTGTGTGTGTGTGTGTGTATTTGCATGGGTGCCATTAAGATGTAACTAACAAGCCTCTGCACTAATGTCTCAGTCATGTGGAGGCTCTTTGTCTTACCTGGAGCCAACAGGTGAGTCATTATGAGGTAAGCAAGGGCAAATTATAGAGGATTTTAAAATAGGAGTTTGTGTGTGTGTGTGTGTGTGTGTGTGTGTGTGTGTGTGTGTGTGTGTGTGTGTGTGTGTGTGTGTGCTCTTTAGTATTATGTAGGACAGATACAAGACAACATTTTGAAACATTTCACCATAAGAGGCTTTTATCTGGTGGTGAAAAGTCTAATGCAGTATTTACATGTCCATATGTACAAATTGAAGTAAAGTGGTTGCTGTTGTATATCATTCTTCGTTCCTTACTGGTTTTGACGAGCCATTGTAACAGAAATCCACAGTCCTCGTTCTGCGTTTCGTTTATATTTGATTTTTATATTGTGTTTAATATGTTGTTAAAGAACGGCAATAAAGGCAATCTTTAAAAAAACAACAATGAAATGTAAACAGGTTAACAAGTGTGTCATATAAATATAAATTGGATAACGGGTAGATGTCTTTATAAATTATACAGTTTAACAACATACATCACAGAATCATACTTGTGATTAAATATCCACAGATATTTTTAAAACGGATCGACGGATTTCTCCTTTAAATCGTGCTTCTCTTTCGGTACTACACCGTTTTCCCTCCGACGCTTAAAGGAACCTTTCTCTTTGTTCCGGGCCTCACTGGAGCAAACATGGCGGCAGAAGGAGACGTCGATTTGGACCTGGAAGCCGACGAAAACTGCACGGGAAAACCGGCAGAAAAGCCTCGGAAACATGACAGCGGAGCCGCTGACTTGGAGAGAGTCACGGACTACGCGGAGGAGAAGGAAATATCCAGCTCTGACTTAGAAACGGTGAGTGCTCCGGGCTAACGTTAGCCGGGAGACATGCGGCCACTGCTGGCCATACTGTCGGCACATCATCAAACTTAGTGAAGTGTGCAACATCATATGTACGTCGTCTTATAAGAAACGTTAGCTGTTTAGCTAGAGTTTTGCTTGATCACAGGATGCTAAAATGTTATTAGCGGTTGCTATTCAATTGTTCAGTTAAGGATGAATTCGGTGGCTAACTGCCTAGCTAGCTAAAGCTACTTTCCCCTTTGCTTCATTTAACCATAGACTGTATGCAGTGAACCATAGCATTGAACCAACAAAAAAAAAAAGGCAGGGGCAGTCTTTAACGTCACCAGTACAAGGACGGAACAGACCAGAACAATGTAAAAAAAAATAATAAAGTAATAATTAACCAATAATTGACGCAAACAAAAACTATTCAAACAACTACTGGAATAGCATTAAATAAATCGAAAAACGTCAATCAAATATTAGAATTAAAGCAGAGGTTAAAGTGGGTCGTGTTAGTATGAACAGAGAGTTATTTCTGTGCACTGTTCTCTAAAATAATCCAAATGTATCATTTTATAATGGTGACCAGATGTCAAGTGGGGCATGAATCCTGATCTTTACGTAAAATAATAAATAATCAGTGGTTTCTGCATCTTTACTGTCTGATGGAAATGAATTTGAGTGAGATATATAAAAATATGATTTTACTTTAATGAGGATAAATAACCTTCTTTGGGCTTCAAGTAAAAAAAGGTAACTGGTCAAATGTACGTTACAAATGAATCCCTTGTTTAACAAATGTTTAATTAAATATAACTAATAGGATTTTCTGTGCGTTGTGATGTTAAAGTTGTAATAGCATTCATATTCGAAACATGGTGAAAACAACATAATATGGATAACAATGTTTTCTTCCTTTCTCTCAGGCGATGTCAGTGATTGGAGACAGAAGGTCACGAGAACAGAAAGCCAAACAAGAGAGGTAAGATCAGTGTTGACCCTGCCAGTCTTTACATGTGAGCAGAACTAGAGCTGGGCGATATGGAGAAAATCAAATATCCCGATATTTTGGACCAAATACCTTGATATCGATATTGTAGGGTTGACAATTGGTGCTTTCACAAAATATGCGCATGATAAGATTTTTGATGAATAATGATCAGTTATGTTGATATAATAACTATGTGGGTAAAGGCAAATAATAGAACAGCTAGAACAGTCTGGTGTGTTCAGAAAATGACATCACTCTACAGTAATGCAGCCTCTAAAACCAGGAAAAGACAACACTTGTGTCATATCAGGATATTACAATATCCCAAATTTAAGACGATACCTAGTCTCCTATATCGATATTGATATATTGCCCAGCCCTAGGCAGAACATGTTTATAACAGTAGCATCAGCTCCTTCCTTCTTTCTTTTGGATAGTACATGCGTCTTGTAATTACCCAGCAATGACAGAACGAGAAGGGAAATAACAGTTGTAATGAGCAGGTTGAGGGAGTGTCTCCAGATTTAAAAGTCTCATACCGTCATGGCATAAAGTCCGGACTTCTATGTACTCTGTTGTAGGGCTGCTTGGTTATGGAAAAAAATCATCATCTCAATTTATTTTTGGTAAATATTGAAATCCAGATTATTTAGCACGATTACTCATTGTCTTTGGGAATGATGTTGCATTTATGTAAGTCAAAAAATAGTGAACACGTGAAAACACCTTGAACTGTACAATTTCCTTTTAACCCTTGTGTTGACTTCGGGTCACATTGGCCCGTTTTAAATTTTTGTTTATCAGAAAATATTGGACGTAGAAATAAACGCTGAAAATGTGTAGAAGAAAAAT
The DNA here is from genome assembly GCA_023566125.1 of Zingel zingel. Taxonomy (NCBI): domain Eukaryota; kingdom Metazoa; phylum Chordata; class Actinopteri; order Perciformes; family Percidae; genus Zingel; species Zingel zingel. Next base: position 5,292,662 of record CM042315.1, read on the forward strand.
GTAAAACGTTGGAAAAAGCAAAAACAACTTGTGAAAAAAGGCGTCACAAATGTCCCGTTCCTCATTCACAACACAAAATAAGAGTATCTGCAAAATGTAATATGCAAAAATAATAGTTTTTCTCGATTACTCTGTTTCCGTAATCATTAGAAGCCAAAATGGTAATCGCGATACCATTTTTGATTGCGTAGCCCTACTCTGTGGAATGTTCTCACTGTGTGTTTTGCTTTCAGAGAAAAAGAGTTGGCCAAAGTCACCATCAAGAAAGAGGACGTGGAACTAATTGTAAGTTGGTGTTTTTGCTCAATCACTTTGGGATGTTTTTCTTCTTCTATTCTGTTCAGGTGATGTTAGACACATCTGTTGTAGATGCACTACATGGCCAAAAGTATGTGGACACTGGAACGTTGGGAGCATGCCTATATTCCCACATTTCTGATTTTTATTTTTATTATATTTTTTCTAAATTAGGCCCTATGTTTCCACAGTTTCCACATTTCTAAGATTTTTGTCCAAAATTAGGCCCAATGTTCCCACATTTCCTTTTTCATAAATTTATATCAGATTTTATCCACCTAACCCTAAAATAATGTTGTGGGAGGATAGGGCTTATATTGAAGGGAAATGTAGGAACACAAGACCTAATTTTGAAAATGTCCTAGAAATGTGAGAACATAGAGTAGGGCTGGGCGATATGGAGAAAATCAGATATCACAATATTCTTGACCAAATACCTCGATATCGATATTGCGGCGATATTCCAGGGTTGACAATTGGTGCTTTAACAAAATATCTTCACACTTAGATTTTAGATAAATAATCATCAGTAATGTGGATATAATGACTAAGTGGGTAAAGGCAAATAATAGAACAGCTAGAACAGTCTGGTAAGTTCAGAAAAGTACATTACTTTACTGTAATCCAGCCTTTAAAACCAGGAAAAGACACCACTTATGTCATATTACGATATCCAAAATCTAAGACGATATCTACTCTCACATCACGATATCTATATATTGCCCAGCCCTAACATAGGGCATAATTTTCAGTGGAAAAAAAAAAAAATATCTTGAAAATGTGGGACCATTGGGCTGTCACATAGGGCTGACCCTGGAACGTTACACCCATATGTGCTAATGAAACATGTCGTTCCAAAGTCATGAGCATTAATCTGCTGCTTTCACAGCCTTCGCTCTTCTAGGGAGTTTTTAATAATCTGGCTGCAGGTTCAGTCACAGGAGCATCAGTGTGGTCCAACGCTGATGTTGGGTGATAAGGTCTGGCTGGTTCCAGTTCATCCTAAATTTGTGGGATGGGGTTGAGGCCCGGGGCTCTGTGCAGGCCAGTCGAGTTCTTCCACACCAGACTGGGAAAACCTTTTCTATATGGAACTGGCATTGTGCACAGGGGCGTTATCACGTTGACACGGGAAAAGGACAAACAGTCGGCACCGGATAGCAAAAACACTTAAAATATCACTAAGCTGGACCCTCAAAGGGATAGTTTGGATCCTTTGAAGTGTGGTTGAATGAGGTTCTTCTCCATAGTCCGAATATTGGCTACAGTAGATGGCGGTCAGCATGCCCTAGGGTTGGGTACCGAACTCAATACTTTTTTGGTTACTGACTATGGCTGCAACTAACGATTATATTCACAGTCGATTATTTTCTCAATTAATCGATTAGTTGTTTGATCTATAAAAATGTGGTGAAACATGGTGAAAAATGTGGATCAGTGTTTCCCAAAGCCTAAGACGACGTCCTCAAATGTCTTGTTTTGTCCAAAACTCAAAGATATTCAGTTTACTGTCACAGAGGAGAGAAGAAACTAGAAGATATTCAGATTACTGTCCCAGAGGAGAGAAGATACTAGAAGATATTCAGATTACTGTCACAGAGGAGAGAAGAGACTAGAAGATATTCAGATTACTGTCACAGAGGAGAGAAGAGACTAGAAGATATTCAGATTACTGTCCCAGAGGAGAGAAGAGACTAGAAGATATTCAGATTACTGTCACAGAGGAGAGAAGAGACTAGAAGATATTCAGATTACTGTCACAGAGGAGAGAAGAGACTAGAAGATATTCAGATTACTGTCACAGAGGAGAGAAGATACTAGAAGATATTCAGTTTACTGTCACAGAGGAGAGAAGATACTAGAAGATATTCAGATTACTGTCACAGAGGAGAGAAGACACTAGAAGATATTCAGATTACTGTCACAGAGGAGAGAAGACACTAGAAGAAAAAATAGATTAGCCTCCTAAAAACCTTTACCTCGATGCTCTCTTAAAAGCCACCACTCTTTTTGACACTTTACCTCGCAGAACACAGTAGTTGCTATTCTACCACTGTTATTGTGACTTTGGTGTTTTAAAAGGGTTAGCAATTAACTAAATTAACCAATCGAGGCAGAGGTAGACCAGCAAGTCAGCGTTCTGCGAGGTTAAATAACTGTTTATACCTTGTGACTTTGGAGAGAACGATAGAACGGCTTTATTTCCCCGTAGGAAAGGGCTGTGTGATGGCAAGGCCAAACACTGAAACTATACTAAATATAACTATACAGTTACACACAGTATACACACTGCTAAGCTTCTGTGTCGGTACTCCTGCCTGCTTCTCCAGACTGGGGGCCTCATCTGCTGTAGCTAACACTGACTGTAGAGACAAGCCTCATACAACCACACTTTAAAAGATCAGAACTATTGGACCAAGGGGGGGGGGCCCAAAAATATCATTAAATGTGAGTGTAACTGCATCCCACTTGTGGATATTGCAATTGTCATTTATCTTTTTACTTTCTAGTCAATTTAAGCACTTAGTGTCTTAGTTTAAGGTTTAATGAGTTTAAGGTTTAATGATTCATACTCTGTTAATGTTGCCGTGCAGATGTCAGAGATGGAGATTTCGAGGTCCGTGGCGGAGCGCAGTCTGAGGGAACACATGGGGAACGTGGTGGAGGCTCTGGTGGCTCTGACCAACTGAACAAACGGCATTCACACTCTGGAACACTGGACTGTTTTTCACCAGAGCTCATCAAGGCTGAACTGAACTCAGTGGTTAAACTGTTCTGGTCTCATCTTTTTCTTTTCTTTCTTTCTTTTTTTTTTAAATAAAAGTTGCCCTGCCTTCCTTTGGTGCCAGTGACTAATGTTGTTATATTTGTTTTGATGTGATAAAGTTTTAATGAAAATACAAGTTTTATTTAACACAAAGCAAGTTACAATAGCTGTTCTTTCACAAAGCAAAGGGGTAATGCAGGAAATCGATACAAGAATCTGAATACTAAATGATACTAGCTGATTTGTACAAAATTACAACTCGCTGCTTTAAAAAGACAAGGAGATTTCACTAATATTCCCCTGCATCTCCTCAAAATGCAGCAATCTTCATGCTGTAGGAAATTAAAGCAATATTACAAGATCTGATGTTGAAATGATATGCTGCATATGAAGGAATTGAAAACCAGCTGCATCTTAAGTAGGGTTTGAGGAGTCAACATATTTTAAATGGTGTTCCTGGTAGATAAACAGTTAATCAAAAATGATCAAGCAGTGGAATCCGTTTATTTGCTGCTTTCCTTCCACAAAAAGTCCAGGAAAGAGACTCGGTGGGTTGCAGCTTGATCTCTTACAGTCTCTTGCGGCTGCAGTGTTAGCCTGATCTTAAGTCTTCCTCTTCTTCACTGTGGGTCGGTCAAACACGTCCCTCACGCCTGCTGCCTTCTGCTTGAAGAACTTGCTGTTCTGAGCGCTCTCCTGGGCCCAGGCCGAGTCGAACGACGTGGTGTCCTGGTCCACCAGGTGGGTGTACTTGGTGCGTCCAGAGCGACCAAAGTTTTTGACCTTCGAGGGGAAAAACAAACCAAAGAGTTGAATCAGAGAGCAAAAGTAAAACAATGTATCCAGCTGGTAAATTTCCCCTAAACACTGAAAAATAGAATATGAAAGATGCATCCTTTTTCACGAGTTTAGTTGTGAATATCCAAATATATAAACAAGTGGGTATGAAATATATATATTTTATTATTCAAATAAGTGCAAATTTAAATGGGGGAAATCAAGAATTTAAGAAGTTAAAGAAAGTGTTAATACATATTTCGATGGACTGAAAATATTTTAAAAGGCACCCCACCATCATATAAACATGATATAATTAAGTTTAGCTATAATAGGCTATAGCTTGCAGTGTAACAGGGGAAGTAGGAGTAAAAAGCAGCTGACCTGCATGACTTTGGGTAAGATGGTTTTGTTGAAGTGGTCCTCCAGAGTAGGCGCGCTGAAATCTCTCTTGTACACGTCCTCCTCCTCGTCCTGGAACACAAATCATGTTTACAGTTAGAGAAACGCTGAACCTGCCACAGCTGACGATTCACTGGAACATCAAATCAAACTTTAGCCCAAGAGATGTCCTGAGTGGGACATGTTACAGGTGGCAGTGCTTTCTGGTGGATAAACTACATAATGGAAATAGTTTCTCAATTCCAAACTTATCTTTAGCATTTCTGTACTGCAACTTATTGTCACTTATCGACAAACATATGCACAGGTACGTGTTATCATGACATTGTATCATATCCAATGTTTACCTTTAAAAAGAACATTACTAATACCAGGCCAAATTGGTCTAGGTTTAATGTGAAAAGTGTAACAAGTTCTTCCCATTATTCAAAGAAATCTGTCTTTTAGAGGCGTATTCTGACCAAGATAGATGGGCGTGCTAGAACATAAGTTACATGTAACACGTACTTACAATAAACCAGAGAATAAAGAAGGATCAACAATACAAGTAAGATCAGAAGGAAAATGGTTAATTGATAAATACCAATTAATGTACAATCAAATTGCACAAAAATGGCAGAAATTTAAAGTTCAGACATCAGAAAAGCAGCCCTACACTTCCTTAAAGCTACAGTGCGTAGTTTGTCGCCCCCATAAGGAATTCCAAGTAATGACAACACAACTGCTGGCACGATACAAGCCTTTTCGTGATTCTGATTGGCTAACGTGGGCTTGAGCTTGTCATTACACTGCCACCTACAGGTTTGGCATGCTCTTGACGGCATATGTATGTTTAAACAAACACTTCTGAAAACTGACAGCTGTGCACGATGTTATTTTTGAAAATTGAGAGGTTAAAAATGTCCGTTTATGAAAATAGCCGGCCACATGTAAACGCAGCGTAAAGCTTTAATGGCTCCAGTGTGTTTAAAAGTCGAGATTAACTTGAATACCTGTCGAAACATGTTAACGGTCAGACCCAGCTGCATTTATGGAAATAATTCCCCTCTGTGTTGACTTACCATGAAGAAGGCTCCTCTGTGGTAGTACTTCTGGAGGAACTTGTATTTGCCTTTGCTGGCTTTGTTGGTGACTTGTTTCCCGCTGTTGCGGAGCTCAGCCCGGCGCTCCTCCTCTGTCAAGTTGTGGAATCTCTCGATTTCAGCCTTCTCCTTCTCCATCCTGAGGACACAACACCACTCGTTAGGCTATGGCAAGTTCCTTTCACCAAAGCATTGCCTTTTAGGGAGTCACATCTGTGTTTACTCACACTTCTCGGGCCTCTCGGTCCCGCTTGATGCGTTTCAGCTCTCGGACTTTCCAGCCTTCGTATTCCTCCTCCTCGTTCTCTCCGTCGGTGTCCAGAGCGTCCAGAGCGGCCAGTGTGCGCCGGTTCTCCTCAAACTCCTTCTTAGCCTCCTCCTCCACAATCTTGAGGGTGTAGCGCCGACGCTCCTCTGCCTGTTTCTTGGCCTCGGCCTCCAGCTCTCTCTGCTTCTGCTCCTCCGCTTCCCGCTCCGCCACTGTGACTCGGTCCTTCCTGCGGTGCAGACAAACAGAGACAAAGATTAAACATCCTACGAAGTTAAGAATGACATTTCGGTGTTATCTTGTTATCAGTGAATAACTTGTATTGGTCAACACTTGCGTGTTTTTATTTCAAAATTGCACGATCGTGTAAAATGTCCAATTATTTTGCACTTAACGAGTAATCTCGCAAGCAAGACCTATTTCCACAGCGCTGTGTCAGCGATGGAGTGCATTCTGTGATAGGCGGAATAAAAACACTCTGGCTTGTGGGTATTTTCTTTTTTTTTTTTTTTTTAGATGATGTTTTTGGGCATTTTCGGCCTTTATTTTGACAGGTGAAAACATGAAAGGGGAGAGAGGGGGGGAATGACATGCAGCAAAGGACTGCAGGTCGGAGTCAAACCCGGGCCCGCTGCGTTGAGGAGTAAACCTCTATATATGGGCGCCCGCTCTACCAACTGATCTATCCGAGCGCCCGGCTTGTCGACATTTTCTAAACCAATAACAACCGTCCTGAGTGGCGCTAAGCAGCGATAGTTGAGATTGCAGAAATGGGGAGGGACGTCCGGCGCGTGACGGACGTCCGGCGCGTGAGAGACCCGCCGAATGTCCGGCTTCATCCCAGCAATGTACATCCGTTGAGCAAAACCAGCGCAGGAATAACTAATGCTGAAAATGTATTATCATTGCAATGTTTAATCGCCAATAAGGAAAAAGACAACAATATCTAACCACAGCTACAGTGTCTACCCTACAATTAATTGAAAACATATATTTGTCTTACACAAAATTAGGTAATTCTTTTCTATATTTTTGTCTCTTTTTTATTGTGAAATAGCAGATACTCTCACCCCTAAAATGTATTCACATAATAAAGTTTGATCAGTGCTCCCCAATCCTGTCCACATTATGGCCCTGAACTTTTATTGGGGGTCTAGGGGGGACCTCTAAGCTACAGGTAGGAAGTAAGGAAACCGTTTCAGTTCATACTTGCGTATGAAGACAGGTTTGAGCCGTGGCTCTGCTTCATCCTCGCTGTCTGTGTATTCTTCGTACTCCGACTCAGACTCAGACTCCGCCCCCGACTTCCCTTCTTCCTCCACCTCCAAAACCTCCATCTCCTCGTTCTTGCGTTCGGCGGCTCGCTGCCGCATCATCGCTCTTCTCCTCTCAATTTCCTGCGCAGAATCAGAAAAAGAAAGATTTTTTTCTTAATATACCTATGAAAAAAAAAAAAGACAAAACGCTGGATAAAAAGTGACTGCGACAAGCACACTTAGAACATTAAGTTAAAATCAAACCGCACAGAGTGCAGCCTACCTCGTCATCCACTTCTTCCTCTTCCTCCTCCTCTTCCTCGCTACTCTCCTCACGCTCCGGGTGCCACGTGCCTTCGTCAGAGTCCTCGCTGCTCTCGGCCACGACTTCAGGCTCTGCGATGTGTCGGTGTCTCGCAAGCCTGAGGACAAACAAACCGAAAGCAATGTGGTTAAATTAGTCTACATTGACACCGTTTCCTTTAGGGGGGCACCGATCCAATATTAAGAACGGATATCGGTCCTGATATTGACAAAATAGCTGGATCGAGGATCGGAAAAATTAACAGATCCACGGGCCGATCCAATTTGTCGCATGCTGGAAGAGTTGAGTGTACAAATAAATAAGAATTCAATACATTACATCTATGTTATTTTGTCTTAGTTAGGAAAGTAATGTTTAGTTAGGAAAGTCTGGTGCCTTTAGCCTCTTCCACATGGTGGAAGGAAGGTAATAAGGTGGAAGGTATACAGTGTATTATTAATTCAACAACGGTATCGGATCGGTATCGGGTATCGACAGATACACAAAGCCCAGGTATCGGGACTGAAAAAGTCGGATCAGTGCATCCCCAGTTTAATTTCCGGGATTGTTCAGGGCCGCCGGAAATTCCGCCGGAGGCCCTCATTTCAGGCGGATGTCTCTCACCTTCTGCTTTCTTTGTGTTTTTTTGGGGGGCATTTCAGCCTTTAATGGAAATAACAGCTTGATATGAAAGGGGGTACAGAGGGGGATGACATGCAGGAAAATCGTCACAGGTGGGACTCGAACCCTGGACCTTCTGCGTCGAGGCATACACCTCTATATATGTGCGCCTGCTCTACCAACTGAGCTAACCCGGCCACTGTGTTGGCGTTCTAAACTCCGGTGGATTTGTGAGGACTATGGTTAACTGCTCTTCAGGTCTCTGCAGGATAAATCCAGACAGCTAGCTAGACTATCTGTCCAATCGGAGTTTCTGTTGCACGACTAAAACTACTTTTGAACGTACACACGTTCCACCAAAACAAGTTCCTTCACCGAGGCTACTTTGCAGAGGCACTGTCATTGAGTAATGCTGTGTTGACTAGCCAGACCCTCCTCCACAGCGCTGTGGAGGAGGGTCCAGCAATGCGAGACTAGGGTTAAATTAGCTTTTTCAGCACCACGGCATTGAACGATCATGTCAGTCAACTCAGATAAAAGGATGGGATACCTTTCCTCCACGTCCTCAGAGACACGGTTGAGCAAACGTTTGAGACGTGGGTCGGAGACATCCTCTTCCTCCAGCTCTGCCTCGGCCTCCGCTTCCTTTCCCTTCTTCACAAACTGGAAGTCCTCTTCTTCCTCATCCGACGACTCCATTGGCGCGTAGTCAGGACGTTTACCTGACACGTACCTCTTCACCTTCACCTTCTCCATGGAGAGCTCACCTGGGATATGCAGAGACAATCATGAGCTAGGTCAATCTAGGCTTTTCAACCCTTGAAATTTTTGTTTTATATCAGAAAATATGGGACGTAGAAATAAGCGCTGAAAATGTGTAGAAGAAAAATTTTTAAATTTTAAACGTTGGAAAAAGCAAAAACAAATTGTGAAAAAAAGGCGTCACAAATGTCAGAAAAATAAGTGTTTTTTTAAACTCAAAAATGAGGTATGATTTCATAAAAACGAGGTTTATTGACCATGAATTCCCGGAATAAGTGTGCAAGTAGTGTTTATAATGTGGTGTTAGTGGTGTGTATATACTGGTGGGAAAAAAGCGCTGAAAACTTCAGAAAAAGCGTCAAAAACGGCAAAGTGACAAAAAGTGACAATCAGACAAACAAAGCGACAAAAAAGGAACAGAAATATCAAAAACATCGTAAAACCAACAACTGAAACTAAACCAAAAGCGTCTAAAACAAAGCGGCCCAATTTGGGGCCCGCGGCCGTGCTCTCTGTTTTGGCCCACCATGGATTTGACATGCTCATGCTTATTCTCCTCTTATTTTAAAAGTAATGACTACAAAACGTACATTTCGTGCAGTTAAAAAGTACGTAATCTGAGTTTAACGGCAATGTAATGCACAGTGCTGGTAACCTTCCCATTTAAAGTACATACGTACGTTTTATCTACGGAGAATGGCAAGAATTACGGTATTCTTCAACATCAACATTTATTTTTGGCCCGTGGCCTTCCATCCAGATACATTTTGGCCCTTCATATGAAAGAATTTGGGCACCTCTGGTCTAAAAAGTGCCGGAGGCCTAGAAAAATATTCAAAGAAATGTTGAAACATTATTTTTTTAGCTGGGAGGACAACACAAGGGTTAATAAAGATGCCTTAATTCGGAGTAACTAAAAAAAATACTAACTCAGTCAAGTTTATAATGCATTTATGTTGAGACAGACAGAAAGCTGATGATTCATTATTATTTAAATTGTTTTTTTTTTTCCTTTTTGGGATGCACCAATTAGGTTTCTAAAGCTGTTATTACAATTCTGCAATAATTGTGGTAATCAATTCATCGTTTATCACACACAATGCAAAAGACATGCTGGTTCTAGGCCCAAATCTGAGTATGTTCTCTGTTTTGTATCATTTAAATGTAATCATGTGGATCTTGAATGGTTTGTTCTTAAAAACAAGCGATTAAGTGAAGTCACATTGTGCTCTGGGAAAGTGCGTTAAAAAATAAATAATTAATTGATAAATAATGTAAACAACTGTCCGTTGAAACATGTATACTAGGAAAACACCATTGACTGACTGGGAACATTACACTGCACAATAAGTACTTTTACTTGTCATACTTTAGGTAAATTTATCTGACAATACTTTTACTTAGGGTTCGAATGCAGGACTTTTACTTGCAGTGGAGTAGTTTCACAGTGTGGTATAATCACACGTTACATTATCAGAGAGAAGCTGACTCAACTCCATGGCAACTTTTTGAGGCCGTAGTTGTTGTTGTTGTACTGGATCTTATGGGGTTTATTGAAATACTTTTGATCCTCCAGCTACACGATATGGCCAACAGTATGTACAGTATAGACGTAGTAAGTTTGGCCAAACAGTCTTCTCAGTATGGGCCTCAAATTATTGGAAGTGCCTTCTTCTGAACTCAGAAAGCACCAGCTATCTATCATTTAAAAGTACACTCAAGAGATGGATTAAAAACAATCAAAACTGCAATCATCAATAGCTGGTTTACTTCATCTTAGGTACTGCCCTTCTTTGTATTGTACTTATTTTTGTCCCTCTCTCTTTTCTCTTCTTCTTTCTTAATTTGCTTTCTATCTTTCTTGCAGTCTTGTTTATTAATGTAATATGATCATGTGTTGACCTGCCAAGGGACTACAGATGAAAATGAGCTTCTTCGCTAACTCGGGCACATTTACATTTTGAGAGTAAACAAAAAAATGTCAATTGATGTGCATTGTCCCTTTTAAATAAACAAATAAATAATACATGTGGACACCCAGACATTGCATGAATATGTAACTGTTATGCATCTTATTGCGAAAACAATGCGTATTAACTGCTGCAACCCGCGGGCATATGCTCCCACTTCATGTTAGTAACGTTAGCTACTTTTTAGAGTCAGCCAACGGACCTAAGTTGTTGTTATTTGCGGTTTACAGTGAGGTTACACTAAGCTAGCTGGCTAACTTAGCACGCCGCTAGCCGCCTGCTAGCTGAAGGAAAAACGTCTCACCTTTCTCATTCCGGACCGGCACGGCTCCGGCCGTGGACTGGATCGGAGGAAGCTTCATGTTGAGGGCATCACGACTAGACATGACTGCCTTATCGAGGGTATTAACTAAATAGCAGTAATAATTGGTATTTTATTTGAATAAAAAAATAGCTTGCCGCAGCTTCTGCCAAACGGAAGCGACCTAACTGAAGAGTAAGCGTACAGGAAGTGGATTTGTTCCGATCATAGACTGTAAAAATAAGGTTCCGACATATATTTCCTTCCCATAAGAAATATACACTGAAGACCCCAAAACCACACCTTATTGAATTTTTAGACCACTCATGGAATACAGATGACTTTTTTCCATCAGTTACATTTATTTTCGAAATAAACATCAAGTGGAAGAGTTGATAACAGAAGATTAAAGCTAAATTGAGATATTCTGCAAGTCAACAATACAATACCGCTCTCGATTGGCGGTATCACAGATAGCAGATACATAGATGGGTTTCTTTTTATTCCCCAATGTCAGAAAAAGAATCAGTGTTTAACCGTGTGCGTGTTTGTGTGGCACTAATACTCAAACACTTCTGGAATAAAATAACTATTATCAATAACTTTCAACATTTAATCCTTGTGTTGTCTTCGTTTCAACCTTGAAAAAAACACTTATTTTTCTGACATTTGTGACGCCTTTTTTCACAATTAGTTTTTGCTTTTTCCAACATTTTAAATTTTAAAATTTTTCTTCTACACATCTTCAGCGCTTATTTCTACGTCCAATATTTTCTGATATAAAACAAAAATTTAAAACGGGCCAATGTGACCCAAAGTCAACACAAGGGTTAAGTAGTTGGACATTTTTATTCCCAACTTGTATATACATTTGTACATTATTTCCTTTGTATTTTTTTATCTTTATTATTTTAAATATTTGTTCTTGTATTCTATCCTAATTTTATATTTCTTTATTGTATATTCTGTATGTGTGCGGTGTGTCTGATATGTCACTGCTGTAGCACTGAAATTTCCCAATTTGGGATCAATAAAAGTGTATTTTTTTAATTTTTTATTTATTTTAACCTTTATTTAACCAGGTAGGCCGTTGAGAACAAGTTCTCATTTGCAACGGCGACCTGGCCATGAAAAGTGTAGGCGTGCAGGACAACATACAGTTTCACATTCAATACAATAGGCTACATAAAGTACAGAATTAATTATTTATCTATCTTTACCCTATGCAACAAAAAATACAAAAAAAGACCAAACCAATGCATATGAATATTATTTATTTCCATAATTTACAAATTATAATGTATGTAATATATTTGTAATATGATCGTTCTGCTCTTCACTGTGTTGTCAGAGCTGGACCCCTCTCTGTCTGAACAGCTCCTCCAGCTTCTCCTCCATAGCCGAGTTGGTTCCTTTCAGGCCTTTCACCACCTCACAGGCCCACACAAAATACTCCTGCACCCGCTCGGCTGTCCAGCCTGACACACACACACACACAAAAGGGAGACGGTATGGGGACTAAGTACATTTTGAGGTATTGGTACTTGTGCATTTCCATTTTGTGAGAATTTCCTAACAGTACTTCACTGGGAGTTGTTATAGTTTTACTCCACTCCATTTATCTGACAACTGTAGCTTCCAGTGTCCTTCCAGAGTACAGTTTTTGTTTTGTTTTGTTGTCTGAAGTAGTAATAGTTAGACAGGTTAACACATCTATGATTCAACTCTCTGAAAGGAACCCCTTTCCCAAATGAGTACTTTTATTTGTATAGGGGCTTTCCGACCGGATAGTACTTGTACTTTTTAGCAGAAAAGTACACTTCTAAGCAGTTCTAAGAACTACTCTACCCCAAAATCTTTTTTTCCGTTTGCATTCCCACTGGCCAAGTGGCCATAGAGACTGGTAGGAGGGGTAAGGGAGTGACGCAAGCACGGCAACGGCCTTCATAGCATCTTCACTAGACCTTAGCGCCGTGTGTGTGTGTGGAGCTTGTGGAGTTTAACTCCGAAAAGACAGTTAACCACAGGTTCCCGTTAACTTATGATGGACATGTGTTGTGATATTTAAACAAACGAACAGTCAACGGCGAAATAAAAGCCTCTTATTTACGAGAGCGGTCTGAGAGACCTCCAGCTCACAGCGACGTGTCTGAGCAGGACTGGCCCAGCGACGAGCTAGAGGCCGGGGCAGGCGCCTGCTGGCTGTCGCCTGCTGGCTGTCGCCTCACTTCATGGAGCTCCTCAACTCAGAAAACTTTGAAGCAAATTGTCAATTCGGCATAAATATTCGCAAGACTGTCTATATTCAAAATCTAAACAGTTAATTTCTCACCTAAAACGTTGTCAGAAGTGAATTTAATGATGAATAAGATGGTGAAAATTGTTAAAAATTTCCCGTTGTTGGTTGTTAATCTGCCTGCAAGTTCCGAGTCGGCAGTGGGCGTGACTTATAAGTTCGACCAATCAAGTACACCTAGGAAAAGGGAAAAGACCCTGCTCTGAAGTAGGAGCTAAAAAAGTACGCTACTGAGGCCAGAGGAACTTAAAAATCCCCAAATGTTTCCTGTCGGAATACGATGAAAAATATGTTCTAGGAACTTTAGTTCTAAGAACTGCAAAAATCCCTCCGGTCGGAAAGCCCCTCATGACTTGGGTACACATTATTGTGTGTACTCCTGCACTGTCATTTAGAGGCCAAAGGACTCTTTTTATTTATTATTTTATTTTTTTTAATGGTCGACACATCCACGAGATCAAAACCATCAATGAATTGATCCCACTTACAAGTATCACCTGTGTAGCTTAAGCCTGATATAGCTGAAAATAGTTTCCCCCCCAAATGCACTACGTCCTTGTGTTTGAGTAACAGTTGCTTAAAACTACAATGCCCAGCTGTTTCAGTAAATTATTTAGCGTTTTAAAAATTTTTTGGAGCTGTTTGAAAGACTTAAGTCGTCACTAGAGAGTTGTCTTGGTGCTGAGAGCCAGGGCAGGGAAGTCAAAAAGAACTAAGAGACGGACTAACACATTGTTGGTTTTAGTATTTTCAGGCAATTTGTTGACAATAAGAAAAATATAGAAAATCATTGATGGTAATTTTGTGTTATTTACTGCATTTTCCTATCTCTAGTTGAAATCAAAACAGCAGGGGTATTGGATCGGTTTTACTAGCTTACTATATTATTTAAATACACATGCTATTTACAGTATGCTGTTTTTTTTCAGATAGGTTTAGTTTTTGGCTTTTTTGTAGCTACTATTATACTTCCATTGTATTGCTGTTTACAAATCTCATAGATCTGTTGTTTGCTTTTTACATGTGTGTATTATGGTGTGTATACATGTACGTGTATGCATATGCATGTGTGAAATTTAAATATACGAACGTATATCTGTACATAGTAGTCGAATGTTTGTATTACCTTGTATAGCCTTGTTTTTAGCCGTATGTTTTTCTCTGTATATGTACTTTAGAGCAACACAAATCCAGAGTCAAATTCCCTGTATGTGCTGATTCTGATTCTACTATTCCAAATTGTATTACACAATGCTGCATCCTTATTTAGGTTCTTGTTATTTACATTAAAATGTGTATGTACTGTATTTATTGTCATTTAACAACTTAAATCTGGCCCCTCCCACATGCAACTCAGTTACAGTAAAAGGTAATGACTGTGAGAGAGGGGTGCTGACCGGCAGGTGTGCAGCGGTTCAAGTCCCTCAGGTTGTACAGCTTATCGGCCAGTTTAACCAGTTTGGCTTGGCCGCTGCAATGAGGTGCGTGTTCCACTTGCATGCGTTTTCTCTCATGTTTGGACAGCTTTTTGTCATCCGTCACCTCCTGAACGATACGAGCTACGATCGGTCCAAACTTTGCCTCGATCTCTGCAGGAGTTGTGTCCGTGTCCTCCACTGTGTCATGGAGCAGAGCAGCCTGCAGGGAAGACGATACACCAGCTCAGTAATACAAGAAAGACCGGAACTGACATTAGCGAACTGATAACAACTGATAACATACTTGCAAAACCTCGATGTCTGTGATGCCTCCTTCATGACTGAGGATTCTCGCTACTCCTTAAAAGTACACACAGACAGCAGTGAGAATCAGAGCGAGGAAGTCAACAAGATGTCTTAGTAGTTTTAACCGCTACCAGACATATCAGGATCACAAACTGAGTGTACACTAGGGCTGGGCGATATGGAGAAAATCAGATATCACGATATTCTTGACCAAATATCTTGATATCGATATTGCGGCGATATTCTAGGGTTGACAATTGGTGCTTTAACAAAATATCTTCACACTTAGAGTTTAGATAAATAATCATACAGGACAGTGTCTGACTGTCCCAGGACAGTGTCTGGGAGTCACAGGACAGTGTCTGGGAGTCGTCACAGGACAGTGTCTGACTGTCCCGGGACACTCCTCACGACATTACTAACAGGATAGCTCCAGTGGCCCTTGATTTTAACCCTTGTGTTGACTTCGGGTCACATTGGCCCGTTTTAAATTTTTGTTTTACATCAGAAAATATTGGACGTAGAAATAAGCACTGAAAATGTGTAGAAGAAAAATTTTAAAATTTAAAACGTTGGAAAAAGCAAAAAGAAATTGTGAAAAAAGGCGTCACAAATGTCAGAAAAATAAGTGTTTTTTTCAAGGTTGAAACGAAGACAACACAAGGGTTAAGCCTTCCTTGACCTGGATAACTGAGCACATTCACAGACATCAGTTCCACTGACTCGTTAGCATCATCCTCCACAAATGTCCTGCTTTTTCCTGCAAATATGACATTTAACTTTAACTTAATATTTCACAAAGGCTTATTGAATACGTAACTGAAACACTTCTTTCATTAACACTCTTGTATCCTACCTATCCTGAAGGCATCACAACAAAGAGAAAGTACTCCTACCGATGGGGTGATTAATGTACGGCGTTTCCTCTGGATCTTTACGTCGCTGGTTACGATGTTTCTCTGCGGCGAAATTAATAGTCTCCAACAATAAAACTGTGTCCGAATTCATGGTGGAAAAATAACGTAAATTTAATAACAGAAAAACTGCGTCAGGTCAACGTCGCTCCTCCAACAAACACAGTCAGAAACCAAACAATACGCAGATTAATTTCCTGCTGATATCATGTGTCGGTTTCGCCACTGCCCCTGCCCTGCCTCTTGAAGACTAGCGATAGGCCCTGAGTGAGTATGTTTATTGATTCCGATAAGATAAGTGAACGTAAACAAAGATTATGACCGATTCTTCCGCCCCATTGTCACCAAAGTAAATATTGGACCTATTTTACACAAGCCACACATGTACTATATCTACCTAATATTCAATAAAATGACATTTTTTTAGACGAACAAAAGGAGAAAATTAACTTTCTGTTCGAGACCTGTTTCTGTCTTAGCAACAAACTCCCGCGAGATCTGGCAAGAGATAGGCTAATGTCAACTAAGTAACGTTCTCGAACGCCACAGATAACTTATTATCTTTATGCTAAATATGGGCATTAGCTGTGCAAATATCTAATGTTAGCTACGACGTTCACTACACTTACAAACGAATCCGAGACTATTTAGGAGACAGGACCTTAGACAGTATGTACAGGACGCGTGTACGGTTTCATGTTTCATACCACGGATGCTAATGGGGCAGCTTGAAATGCAAATGCATCAGTCCGTTCCTTTTCTTGTCCGGGGGGAAACAACAGATGATGGGATCAATTCCGCTTATTTAGCTAAGAAAGCAGGTATCTTTTAATGTCATCTAAACGCCTTTTTGTCGATGATTATACAGATATGTACTGCCTATTTTCATTTGTTTAATATGTTCGTGAACACTATTTTAATATAACTGTCAGCATTTTGACGCTAGTCTTATACTTGAAAATTCGTGTGATGAGTAGGATGTGTTTTTAGCCTACAAGCTAACCTAGCTAGTGTGTCAATCACAGCAGATATTTTGTCATTTCTATGTGATTAATTTGTTTGTAACCTCTGTGTCATTCCAAGTTCTGTTTCGGTAGTTATATGAGTACTCTTTTCTTTGTCCACTGGATGAGTGATTATTGTCCTGTCCCCGTTATAGCCCAACATGGCTGACAGTGCCAGGACAGATTGCCCGGAGCTCCCTGACTTCTTTCTGCTCAAGAGGCTGGCCAGGGATCAGCTCATCTACCTGCTGGAACAGGTGGGAACAAGTGAAAAATACATGTCTGTTATTAGTGCGGCTCGGCTGGCTGTCATCTGGCTCCTACTGAAGACATGCCATCCCTTATATGAATGACATGTAAACAATGCATATGTCAAGTTCCTTAGTATAGTACAATAACTGAATGCACAAAATGTCAAAACAGAAAAATAAGGGATACTTTTACACAGGATTACATTGTAGGGACTATTTAGGCAATTACAAAGCAGCTGTTGCACTGCTGACCACACCCCATCTTTGATGTCACTGCAGGTTTCAATATTTCTATATTTTATATTCTATATTTTCAACTAAGAAGTATTGACCGGTGACCGGTGTTTCTCTGTGACACACTGTTGCAATGGGTGACATGATTCTTTATGACCAGGAACAAACACACTATTTTGACCCAATCCCACACGCACACCGACCTGCTGCCACAAATACTCACTAGAGCACCAAACGTGGATTAATCCGCCGCTGAAAATAATCCCCAACAATTGCACAATAGTGGCAGTTATATTAACAGTAAAGATAGAGGAACTATGACTAGAAATAATAGTTGTAGCAGTTCAGGGCATAGCGGAGCGATGCGGGGCGCAGCAGGGCGTAGCTGGGCGTTGCAGAGCGTAATAGGGCGTTGGGTGGTGTTGCGGGGCGTAGCTGGGCGTTGCGGAGCGTAGTAGGGCACAGCAGGGCATCGAGCAAGCTGCAACCATGATTTAGGTGCCACCCCAATCCAAGGAAAACTGTGAGGCGAGAAAACATAAGGAATAAACTCCCGAAGATAAGTTAGTAACAAGCATTTCTGGAACATGAATGCACACAGATGGAAAGAGAGAGGAGATCAGTGTGTCAAAGGAAGTCCCCCGGCAGTCTAAAACTATAACAGCATAACTAAGAGGCAAACCTGTGCCAGCCCTACAAGGGTTGGTAGATGAATCGGATGACTATGTAGAGAAGCAGAGAAGAGGAGGGGGTGCCGTGTCTTCGGGTATACACCCTCCCCCGCCGGTCTAGGCGAATGATGAAAAATGAAACTGGACTGGAAAAAAATGCCACAAACACAGTGGGGAAGTCAGCAAGTGTTGAGAGACGGACTGAGGCATAATAGGTTTTAGTCTTTTCATGGGATTATTGACAATAAGAAAATTCTAACACGGACAAAATAACAACAGTGTTACGAATATTCAACAATTCCTACACATGATTTCTGTGCGTCACTGTGCAAGCTCTTCTTTATCCGTAGGTGCTGTGCTGTGTATAAAGTAAATGTTTTTACTCTGCAACATTGCCAAGTAGTTCATTTTAATAGACCTGTTTGTGTTATGAACAGTTTATAAACATATTTCCTGTTTGTCTTTACTCTTCCATCTTCCTCACTTTGTCACATAGCTGCCGGGGAAGAAGGACCTCTTCATCGAGGCAGACTTGATGAGCCCGCTGGATCGTATTGCTAATGTGTCGACACTAAAGGTGAAGCTCAGCAGATATAACTCTTCTGACTCTTTGGATTGAGAATCTGCAGTTCTAATAATCCCCCCCTTTTTATTTTTATTTTTTTTACAGCAACATGAAGTCGACAAACTCTACAAAGTGGAATACAAACCTATTGTCAGCACCTCAGATCAGTGAGCCCTGCACCCTTCATACTCCTAACATCATTTCACACACACACACACACACACACACACACACACACACACACACACACACACACACACACACACACACACACACACACACACACACACAGATACACACACACACACACACACACACACACACACACACACACACACACACACACACCCCTGATGTGACTGCCTGACAATGTGACATCACTCTCTTACAGGCTCTGTTTTCTGATCCGGCCTAGAATACAAACTGTCAAATGGATATGTGGTAAGTACAGTTGAATGTTTTCTTTCTTTTTAATGAAGGAAATGATTGTTTAACAGTTTGAGTTTAGTTTATTTATGGAAGGGGACAGCGCAAATTAATAAAACACATGATTTCCCATGGGTTAAAAAAGCTAGAATTAGCCAAAAGGCTATTTTTCATCTGTAGTCCCCTCCCTTCGATGTTAAAAAAGGCTTTTTAAAATACAAAAAAAACAAAAAAACCAAAAAAAACAACACAAGCAAAACAGAACTTAGCATAAAGCGTCACAGAGACAGAAAACAACAAAACAAAGTACAATACATAACTTAGCCTAAAACAAGACACAACAGAAAAACAGAAAGATATACAACAAGGCAAAACAACACGGTATAAAGTGAAAAAGAAATATAATTTAAAACAGACACAGCCATTAAGAACAATTAAAGCAGTATTAAACTAGGGGGAAACAATAAGTACAATTCAGTATCAATACTGAATAAAACAGTATCAACAGTAATATTTTTATAAATATTTTAATGAAATTGAATGAAACTAAAACAATACAACTTGTGTGTGTGTGTGTGTGTGTGTGTGTATATATATATATATATATATATATATATATATATATATATATATATATATAAGGGCTGTTTTAGTACCAAAAGTCAGGTATTGACACTTACCCAGCCTACATACATGTAGTGACTCAGTTATAACAATAGGCCTAATAAATGATGTCATGTTGCCATATTCCTTTCTGTTCCAGATGTGGCCAATGCAGACAAGGCAGCAGGAAGATTTAGAAGATACAAGATCATCTTCACCCCTCAGAAGGTATTTCCCGCTCTGCTGTTGTGCGCACACTCTGCTTTGATTTGTTCTGGATCAAGTTGTTGATATTTACCTGCTGACCGTCCTGTGTCGTCCAGTTTTATGCGTGTGACGCGGTGCTGGAGGAGCAGGGGATCATTGGCGGTGAGCATCCTTCTTTCTTCACTTTTTGTTTAAGTAGCAATGATCAGTGTTGGTGAGAGAAAGGCTTGAACCTGTTTTTGTCCGGGGCGTGCTTTAGCTCACCCAGTATTGTGCTTGCCCCATGTGGGCTGAGTCCCTGGGTGGCGGCCCGGGTTTGAATCCGACCTGTGGCGCTTTGCTGCGTGTGCCCCCCCCCTCTCGCTCCCATTTCCTGTCTTTGTGCTGTCCTGCTGATTAAAGGCCATAAAAGGTCCAAAAAAATGTGATTTTGTCCTCCCACAGATGTGACCACTGATGAGTGGTCTTTTTATCTTCTTCCTCTCGACGATGACATCATCAGCCTGGAGCTGCCCGAGTTCTTTCGAGACAACTTCCTGGTAAATGATGACCATGGAAATGATTAGTCGATTCATTATTTGATTAAATACAAATACTTGATTAATAGTTTAGGTCATTTGTGTAAGCATTTCTTTGGTTCCAGATTTTATATTGGGAATATTTGCCTTCTGTTATTGTAAACTGAATATGTTTCAGTTTTGGACTGTTGGTCGGACGTAAAATAAGCAATTTAAATATGTCAACTTGGGCTCGGGGAAATTGTGATTGTCCCCCCTCCCCCCCCATTATGATGTCTATATCTGGAAAATAATGGCAGATTAATTAATAATGAAAATATTCAGTAGTTGCAGCCTAGTCTTAAATGAGAAATCCGGCGCAAAATGAACTTAGGGGTTAATAACAAAACAACGATGTTATGTTACTGGTTACTGGTTGCACGGCGTTCAGCGTTTGACTGGTCGTGACTGTTTTCCCAAGATGGCGCCCGCATGTATATATGAACGCTACAGTCTTTATAATCTATCTTTTTAATAAACTGTCTGTACACTTACAAAGTTCTCAATGCTTGGGTTTACATGTAGGGACCCTCATTATGCTACCGTGGAAGTGTGGTGCTATTTTGAGCCTTGTTAGTGGTATAGAAACAGAGATTTCTTTTTACTTTACCCTCTGCCCCGACCACTAGCGTTATAAGCTAATTAGCGGTTTGCGCTAAAACTGGTCACATTCGATTAGCATGAAAACATATCCCAGAGAACGGTCGACTCGGTACACGTGTTATTAACCCCTAGGTTCATTTTGCGCCAGATTTCTCCATTAATCGGGTAATACAAAATGTTTACAATCTGATTAATAAATCAAAGTATGAAAAAAAAAAAAACCATTCACAGTTGCCCCTCCTGGACACTCCACACTCTAAATGTCTAATTGCTTTCCTCTATGAAGTATTCTGCTGCACCTTGTGATACAAATTAGAGAAAGGATTGCATTTTTTTCACTATCAAGAAGTGTTGTGATCTAAATATAAATGTCAGAAATATGTGATGAACTAAGATGACAAATTGCAATTGATTAATTAAGTAATTGTTTTAACACTAAGGGCAAACTGAACCACTGTATAAGTCAGTAAAATGTAATCGTAGCACATACTGTAGCACCCGAACACCAACACATGTGCATCAGGTTGTATTCTGTCACACGGGCGGGCAGTGGTGGAATGTAACTAAGTACATTTACTCGTGTGGTGTACTTAAGTACAAATGTTGAGGTACTTGTACACAGACGTCATTTTTTGTTCCTTTTCAACGTTTTTTATTGCTTTTTTTCAACGTTTTTGTCGCCTTTTTTGAGTTTTTTTTGACAGTTCTTTTGACATTTTTGTCGCCTTTTTTAAAAAGTTCTTTTTTCCAAGTCTCTGGCGCTTTATTTCACGGGTTTTGACTCTTTTTCCAACATTTGTCACATTTGGAGGTTTTGTCCCTTTTTTTTCTAGTTTTTTTCAATGTTTTTGTCCCTTTTTTAAATACATGCATACATGTCCCGGGACCTCCCTAAATAGTTGGAGCTCTCAACCCGCCCAATGTTGAACCCAAAGTTACGCCCTTGTTTGTGCTTGTACTTTCCTTGAGTCTTTTCTTTTCAGCCACTTTCTACTTCTACTCCGCTACATTTCAGAGAGGAATATTGTACTTTTTACTCCACTACATTCATCTGACAGATTTTTGCAAACAAAACACGTTGTTTATAAAATACTATGTTTTATTATAAATTAAACTAGCCAACAGTATAACGGCCTACAAGTCCAGCTGAAAGGGTTAGCCCATTAAACACACAACTGTTTGGATCCTTTACACTTTCTGCAATGGGAGGATTTTTCTGCATTGAGTACTTCTACTTTTAATACTTTAAGTACATTTTCCTGATGATACTCACATACTTTTACTTAAGTAACATTTTCAATGCAGGACTTTTACTTGTCACAGAGTATTTTTACAGTGTGATATTAGTACTTCTACTTGAGTAAGTACCTGAATATTTCTTCCACCACTGCAGGCGGGGGACCAGCGCTGGGTGAGGACAGCCGGCAGCGCTCTGCACCTCCTCCACTCCCTCTACGGCCCGTTTTCTAAAGTCTACGGGATTGGACGATGTTCCAAGGTGCAGTATTACCGGAGACCAAAAACTGTCTTGTCATTGAGTTTAACCCTCGTGTCTCACTGGGGACAGACTTAGATTAGATTAGAGTAGAATAGATTGACTTTATTGATCCCAAATTGGGAAATTTTAGTGCTACAGCAGCAAAATATAAGACACACACATACAGAATATACCCAAAATAAAAATCGGAGAGAATACAAGAACAACTATTCAAAAATAAAGATAAAAAAAAATTACAAAAGAAAAGACAATAAAATACATTCTTGGGTTTTTAACTTTTAGTTCGTCTTGGCTGTGTTAATGCAAATAGCATACTTATATACGTTTTATAATAGACTGTGTAGCCAAAATACAGACACTCAAACTCTTAAAGTCAGAAATGCCCCTATTGGAACCCATTAA
Organism: Zingel zingel; assembly: GCA_023566125.1. Lineage (NCBI taxonomy): Eukaryota > Metazoa > Chordata > Actinopteri > Perciformes > Percidae > Zingel > Zingel zingel. The sequence goes on from CM042315.1 coordinate 5,315,424, forward strand.
AAGCACAATTCTTTATCCCACAGAAATTATAAATAAAATCATGCATTCTGTTTCAGGCTTTAATCTAGAGCAGTGGTTCCCAAAGTGGGGTCCGGGGACCCCCAGGGGTCCATGATGGGGTTCCAGGTTGTCCCCAGCAAAATGGGGAATCATTTTTTTCTCCTTATAATTCCACCCATAAGTTACACAATGACAGAATGTATGTCTATTTGGGTCATGGGTTTCTGTAATAAAACATCTAACCAGATTATCGGTCGTTGGACAGTCTTGCGAGGTCGGTGACTCGAGTCTGTGTGTTCCGTGCCATCGTCAGTCGGAGGAGCCGTCGGCGTTCATTTTGGCCGATCTGACTTGTTGAATCGGCCAAGTGGGCAGTCGGACTCAATGACCAATCTGATTGGTGGAGTGCTAGCCCTTGACTAGCGAATCACTGCACGAGAAAACCGGAGCTGACAACGCCAGTATCTTCTTATTACTAGCCATCGTATTTTCTTCTGTTCAGCGAGTAATGACAACCACGACCCTTCTTGACTACTATCAACACTCTCTGATGAAAACGATGACTGACGACAGCGTGCTCTGTCTTTACTAGGTCTAGAGAGATGTTCCGTCATTTCCGTTTTTCATTTTTTGGGCGACAATACAGATTAGCGGCGCCTGCTGTTATGGAGACGTATTATGTCTCACGCACGCGCAGAATTTTTTTTGAGAGACGGGAGCCAACTGATCAGTCCGACTGTCTTTTCTGCCGACGGTCGGCCGTCAGGTTGGTGTGTCAGAGCCTTAAAAGCAAAAACCCTATCAGATAGAAGACCCGGGAACAAAATCTTATCAAATGGGGGTCTGTAGTCTAATTTGTGTCAGTTAAGGCATGCTTGATGGAATTTGGAAACCACTGCTCTAGAGTCCTGGCTTCAAATTAGTTATTTTTACTGTTTTTTTTCACCAGATTAACCCATTTTCACATGTTTGCCCTGTTTGGGCAGATACGTGCTGTTTCCATGGTTTCCACTCAGGGCATTGCTGCAGTATTATGGAGCACTGGAGTTCGTTTTGCGATGCATGCATCAAAATAAACATTGTTGCTAATATGTGACGTATCCCAGAGTGTGAAAACAAAATTCTCCCCTAGCATTTAGTAGCCAGAAAATAATTTCATTTTGTGTTTTCTTCCCCCATAAAAAAAACAACAGTGGCATTATGTAAAGAAACTTGCATTTAAATGGTTAAAATTATTAAAATGCGGCGTTGTTTTGTGATTGTTGCGGGCAAAAATCCTTGATTATGCGGCACGTTTTCTTAAAAAATGCGATGGAATATACGGGGTATTTATGCAATTTGATGCGATGAAATTGCGGGAACTTGCAAAAACTGCGGTTCCATCGTGGCTTCATCGCGGGGTTGGCAGCTTTTTGATGATGTCGATGATTTCGATCACGTCGCGTAATTACGTCACTTCATAACGTTCCCATGGCAACAGGGGGAAATGGCTGCTCTTGTGTGAAGTAAACGCAACATTTTTCAACTGTCTAAGATATATGTGACTTTTTTGCAACGAAAATGCGGGGATTATGAAATCATGCAAGCCCCGCATATTTTGCGCGGAAATCGGCAATTTATGCAGCGAAAGTGCGGCGTATTTGAAAAAATGCGGCCCCCGCATAAATATGCAGACTTTGGCTGATTATGCATTGAATTATGCGATTGCATAATCACCTTTTTTCTGGAGGGACTGATATAGTAAAAAGTAATGCCAAGTTGCTAAGACAACAGAAACAAATAACCGAATCAAACATTATGTGATGCGTTTTGGTTTCTGCTGTGAACTGCCGTCAATTCTGTCCGTCTGTCTGCTCCCAGATGGCATACGAGTCGTGGAGGGAGCAGGTGGAAGAGGGAGAACAAAAAGCTCGTCAAGCTGAAATAGGAAAGGTTTTTCTCATTGACAGAGGTGAGAAGAGTGTATCCTCAGTCTCTCGGTGGACGACATCCTGAGCAGCTGTGCTTTCTGTCCTCCCTAACCTTGTCATTGTCTTTGCAGATGTGGACTTTGTCACTCCTCTGTGCTCGCAAGTTGTCTACGAGGGACTTGTGGATGACATATTTAAAATCAAATGTGGTGGGTATCGAAGCACGCTGTGGAGAGTCGAATGTCCATCCACTGAGACTCTGTCCACATTGAGCTCTGTGTGTCTGCATGTGAAAATCACTCTGACAAAATCAGAATTATTATGTCAGTTTCTTGTTGTTGCTTTTTGTCAGACAAAGATTTTAAAGCTATAGTGCGTAGTTTCTGTCTCCCCCGTGAGGAATTCTAAGTAATAACACTGTCGGCGTGTCCATGTGATACAAGCCTTCCGTGATCGCGCACACACCCCCACACCTCCTCCGCGCAGTTGCTAGTAACCAAGAATGACACGGAGGATTCAAAGAAATTATCTTCACTCGAGCTTCTGCACGCAAAAGTCGCCGGACGCCACAATCTTCTGAACATAGCCATACTGAGAAATACAGAGAGAGTTGTTTTGTGGAAAAAATAGATGCAAAACTACCACATAGGGACACAAAAGACTACAAAGAGATGCCAAATAACCACAGAGACCCAAAACAACCCCAAAGAAAACAAAGATGACCAAAAAGAGACAACACACAACTTCAAAGAGACAGAAAATGTTTTTTATTATTAAAAACATAACATTTTCTTGAGAAAGGATGCCTAAACCCCCCGCCAAATACACGCACCTAATGCTTCCACAAAGCTAGGGAAAATGCTGATTACTTTGGGCCCTGAGGGTCCAAAGTAATCAGCGTTTACTCTGACAATGTAAAGCCTAAATGATTAATTCTGCACTCAATAATAAAACAACATGGTGTTAATGCTCACAGCTCCAGCTCAGACTGCGTTGTTTTCCTGTAGAGTAAAACCTCCCAGTTGCACAACGTCACTTTGGTTGCCCATTTGTTTTTGTGCACGCTTGTGTGTCGACGTCTCACATTTGCATCTGTTCTGCAGCGTGTGTGGAGTTTGGACCTGATGTGACGTCCTCTGACAAAAGTATAAAAGTCATGCTGAACTCTCAGGATAGGGTAAGTCAGTGCTGATGTTAGAGAGTTTTTCGTCATCGTGGCTTTAAGGTAAATGTCTCTTTGAACTCTTGCACGTCTCATACCGTAGGTCTTCAATGAAATCCGAAACGAGCATTTCTCCAACGTCTTCGGCTTCCTCAGCCAGAAAGCCAGGAATCTCCAGACTTCATATGATGTGAGTAAATGTGTATTCCCCTCAGTCTTGTATAAAGTAATTGAAAGCAATACTTGAGTAAACGTACAAGTATCTTACCAAAGTCTCCTTTTTAGAACATTACTTGAGTAAAAGTCTCAAAGTATCTCATATTTACTGAACTTAAGTATCAAAAGTAATTTTCTGATATTAAATGTACTTAAGTATTAGAAGTAAAAGTAAAAAGAACTTTGATTATGAACTTTATGGCCAAAGGTGTGTAACGTTATCTTCATCACCACTGTCGTCGAGGTGGTCATCGTCTCTTACCAAGAGGGTAAGCTTCTCCCCGGACCATATAGCTCCTATGGTGCCATTTTTAATGCTACAAAGCCATCACCTCCCGTTAGCATCCCATTGACTGCCATTCATTTTTACATCTGAAGCGTTTAAAGACTCTATTTGTCCATTGTTTATTTCTAAAGAAACACGGCCATGTATAAACGGCTCCATTACCTTGTACCTCACGTTATGGCTCCATAGCAGACGTTTTTGTAAAAGTAGGCTAACGATTGTGTCATAACCACGCGACTTACTGTCGCATAGTAGAGAAATTACCGTATAGTACAGGAGAAGCTCGCAGGCAGTTTGGACTTACATTAGCTGTTTAAGTTCAATTACTAATGTTAACTAGCATTTTAGTTAACATAATAATTAGCCTGTGCCCATGTTATCTCCTTACATATACCTACGCTCTCCGTCTCTGCTAGATTGGGAATGATTGAGATTTCTCTTGGCACAGCTACCAGAAGACTTCCAACTTTCAGACAGGTTGCTCACGGCACATTTACGTCGTCTCTCTCAGTTGGAGGCTGCTCAGTAACGCTCAGCCATCACCGGAAAAGTGCTTCTAATATCCTTCACTGGTCTCCGTCCAGAGCAAAGGGATCTGTTGGTCCAGTTTATATATGTCAATGTCTGTTACCATGGCGGCAGTGCCTGCACCAGGTGCTTCCACGACACTATCAGTCATTATGCTTCCTCCTCTTCTTTAGTTTTGGCCTATGGTTGGTTTTTTTTTGCAGCGTGGCAACAAACAGGCATTAGGTCACCAACTGGAATGGAGTGTGCAGTATCTTGGCAATTTAGGAGCACTGATTCTCCAAACCTGCCGTTTTCCAATGTGAACAAATTTCTTCAGATTTTATTTTGTAGTAACGAGTGACTAAGATGCTTCGGGGAAATGTACTGAAGTAAAAGTATACATTTTATTTAGGATATGAAGGGGAGTAAAAGTAAAAGTTTCCGGAAATATAAACAACGAAGTCAAGTACAGATACGTGAACATTCTACTTGAAGTATTTTGTACTTACATTACAACACTGACGGTAACTAAGCTGACCGACAGCGCTAACACTTCTTTTATGGACTTCCAGAAGCGACGGGGGATGGACATAAAGCAGATGAAGACGTTTGTGTCGGAGGAACTAAAAGGCTTGAAACAGGAACACCGGCTGCTTAGCCTACGTGAGTGTTGCAGCAGAATACTGCATATTACATCCATTGTCACGTATTTCTTTAACCCTTGTGTCTTCCATTTGACCATGCATCGTCCTCCCGGGGTCCAAACTGAAAATCAACACTTTTCCCGATGTTTTTGGCTCTTTTTCGACACCTTTGGCGCTTTTTTCAATGTTTTTGGCGTTTTTTTTTTGTCGTGTAACACTTCTTTTCACTACCATGTATAAACACCACTAACACCAACTTATTACCAGTTTTTCATATTTTTTTTGGAATTCATGGTCAATAAACCTAATTTATAGGAAATTATATAAAATCCTTGAGGGGAAAAAAGCAAAACTTATGAATTATTTAGATTAATATTAAAGGAACGATAATCACAGAAGTGTCAGCGTTCGGTTACATTTTTTTTTCAAATGCTAAAAAATTGTAGCCTGACAAGCCAGACCCACATCCAGATGTTGGATCTGGGAACTCATCATTGGCAGGGCTCAATCCGAGGGGCGGGATAAACGTCTTTCAAATTCCCTCTGCACGCAATAGGATAGCACTACAACCAACCAGAGCAACGCTAGTTGATAGATTAAACTTTTGCCGTATCCGGTCGGCAAAACTCCGAATTCATCTTCCTTTTTTAAGAATGACTTCAGTGGGGCGCCCAGATAGCTCAGTTGGTAGAGCAGGCGCCCATTATAGAGGTTTACTCCTCGACACAGCGGGCCCGGGTTCGACTTTGACCTGCGGTCCTTTGCTGCATGCCATCCCCCCCCCACCCCCCTTTTCATGTCTTCAGCCATCCTATCAGAAAAAAGGCTGAAAATGACCAAAAAATAATCTTAAAAAAAAAAAGAATGACTTCAGTGCCGTTCTTTGTTCTTTTCTCAAAGAAAAGCTGAACTCCAAGTCTTCCAGAGTCACGGCCAAAGCCGATTCCAAGCAGCCATCTTCTCTGTTTTCAAGTAGCAGGGAATTCACGTGGAACCGTCACAACTCTGCCGTCATTATGTTAAGCCCCGCCCACCGATTCTATACACGATGTGATTGGCCTGACCAGAATTTTTTTTGTTGTTTTGGTTTTTCAAGCCAAGCCAATGGTGAGCTGCTAGACTGACTCTGGCTGCAAATGTCATTTGCAGCCGCTAGGCTGCGTCAAGATTTCTAGGCTAAAAAAATTGAATAAAACACCCAAAGTTCAATGAAAGTAGAGATCTGATCTTTTGTTGTACTTGCGAAGCGCGTTGTATGGAATCAACCATGTTATTTTTGGGTATTAAAAATTAGGTATAGTTAAAAAGAAACCCCCTTATTTCTGGGAAATTTAGAAAACAGGTCAAATTTGACCTGAAGACAACACAAGGGTTAAGCAATATTTACCGTTCTCTTTCAGACATCGGTGCTTGTGAATCGATAATGAAAAAGAAAACAAAGCAGGATTTTCAGGAGCTGTTGAAGACCGAACACTGTAAGAATACTCTACTGTCTATATATTAGATTCCACTTTTAGTTCGATGTGTCCCTTGGTCTTTGATGTCACTTCTGTCTTGTTTTTTGTTCCAGCTTTACTTGAAGGATTTGAAATCCGTGAAAGCATTTCTTTCATAGAGGAGCACATCAACAGACAGGTGCGTTGGCGTCAACACTGTGTGCTATAAGAACAGATCCAAAAAGATGCTGGAAACTCATGTATTCTTTTCTTTTTTTTTTCAAGGTCTCCATGATAGAAAGTCTGAGGCTGCTTTGTCTTCTGTCTATCACGGAAAACGGTAAGTCGTCTTTTTTTTTTTTTTTTTTTTTTGTGTGAATATCATTTCAAAGATTCAGGTTATGCTCATGCTGTAATAACAATTGTGTGCGTGTGTTTACTCACAGGACTTCCGCCAAAAGATTATCGCTCATTAAAAGCACAGTATCTGCAGGTGAGGTTGAACAGCTGCCTGTGGCTAGTAAAATTATGACAGCAGCTCTCCTTATTTGAAGAAATCACCAAACATCCACATTTCCTGTCGAATATTTTCTGAACTTCATTTTTCTTGTGTGCTGTCATTTTGAAGATATATATAAATTTCTTTACTGATTGGATTTTCTTTTTTAGTTTTGTACATATGCTGTTTTGTGTTCATGTTTGTTACCTTCCAATTATGTTTGTTACCTTCCAATTATACAAGTATTCACACTCTGGGCCCTATTTTAACGATCTAAGCACGCAGCGTGAATCGCCTGACGCAGGTGCGTTTAGGGCGTGTACGAATCCACTTTTGCTAGTTTATCGGCGGAAAAAAGGGTCCGTTCGCCAGGCGCATTGTTCAAAAGGGTTGTACTTACGCTACGTTTACACGTGGCCGGCTATTTTCATAAACGGACATTTCAACCTCTCCGTTTTCAAAAATAACATCGTGTACAGCTGTCAGTTTTCAGAAAAGTGTTCGTTTACATGTGCCCGTGTATACAGTATATGCCGTCAAGAGCATGCCAAACCTGTAGGTGGCAGTGTAACGAGAAGCTCAAGCCCACGTTAGCCAATCAGAATCCCGAAAATAGCAACAACAGCAACAAATCACCTCCTCTCTCTTCTCTTCTTCACTTCCTCGGCTGCCTAAACCTCCGTTTGTCTCAGTTTACATGCAAACTGGCCGGAGTTTTTAGAAAGAATTGTTTTCAGAGGCAAATTCTCCATTTGCGTGTAAACACAAAGGGCACAAACGAAGGGAAATCTTTAAAAGCCAGGCGCGGTTGGACCTTGGCGCATTGCTATTATGATGGTGGATTTGCACTGTAATATTTTTATTTATAATCTTTTGCATGTTTGTGTGTGTGTGTGTGTGTGTGTAACAAGCATAGGCGCATTTTACTAATTCTGTTAAAATAACAATTAAATGCTGCGCTATTGACTTCAGACCAGGTTTTTGCAGTGCATTTGCTATTTAAACGGTGTGGGCGAGCGGCCTGGTTGGATCAGTGGTTAGAGCAGGCGCACATATACTGAGAGGTTTATGCCTCGACGAAGAGGTCAAGGGTTCGAATCCGACCTGTGACAATTTCCTACATGTCTTCCCCCTTCGCCCTCATACTCTGCTTCTGACTGGCTAGTAGTCCTTACCTAGCTACTGTCAGGGCACGCCCTCATACTCTGCTTCTGACTGGCTAGTGGTCCTTATCTAGCTACTGTCAGGGCACGCCCTCATACTCTGCTTCTGACTGGCTAGTAGTCCTTACCTAGGTACTGTCAGGGCACGCCCTCATACTCTGCTTCTGACTGGCTAGTAGTCCTTACCTAGCTACTGTCAGGGCACGCCCTCAATCTCTGCTTCTGACTGGCTAGTAGTCCTTACCTAGCTACTGTCAGGGCACGCCCTCATACTCTGCTTCTGACTGGCTAGTAGTCCTTACCTAGGTACTGTCAGGACACGCCCTCATACTCTGCTTCTGACTGGCTAGTAGTCCTTACCTAGGTACTGTCAGGACACGCCCTCATACTCTGCTTCTGACTGGCTAGTAGTCCTTACCTAGGTACTGTCGACACGCCCTCATACTCTGCTTCTGACTGGCTAGTAGTCCTTACCTAGGTACTGTCAGGGCACGCCCTCATACTCTGCTTCTGACTGGCTAATAGTCCTTACCTAGCTACTGTCAGGGCACGCCCTCATACTCTTCTTCTGACTGGCTAGTAGTCCTTACCTAGGTACTGAGCATGTGCGACTCCATACAAAGATGGTACAGAAGTGTGATGCCCCACTCTGTAGCTAAAACAGAGAGCTCAACACACAGGGTGAAAAGAGGAGCTGCAGCAATGTGCAGTACAACAAAAATAGGGTGTTTTTTGAAAATTAAACCATGTAAATTTATTCTGGTACAACCTCTAAATACAATAATGAACCTGAAAATGAGACTAATATGAGCACTTTAATGTGAAACATGTTCATCAGAGTTATGGAGTGGACCACCTGCTCACATTCGCCAACCTGAGGCAGTTGGGCCTGCTGGTGGAGCAGCAGCCGGGGGAAACACTGACTGTTATGGAGAGCAAAGTCGGCAAACTGGTCAACGACAGAACTGCAGGTGAAACGGGCTTCCTTTTTTAACCTACTCCTAATCACAATCTTTGTTTCTCTCCATGTTAGAGCTGGACGATTAGGGGAAAATGTCTAATTGCAATTTTCCTGCCAGATTACAATTCAATTTGCAATTTTTTATTTTTTTTAAACTACATATCGCACCTTCTACGATCATGATAAAGTAGTAAAAAATAAATGAAAAATCCACTGAAAATAGGACATTTCTGTAAACAACCTGTGATATCTAACATTATTCCAGGATTTATCTTCTGAAAAAAACAGTAAATATAATGATAAAAAGAGGAATAAAAAATGTTAAACCAAATATTACAGCAAACATGCAACTAGATATTGCACCTTAGATTCGATCTTCACGATTAGCTAATCACCTTCTTTCAAATCACGATATTGATTTGACACGATTAATCGTTCAGCCCTACTCCATATGCACAAACCTGACGAATGATTTTATGAATTTTATTTTTACTTTTTTTTGGCTTAAGAAGTTAAGCTAAACTATAACTATACAGGGGACAAATAAACAAAACAGCAACAACAACCAAAATAAAAAAAAATTAAAAATTAAATTCAAAAAAAGTTATGGTCTTAGGTCAAAAATAAGTGTGTAAAGGATAAGGTCAAGGATCAATATCACCAGGCTATAGGCTACATCATGGCAGTTACTGGATGACGAAGCCTCTGGAGGCTGCAGGTCAAGGGAGTCAACATAAGAAAGAAAAGGCTGCCAGATTTGATCACATTTTGACACAGCACCTCTCTTCAAGTGTCTAATCTTTTCAACAATAGCACATCTCCTATCCATAAGGAATGCGAGGGAGGACGCTTAGCTTCCCAGTGAATCAAGATTAACCTCCTAGCTAGGAGAAAAAGAAATGCAACAAAGTCTGATTTAGACCTGGATAATTTGACAGTGTCAGGGAGGACTCCAAACAAGGCCGCAACAGGGCAAGGCTCTAATTGTGTCTGCAACACAGAGAGAATACAGAACACCAGTATGTATATAAAGAGGGACATGTCCAAAACATACGAACCAGAGTAAACACGGGATAGTCTTAATTTTATGAATGTTTAAAGACATTTGAAATGACATCAAACTGCCCTGATCCTCCTCATTTCCTTTTTTATTTTTTTCTTCCTCTCCAGGAAAGCTGAGTGACGCCTTCTCTTCTCTCGCAAGGAAGAGCAACTTCAGAGCCCTGAGCAGAAAGCTCAACCTGGTAAATCATCATCATCTTTATTTTGCTCATTTTGTCACAGAAAATATCATTCAGACCACGCTGGAAATGCTTAATGTTATTAAGTGTTTTATTATCAAGTTCAAACTTACTTTATTTATCCCAAAAAGGGGCAATTCAGCTTTTAACAATCTACAGACTCAAAAAAACATGTATACATAAACAACAGAGAGGAGAACGTCAGAGACAACACACAAGGGCTGGGCACAGTTCAGTTCAATTCAAGTTAACCCTTGTGTTTCCCTCGGGTCAAATTTGACCCATTTTCAAAGTTTTTATATCAGAAATATGGGTTTCTTTCAACCAAATTGCCCAAAATAACACGGATGCATGCATGTACGTTGTATGGAACCTAGATACATTGTTCGCAGGTCAAATTAATTGATTACTTTTTTTACTTACGTTTTATTCAATTTTATAGCATTTGAAAATAGGGCTGGGCGATATATCGATATTATATCGATATCGTGATATGAGACTAGATATCGTCTTAGATTTTGGATGTCGTAATATCGTGATATGACATAATTGTTGTCTTCTCCTAGTTTTAAAGGCTGCATTACAGTAAAGTGATGTACTTTGCTGTATGACAGACTGGTAGTTATGGTAGTTATGGAGTGGGCCATAGCTGTTCTATTATTTGCCTTTTCCTCACTTAGACATTATGTCCACATTACTTATGATTACTTATCTAAAATCTAAGTGTGAAGATATTTTGTTAAAGCACCAATTGTCAACCCTAGAATATCGCCGCAATATCGATATCGAGATATTTGGTCAAGAATATCGTGATATCTGATTTTCTCCATATCGCCCAGCCCTATTTGAAAAACTTTTTTTTTTAGTGGTTTCAAAACAGCATCCTGACCAAACGTTGACATGTACCAGTCTGTGGTTATCCACTCAACATCCTCTGATCTTAATTAGTCAAAATAATTCATAATTTCTGCTTTTTTTCCAACTCAAAAAGTAGTTATAATGTCATTATAAATTAGGTTTATTGATCATGAATTACAAACACGTTGGAAAGAGTTCATTACAAGTTCATGGTTGACAGGAAGACAACACAAGGGTTAAGAACAATGACAGAATAAATAAATAAGGTTCCCAGACAAATGGAACACAAGCAGTACACACCTCAGGATCATAACACAAGATTCCCAGAGACTGTTGTCACGGTTCAATAGTCTAATAGCAGACGGAATGAAGGACTTTGAATAGCGGTTTGTTTTCCTGCGTGGTGCCCGTAAAGCGCCGACCTGAGGGCAGTAAAGTGAACTGCGTGGACAGGACATGAATGTGTTGGTCAATAATTTGTTTGTCTTTTTGAACCACATGCTTTTCCCAAATAAAACACCAAATTCTCTCTGCTCAACGTACACACGTTCCATCAAAACAAGTTCCTTCCCGAGGCTATTTTGCAGCGGTTCCATAGGCTCCGTGCGCCGCTTAGCATCGCCCAAGTCGATTGTGATTGGCTTAAAGAAATGGCAATAAACCAGAGCACGGTCGTCTCCCATCCCAGAATGCTGTGTGGACTAGCCAGACCCTCCTCCGCAGCGCTGTGGAGGAAGGTCTGGCAACGCGGGACTAGGTTCTTATTTACTAAGACACTTAGGGAAAGGGAAGGAGGGCTATAAAATGAAATACGTTAGAAATACATACAGTTTAAATGACATGAAATACGTTTTGAAATACAACACAGACAGCAGTGAACAAAAACACAGCGAGGAACACACAGGTACATGGGCGAGTAAGAAAAGTGTTATTTTGGAGAAGACCTTCACAATGCTGTTCAGGCTGTTTCTATCCTTCACACACAAACACGTTATATGTTGTGTAAAGGTGCCAAAGTCAGATGAAGAATATGACCTGCGTGTCCCACGAGACATGGCCTACATCTTCAGTGGCGCCTACGTCCCTCTGAGCTGCAAACTCATCGAGCAGGTGAGTAGAGCAGTAGGATTCATTCATTCCACAGGATGTGACTTGATCAATGAGACCACGATGAAACCTTCTTTTTGTGTTATATTAAATGTTGTATTAATGTTATTGCCTGGTGGTCATGTGTAGGTGTTGGAGCGAGACGGTTGGACGGGGCTTGAAGAAGTCACCAGGCTGCTAAATGGACATGAATTTGCTGTTACAGGTTAGATCACTGGGAGATAGTAATATATTGTTGACAATGTTGTTCACATGCACTTAGATAAAAAAAAAATTGTATTGGTTTATTTGATAGGGACCATGCATATTTATGAACATTGTTGTATAAAAAAAAACACCATGTAAATATGCCAGAATTAGTAAAAATAACTACTTTTCATCTGCAGTCACTAGGCATGTGACATAGGACTAACATAGAGACAGCCAGCAGTCATACAGCACTCATTCACTATAAAATAAAAGGTACACATAATGGTGACATATACATTGACAAAACAAAAATGCATGATGACAAAGACATTATTCATCCACCTCTATACTGCATTCAATTTAACAGGGAAAGTGTATGGGTGATGACTCTCTTATTGGGAGGGGCAAGCTATTCCAAAGTTCACCTCCTATTATTGACAATACGTCTTGTCCAGAAGTGGTGCGTCTAAATGGTATCACACCGTATAACCATATTACTGTCAGCTTTAAGTAGTAATCTGATTTCTTCATCTAAAAGACAACCCTGTTTTTTTGTAATAGGGGATTAGAGAAACTCTTAACTTAATAAGATTTGTTTTCCTTTAGATAGATTTCCCCCTGGAGAAGGACAGCTACTGTATGTGTAAATGGGTTTCTAAGGAGCTTTTTACTCGTACAAGACTTCAGAAAGGGAAATGCTGTGACAGCAGAATGGATGAAAGGAAAGGATTCATCCTCCTAGTCAAAATAGTTTAATTCAAAGTCTGGATTCTGACTTTTAGTGCAATTCAAACATTTTTGTGATTTGAAAGGAAAACTGCAGAAATGAAGAAAAAATCCGTCAGGAAGCACAAGGTCATTTAATTTAATTTATAAAGGACAAGGCACATTTAATCAAATCAATTCAAATCAATTGTATTTGTAGTATGAAATCGTAACAAGAGTTATCTCAAGACACTTTACAGAGTAGACTTTTAGGCAGAAACCTCGGACAGACCCAGGCTCTTTGTGGGCGGCATCTGTCACAGAGAAGGTCTAGACCACACTCTATAATTTACAAAGACCCAACTATTCCAGTAATTCCCCCCAAGAGCAAGCATTTAGTGCGACAGTGGCAAAGAAAATCTCCCGTTTAGGGAGAAACCTCAGAAAGACCCAGGCTCTTGGTAGGTGGTGTCTGACGGTGCCGGCTGGGGGTGTGATGAACAATGGCAATTATAGTCACAATAAAGATAATGGAACTATGACTAGAAATAGTAGTTGTAGTAGTTTGATGGTGTAGTAGGTTGTAGCAGGGCATAGCTGGGCATAGCAGGGCACTGCAGCGTGTAACAGGGCACTGCAGGGCGTAGCAGGGCACTGCAGGGTGTAGCAGGACGTAGCAGGGCACTGCAGGGAGTAGCAGGGCACTGCAGCGTGTAACGGGGCACTGCAGGGCGTAGCAGGGCACTGCAGGGTGTAGCAGGACGTAGCAGGGCACTGCAGGGCGTAGCAGGGCACTGCAGGGAGTAGCAGGGCACTGCAGGGCGTAGCAGGGCACTGCAGGGAGTAGCAGGGTGCAGCAGGGCACTGCAGGGCGTAGCAGGGTGTAGCAGGGCATAGCAGAGCGTCTAAGCAGGACCAGGGCAACAGCTGCAACCATGATTTAGGTGCCACCTTAATCCAGGGAAAACTCTGGGGCGAGAAAACATAAGGGCTCCGGGGAATAAACTGAAACATCGAGTGGTGAGTAAACTTCCTTTTAGGGAGAAACCTCGGACAGACCCAGGCTCTTGGTAGGTGGTGTCTGACGGTGCCGGTTGGGGGTGTGATGAACAGTGGCAATTATAGTCACAATAAAGATAAAGGAACTATGACTAGAAATAGTAGTTGTAGTGGTTCAACATTTCTGTAAATGTGCCAGTGTTCTGTGCCTTTGGCGAGTTGTTTTGAGACCAGAGCAACAGGAAACAGCAAGACATTAGGTCATAGCTTTCATCACTGAAATACAGTTAAATAAGTGAGCTACTCCCAAAATAAGGTTGGATAGGAGAGAAATCTGACTGCTTGACCTACGGCATGTAGGTAAATGTATCGTCCGATTTGCTGTGGGAACTGATTTCTCCGAGTAACTGTGTTTCTTGTGTATTTACAATACAGGCTGTAAACTTATCAACGGTGTAAACATGAATGCTAAAGGTTTCCTCTCTCACCAGGCAGCAGCGGAGCGGACTCAAAAGCAAAGAACGACGCTCAGCGCATCATCCTCGTCATGTTCCTCGGCGGCTGCACCTTTTCTGAGATTTCTGCTCTACGTTTCCTCGGCAGAGAGCGAGGTAAACAGCCTGACTGCTCATGGAGACTTAACTAATGTTACAGGGGAACACTTGCTGGGTGTCAATAATCTAGGTTCACCCTCTCGTCTTCATTCTTCCTGTTAGTGTTGCTGTTGTTTAGTTTCACTTCTTCTGTCCTGACTATTGATCTAACAGACAGAAGCCAGATACCTAATAAATCGTCAGGATTTATTTCAAATTTTGAAGATTTTTTTTTAATTTTAATATTATTAGTAGTGTAGAAGATATTCGTATGGAGTGCTGTTTTGATGACATAATTCCTGGCAGTCACCTGAACACATGTCACGTCACATTCAGGAACACTAGTCATTTTAACCTTGGTTTCACACCCTTATGTTTCTCTTTTTTATGATTAGAACCATAAATAAATCGCAATCTTACTTACATTCAGTAGCTATGAATGTGTAGAGCGTGATTGGGATATAACTACAATACCTTTGATATATCTTAGGTGTCAGAAACTAGCAGTTATGTTTTTGATATTTCCTAATAGAGCTAAGAAAAGCTTGATTTCAACCAAAGTAAATGTTTATTTATTATTTATTCATTTATTACTAGATCTTAATGTCCATAAATGTCTAATGGTATGCTTCCACTAAAAATGAATAGTAATATTAACCCTTGTGTTGTCTTCCCTTTGACCATCCAACTTTTTTTTTTTTTTCTGGGTCAAAATTACAAACTTTTGTTGCTTTTCTCGATGTTTTTCTTGATTTTTTTTTTTCTGCGTTTTTAAAATGTTTTTTCCCCCCTGCGTTTTTAAATCTTTTTCCGACATTTTTGTCACCTTTTTCAACATTCTTTTATTTATATATTTTTTCAAATGCTATATGAAACACCCAAATTCAATGAAAGTAGTGAACCGATCATTTATTTTACTTTCGAAGAGCGTTGTAGGAAACCATCCACGTTATTTCTTTTGACAATTTGGTTGATGGAAACCCCCAGACCCCCAACCTACATAACCTACATCTACAAACTGGGCAGCTAAAATAAACATGCACTGGCTATTAACAAGCTGGGCAAGCCAATCCCTGTTTTGCATTGCATTCAGTTTAGTTAAATGGATCCAGGCTAAGCCCCGAACCTCCTCAAGTCCTAGAAACGCCCCTGGCATACATATAAACATATTTAAACATCAATATGAAATAAACAAACAGTTATACAGAAACAAATAACCCATACATATAACTAAATAACATTAAGAAAGAAAACAGGATGCTCATGTGTAAGTTATATTACGATACATTACTGCTTTCTTTTTCCCCAGGTTGTAAATTCATTGTGGTAACAACTGCGATCACAAACAGTTCGAGACTCATCGAGGCCTTGCTAGAAAACCTTGTATGAAGCCTGTCACCACTCCCTGATGGACAGACACTGAGACATTCCTGCAGCCACTTGTCATGCCTTCCTTCCAGCACGCTGGCGTTACAGATGGGAAATGTTTCCGCTCTGTGCCTGACGACGAAAGAACTGTAAAGATGTATAAAGTCAATAAATGTTTTTAGCGCGTTTTTGTTATGTGTCAATGTTATTTTGGGTTTGGCAGAGGTGGAATGTAACACATTTTCAAGTACTGTATTCAAGTACAAATTCGAGGTACTTGTACTTCACTTGAGAATTTCCATTTCAAATTTATACTTTTACTCAGAGGCAAATACTTTTTACTCCACTATACTTACATTACTCTGACAGCTTTTCAGGTGACAGGTTTTTTTATCCTCTTTTCAGATGTGTTGATGTTGAATGTTTGTAATAAACTGAAGGATGAAGTATTCCTTCATATGTTGAGAATATTCTCCTTCTTTTTAAGTCTTTTAAAAGCCTCTTGGATCAGCTGGAAAATGCACCGCCACAAAGCTGAAAACAGGGATGTCTTTCTGACACCATGAAGTTTTTAAACTTTGTAGAGCTACGTGGTTCTCACAGGACACCGATGCCACAAACATATGATGATCTTGTAGAGTACGATGCATTGCTGTAACTTAAACTACCCAACAGTATGTAAAGGAGTTAAAATGAGCACATCTACAGCGGTAAAATGCAACATGAATATTAATGCAGCAGGAATATTAATCCAGAAACATCAGATATAATAGGAAAATACTGACATGGAACATTTTACTTTTAAGTACATATTGCTAGTAATATTGTTTACTTTAGTAAGGTTTTAAATACAATACTTTTACTTGTAGTGGAGTTTTTTTTCACTTTGTGGTGTTAGTATTTTTACTTAAGTAAAGTATCTGAATACTTCTTCCATCACTGGTCTGCTGTAAATTCTTCAGTCTAAAATGATCAACAATTGTTACGTTACATGAAGTGTCAAACTGCTGCTGAACATCACCACACCCTCTAAGAAACCAGTGTGTTTGTTTTTATTCATGAGTTGTCCGGAAATTGGCGTTTAACTCTAACTACAAAGTGCTGAACCTTCCGGCAGTCGGCATTGGTTTGACACAGCAAGCGCTCCCGCAGGACGAGCCAATCAGAGAGCAGAACGCCACTGAACGCATATTTTAAACTGTGTACAAACGGACCAGACTGAGATCAGGCAGAGAGGCGACGCTTCGCTAGTCTCGTTTGACAAGTGTTGGTTATTTTAAACTGTTCACCGATAAACACGAACTATTGGAATTTAACAATGAGAAGGAGGTAAGTACAAACGTTTTTTCCCCGCAACGGAGTCAGTTTGTTAAACGTAAAATAATGGATATGCTAAATGAGATAGAAAGTGGCTAACGTTAACTGATGATCAAGATAAGCTAACGCGAACGTCGGTTAGCTCGATCGGATAGGTTCAGTCAGTCAGTCAGTCAGTCAGTCAGTCAGTCAGTCAGTCAGTCAGTCAGTCTGTAAGTAAATGTCACTGTTGGTGTCATTGAAACGATGTATTGATAGCTAACCGAGTGGAGCATGCTTCCCTGTCTCTGTCCCTGTAGCGAGGTGCTCGCAGCAGAGGCGGTGTCCTGCCTGAATAAAGCCCTCTGCCACCTGAAGGACATCTGGGAGGAAATCGGTATCCCCGAGGACCAGAGACTGCAGAGAACTAACGTTGTCAAGAACCACATTAAGGTGAGACGTCGGGTTCCACACAGCAGCACGTCTGTAAAGTTGTTAAAAAATCGTTAATGGTACATCTGAATCTTTATCATAATCAGGGTTGTTGCCAAGTAAGTAGCTTATTTACAAGGAAAATGCATCGCGAGCTGTGGGATTATAAACCGGTTTCGACAGAGGAGGGTGGGGGGACTGTTACCTGGACAATCATGAGTGAAACTAGCTACGCCATGGAGACATCAGGTTATTAGTCAACAAAGTAGAGCTTTTCACTTTGGGTTGCAACTATCAGAATCAGTTTTATTGCCAAGTACATGCAAGGAATTTGCCTTACTGTTTTGGTGAGAGAAACTAAAAGCACTGCAAAGTCAAGAAACATAAATATAGAATTAGAAAAAATACTATACAAATATGCACTATATATCTGATTTAAGATGGAAGAGCTGTACAGGGTTGTGCAGGGATGTTCAAAAATATTGACTATGGAATGCACAGAGCTATTTATGTTTAGATCCTGACAGATAACAGATACTGGATTTATTTAGCCTGATATTCATATCCTGATAATGAAAAAGTGGGACCAAGATATGCACTGATTAGGTCATTTCATTCATGTGATCAGCATGAGGACTAATGGCATCACACAGATGTGGTGTTTGGATGATTCATCAATTGATCACAAGTGCATACGTTTGTCTTTGTAGTACAGCCACGGCTGGCTATTTCCATTTAAATTATTACTGCTGCATTTATTAGCCAATGCTAGATGACGAACGCTGATGATATCCAACTTTCTGTGCAAGATTGCCCTTTTGATATTTACAAAAACTTGTTTCCACTTGAAGAAACAAGCTTCCAGTCTACAAACTGGTGGAGAGGGAAAAAAACAGTTGAAAACAAAGATGTAGTAATAATTAGCACTGCAAAGACTCATCAACAAGTAAACTCCAAACTAGATATATAGTGGGATTTGAAAGAAATTAAAACTCTATCGATATTAGCCAAAATAATCATCACAATGATGAGCTACTGATACGTATTTCAATCTACCTCGCTACAGGGACAGAGACAGGGAAGCATGCTCCACTCGGTTAGCTATCAATACATCGTTTCAATGACACCAACAGTGACATTTACACACACACACACACACACACACACACACACACACACACACACACACACACACACACACACACATCTGTCTGCATAATGCTGATTGGTTGTATTGTCTTTGTCCGCCAGAGCTTACTAGACATGATGATAAAAGAAGAGGAATCTCTGAAAAAGAGGCTGATAAGCAGCATTGAAAAATGCAAGGCAGAAATGGATACCCTGTGCCTGGAACTTCAGCTAAACGGGTTTGAGGTAACAACAACAACAACAACAACTGTAACATCTCCAGTGTTAAAAACACAACACCTTTGTTCTTACAGATAGCTGCTAACTCTATGATCCATGCAAATGTTTCTATTATTGGGATAATTTACAATATTAACCTGCTTACTCACTAAGTTTTCATTTTGTTCTGAGTTAATATTAAAAAAAAAAAAAAAAAAAAACACGCAATTTTTAAACCAATCACAGTCGTCTTGGGGACGGACACAATGACAGCGCCTCTGAAAAATAGACTCTGGAAGGAACTTGTGTTGGTGGAACACGTGTACGTTCAAAAGTTGTTTTTAGTCGTGCAACAGAAAACTCCGATTGGACCGATAGTCTAGCTAGCTGTCTGGATCTTCCGGCGGAACCGGAGCAATCGCCTCAATGAATCGTTCCCAAAGTGGGGTCCGCGGACCCCCAGGGGTACTTGAGGAGGTTGCAGGGGGTCCCTATCAAAAGGGGAATCATTTATTTTCACTATAATTCCATCCGTAAGTAACACATTGACATCATGTATGACTACTTTGGTCATGGGTTTTTGTGTTTTACACTTTATGTAATAAAACATTTGAAAAGTGAAAATCTTATCCGGGGGGGTTACGTTGTCTAATTTGTGTCAGTTTAGGGGTCCTTGATGTAAAAATGGTTGGGAATCACTGATGCAGACGATGGAATTGTGAACTCGTTATCTCCTCTGTGTGTTCAGGAGGAGACTGGCATCACCATGCTCCAGCAAGAGAAGAACATCCGCACACAGGTGGAGGCTCTGATTAAGGAGAAGACTCTGCGGATGCAGCAGCTGAAGTCTCTGCTGGACCAGGACCAGGACCTGTGCGACATCCTGTGCTCCATGCCGTACGGCATCGCTCCGGACTCTGTTCCCACACCGGAACAGCTGGAGAGCCTCAGCCAGCACGTCGCCAACCAGAATGCAGAGAAGGTGGGAGCGCGCTTTTTTACATCTGCATCTGTTCAGTTATTCTTGTCTGCACACGGAAAAGCGTTTGTCACCTTCTCCGGAGCTGTCACGTCTACCTTCCACGTAAAAATGATAAACACTTAGGCCACTTAGGACTGTAATGGCATTGTAATCGCAACTTGATACCTGAGAATTTGCTGCTACTGAGGGTTATCTTACTCGAATGCTCCAAAATCTGTTGTCACGTTGGGTGATTTTAAAATGAGGACTCCTGAATTTATTTATTTGACATATTACAAAAAAATAATTGATTGGTTTTAATATAAAAATACATATCAGTTAGGGCTGTGCAATTAATCGAAGTTTAGTTGCGATATCGGCTCCTAACGATCACAAATACAATGTTTTTCTTTTATTTGTATTTCATTTGTTTTCAAAACACTGAAATTGCACTACAACATTTGATCTTATTTTGGGTGTATTATCTAATACTGTTTAAACATTTGAATATATATATATATATATATATATATATATATATATATATACAGTGAGGAAAATAAGTATTTGAACACCCTGCTATTTTGCAAATTCTCCCACTTGGAAATCATGGAGGGGTCTGAAATTGTCATCGTAGGTGCATGTCCACTGTGAGAGACATAATCTAAAAAAAAAATTCCAGAAATCACAATGTATGATTTTTTAACTATTTATGTGTATGATACAGCTGCAAATAAGTATTTGAACACCTGTCTATCAGCTAGAATTCTGACCCTCAAAGACCTGTTAGTCTGCCTTTAAAATGTCCACCTCCACTCCATTTATTATCCTAAATTAGATGTACCTGTTTGAGGTCGTTAGCTGCATAAAGACACCTGTCCACCCCATACAATCAGTAAGAATCCAACTACTAACATGGCCAAGACCAAAGAGCTGTCCAAAGACACTAGAGACAAAATTGTACACCTCCACAAGGCTGGAAAGGGCTACGGGGAAATTGCCAAGCAGCTTGGTGCAAAAAGGTCCACTGTTGGAGCAATCATTAGAAAATGGAAGAAGCTAAACATGACTGTCAATCTCCCTCGGACTGGGGCTCCATGCAAGATCTCACCTCTTGGGGTCTCAATGATCCTAAGAAAGGTCAGAAATCAGCCCAGGACTACACGGGAGGAGTTGGTCAATGACCTGAAAAGAGCTGGGACCACCGTTTCCAAGGTTACTGTTGGTAATACACTAAGACGTCATGGTTTGAAATCATGCATGGCACGGAAGGTTCCCCTGCTTAAACCAGCACATGTCAAGGCCCGTCTTAAGTTTGCCAATGACCCTTTGGATGATCCAGAGGAGTCATGGGAGAAAGTCATGTGGTCAGATGAGACCAAATAGAACTTTTTGGTCATAATTCCACTAACCGTGTTTGGAGGAAGAAGAATGATGAGTACCATCCCAAGAACACCATCCCTACTGTGAAGCATGGGGGTGGTAGCATCATGCTTTGGGGGTGTTTTTCTGCACATGGGACAGGGCAACTGCACTGTATTAAGGAGAGGATGACCGGGGCCATGTATTGCGAGATTTTGGGGAACAACCTCCTTCCCTCAGTTAGAGCATTGAAGATGGGTCGAGGCTGTCGAGGGTCGATGGGTCTTCCAACATGACAATGACCCGAAGCACACAGCCAGGATAACAAAGGAGTGGCTCTGTAAGAAGCATATCAAGGTTCTGGCGTGGCCTAGCCAGTCTCCAGACCTAAACCCAATAGAGAATCGTTGGAGGGAGCTCAAACTCCGTGTTTCTCAGCGACAGCCCAGAAACCTGACTGATCTAGAGAAGATCTGTGTGGAGGAGTGGGCCAAACTCCCTCCTGCAGTGTGTGCAAACCTGGTGAAAAACTACAGGAAACGTTTGACCTCTGTAATTGCAAACAAAGGCTACTGTACCAAATATTAACATTGATTTTCTCAGCTGTTCAAATACTTATTTGCAGCTGTATCATACAAATAAATATTTAACAAATCATACATTGTGATTTCTGGATTTTTGTTTTTAGATTATGTCTCTCACAGTGGACATGCACCTATGATGACAATTTCAGACCCCTCCATGATTTCCAAGTGGGAGAACTTGCAAAATAGCAGGGTGTTCAAATACTTATCTTCCTCACTGTATGTATATATATATATATATATATATATATATATATATATATATATATATATATATATATATATATATATATATATATATATATATATAAATAAATAAATAAAGTATTTTTTTTTATTTCAAGGGGAATTCAAAAATTTCAAAGGGAAAAGTATTAAGGGAAATTTCACAGTTCAAGGGGTTTTCCCTGTTAGTTTAACGGTTTCACTATTTATTTTTAAAAGTCAATGACAGATTGTGTTAAATAACTGTGATTTCGATATTGACCAAAATAATTGTGATTATGATTTTTGAGCTTTTTTGTCCATAATGGAGCATCTCTAACATCTGTCCTATATCAACAACTAGCAGGCCGCTACAAAGGATCAACAACACACTGTGTCATAACCACCGGATCTAATCCTTACTTGACCGAATGGGTGGGGTGGGGCTGCTCTCGTGGTTTCAGGCCCGGCGACATGCTGAGTTCATGGACCTCAAAAAGCAGATCACCGTGTACATGGCGGAGCTGGAGCACATCCCAGAGACCAGCTTCGAGAAGGACGTCGTCTGCGAGGACGAGGACCATTTCTGCCTTTCAAGAGACAATATCACGTCACTCAAACTGCTCGTTTGTCAGGTAAGATCTATAACGGAGATCTTCAACAGGGGGTCCGGGACCCTTAGGGGGGGGGTCCTCAGAGTTACTGCAGGGAGGCCCCCAAGTTATTGTTCAATCATTTAAAAAAATAAATAAATAAATAAATAAAAGTTCAAAGGTAATATGTCTGAAAATATATATAAACATGAGTCCAACATATTATTAACAAAAATGTACACATCATTGATGACAGGCTTATCGGCCTGTAGGTAAGGTAGCCACTAGCCATCCACAGATACAGTTAAGCTTAAAGGGTAACTACCATTTTTTTTCAACCTGGACCCTAGTTTCCTATGTTTTTGTGCCTAAGTGACTGATGGGAACAACAATCTTTGACAACTTTAGAATCGTAGTGAGAGAAACAAAGTGTCTCCTCTGTGTTTTCTGACCACAGTCGGAAACCTGTAGCAGGAAAAGTTAACCCTCTCCTTGATATCATGTTGTTTATGGAGAAGGAGAACCAGGTTACGACATGTAGTTACATGTTTTGAAAGGGGCACGTCAGGCTACGGCGTAGGGTCGGTATCTCCACTTAGGGTGTTGAAATGAATCCTTGCATCGCGATGCGGACGAGGATGATTCTGCATCGATGCAGTGACAGACCATAATCGATTATTGCCTACTGATGTCACTTGTTGATTTGCTGCTGGGTTTGTTTGTTTTTTTTCTCTCCCTTTTGTCGGCTGTGTTCAGATTCCGCTACATTCACAAAGTGTCTTTTTTAAGAGCAGATACAATAAAAAGGGGAGGTGACTGCTTGAATGTGTTTATGAAAACCATGTGTAGCAATATATAATAATATTGAGGAGGAGACTCATCGTGATATCGAATAGATTTGAATCGCTGACAGGATAATCGTAATCAAATTGAACCGTGAGACCAGTGAAGATTCACACCCCTAATCTCCACATACGTACTCAGATTTAACGCAGAAGCATAAATTGGCCTTCATGTTGATCCTGCAGCTGGAGGAACGCAAGGCGGAGAACGAGGCGGTGTGTGAGGCTCACCGAGAGAAGATCCAGCGGTTGTGGGACAGACTGCAGGTTCCCCAGGAGGAGAGGGAGGCCTTCAACGACCACATGGTCGCATCCAGGAAGAGCAACCTGGAAGCGGTGAGAAGATTCGACCGGGACATCCATTTTTTTTATTTTTATTTTTCTCTGTTGGGGTCGGCACTGTGGCTGTTATTTTCAGATTACACTTTATTTTTCTTCCTCAGTTACAAGCAGAAGTTCAGCGTCTAGAGGAGCTCAAACTGCTGAACATCCGCCACGTCACCGACGCCATCCGCTCCGAGATCGCCGTGTTTTGGGAAAAGTGCTTCTTCAGCAGTGACCAGCGGCAGGCCTTCGCTCCATATTTTAGCGGTGAGTTCTCTTTGACATCTTAGGCAATCTTAGGCGTCTGTTTTACATCATAATGCTGTGAAGTAAGGCTGAACAATTTTGGGGAAAAAAAAAAAATAATAATCAAAAAGCTATTTTCCTGCCAGATATTGCGATTTACGATTCAATGTGCGATGATTTTTTTATTTTTATTTTGCCACATATTGCACCTTCTACGATCATGTTAAACAAAGTAATAAAAAAAAAAAAAAAAAAAAAAGAAAGAAAGCTCCACTGAAAATAGGATATTTCTGTAGACAATCTGTAATATGTAACATGATTCCAGCGTTTATCTTAAGAAAAAACGGTACCGTATTTTCCGGACTATAAGTCGCTCCGGAGTATAAGTCGCATCAGTCAAAAAATGCGTCATGAAGAGGAAAAAAACATATATAAGTCGCACTGGACTATAAGTCGCATTTATTTAGAAATTTATTTCACAAAATCCAAGACTAAGAGCAGACATTTAATCTCGAAAGGCAAGTTATTCAACTACACAATAGCACACTCCACTGCACCGTTGACAGGCCTCTCCCGGCAGCACGTTGTCTGTGGACTCGTTCCTCCAGCTCTGGCCATCTTGCTTTCAGCCCGCGATTAGCCGATTAGCTTTCTTTGTTTTCTTCGTTGCAGTGAGAGTCACCTTTTCGCCAGTCCCTCACAAGTTTCTCTCTCACGCCAAACTTTCTTTCTGCTGCTCGATTACCGTTTTCGGCTGCATATTTTACTACCTGCAGTTTGAAATCTGCAGAATAGGATTTTCATTTCTTTCTCAGTTGTCTTTAGGAGGAGCATATAGCTGTCACAAGCCTAGAGCGCCCTCTCTCGGCTTTAGACGGTAATGTCTTCAGTATGAATTAACATTTAAAAACATGTTAAATTATATATATATTTTGATATATAAGTCACACCTGACTGTAAGTCGCAGGACCAGCCAAACTATGAAAAAAAGTGCGACTTATAGTCCGGAAAATACGGTAAATGTAATAATGAAAAGAGGAATAAAAAATGTTAAATCAAATGTTACACCAAACCTTCAACTAAATATTTCACATTCGATTAATCGCGGTCATCATGATTACCAAAACGATTAATCATTCAGCCCTATTGACGTTTATTTCTGCGGCCCCGAGTTTTTTTGAAGTTGGAAAAAGTTAAATTTTTCTGAAAAAAAAAACACCCTATGTCAAGCGCTTTCTTTGACCGCTGGCCAATGACAAGCGGAGAAGCGAGACCTGTCGTTTCCATAACGACAAGAAAAAATGGAGAAGGCGCCGATAGACTTTATAACTTAGACGTTATATAATATGACCGGGTCCTCCCTGTTCAGGGAATGACGGTTGGGGGAGCTCTAACGTTAGTAGCACCTCTCCCGCTCTCTGTTCATTCTCTGGATCGCTCGACCGCTTTGTTTTATCTCACACGTGTTGCGCGGTAAATGAGCGGTCAGGTGATGCGTTTCGATCAGCGTGAAAATGGATGCTCAGGGAGGTGAAACGGAGGCTGGCCTCTGGAGGACTTATTTTATGTCCTTTGTTCCATAGCCTACGTTGGTCATGAATAAATTGTTAAAATTTTTATACTGACTCGTTCTTGACAAAAGAGCTGTGTGTGCGTGCGCACATTTGAATAATGTCGGACTGTAAACGGATTCGGGCTTTTAAAAAGCTGTCAATCAAAATGTACTTGTAGGGCTCGGGCCGAATTCTGTCGGGCCGAACTTTTAAGGCCCGATTACAGCTTTAGTGTGTAGGTGGCTTTATAGCAACAAAGACATTTGCAGCTGCTTTTTGGAACCGAAACGCTGCCAGCTTCTTTTTTTTTTTTTTTTTCTTTTTTAAACTACAGAAGCGCCCTAGTCAACTTTTTCTTGTCAAAAAAGTCGCCGAGTATAATCATGGCCTTAGATGTCTTAATCCGAATGATACTATGTTTTTAGAGGATTTCACTGAGGAGCTGTTGAGTCTGCATGATACGGAGATCCAGCGCTTGAAGCAGCATTATGAGACTCACAAAGAGCTTTTTGACGGCGTCCAGCAGTGGGAGGACAGCTGGAGACTCTTCCTCGAGCTAGAGGTGAGTACGCTCCGAGTAGACAAACGCTCCATCCATCTGAAGGCCCGCTAGTGGGACTAAACCAGAGCCGATTAAGATTTTGGCCGGCTACAATTTCTCAATTTAAAAAATAACTTTGTGCAAATGGGATGAATTACAAGATCAAGATAAGGTAGACTTTATTAATCCCACACTGGGGAAATCCCCTTGTTACAGCAGCGCAAAAGAAAAAAGAATTCACACGCACATCAGAATAAGACAAATGCACATTAAATAGACATAGGAAATATATACAAAAAGTATTATAAGAAATAGAAAAAAAATAGAGTAAGATGATGACATGCAGCTGTAATCTGAATTCTTTTGAAACTCTGTTATATCCAATTGGTCAATAATCAGATTTAGTGTAAAGAGATTTTTATTTTTTTGATATCTTTAATATATAAACATTGCATATAGTGTTTTTTTGTTAAAGGCGATGCACAAAAAGCTTAAAATAAACATATGAATAGGGCTGGGCGATATGGAGAAAATCAAAGGTCACGATATTTTTGACCAAATACCTCTATCGATACCACAACGATCTTGTAGTGTTGACTATTGGTGCTTTCACAAAATATTTACACAATGAGATCTTTGATACATAATCATCAGTAATGTGGATATAATGACTAAGTGGGAAAATAATAGAACAGCTACAACAGTCGAAGTTCAGAAAATGACATCACTTTACTGTAATGCAGCCTTTAAAACCAGGAAAAGACAACACTTATGCCATATTACGATATCCAAAATCTAAGACGATATCTAGTCTCATATCACGATATCGATATAATATTGATATATTGCCCAGCTCTACATAGGAACACAAAAAAAAGCATCGTACATTTTTTCGTCACTGTGCGGATGTAAATGAATTCTACAAGCAGCCTGTGGTTCAGTTGAGGAAATGGACTTATTAATGTTCCTCTTTTCACTTTATTACAGGATGAATTTTGTTTAAAGGAGAACTCCGGGAAATTTTTACGTTAATCCTGATCGCTATAAGTATGTGAGTACTGTCGATAGCTTAAAAAAAAAACGAGCCGAATCGGCTAGCATCATGAAGCTACTGCAGCTAAGGCCGAGAGCTCCCACTTAGCTAAAACGGCAGTTTTGGGGGCATATCATAAAGAGTGCCTTTGTGCCTCTTAACAGACACAAAATGCAACTAAAATGTCTGTGCAACATGAACAGGGCCCTTACATGACAACAAGATGCGTTTTCAACTCAGACATTGTTTAAATTCACCTACCCTGTTAGCTGCTAGCTGCCGTCTGATGAGTGAGTGTGTTCAGCCAGGCTTCGGTAATCATCATCACGCAGCAGTTCTGTGTGTATTTGTAGCATATAGTTGCCTTAGCCAGGCTAGCAGGTAAATTACCTATTTTTGAGGGGGAAATAAACTTTTTTCGCCGCAAAAATGTCGCCGCGAAAGCATGAACTGTCCTCTGGAGGACATCCACCAGACCAGCGGGCGCCTGTGGATTGTTGTCGGCCGGCGGGAAGGAGGTAGAAGGATGCCGGTCGGACCTGCTAGCCTGGCTAAGGCAACTAACACATAGTTCGCCACTGCAGAGACTACTATTCACCAACGCCAGATGGATTGCACACAAAATGGATAGATATGCTACAAATACACACAGAACTGCTGCTGATGATTATTACCGAAGCCTGGCTGAACACACTCACTCATCAGACGGCAGCTAGCAGCTAACAGGGTAGGGGAATTTAAACAATGTCTGAGTTGAAAACGCATCTTGTTGTCATGTAAGGGCCCTGTTCATGTTGCACAGACATTTTAGTTGCATTTTGTGTCTGTTAAGAGGAACAAAGGCACTCTTTATGATATGCCCCCAAAACTGCCGTTTTAGCTAAGTGGGAGCTCTCAGCATTAGCTGCAGTAGCTCCATGATGCTAGCACCGATTTGGCTCGTTTTTTTTTTCTATCGACAGTACTCACATACTTATAGCGATCAGGATTAACGTAATAATTGCCCCGAGTTCTCCTTTAATTTCAGTCCGTGTAGATTAATTTATTCCAGAAACACTGGTGTACATTTCAGTCTGTTATTCAGATGTGCACACTTAAAAAAAATAAAACGAACCACATCATTACACCCCTGATGTATTTGATTGATCTGGTAACACTGCTGCATGTTAAATAATGGTTTATTAAAGTCATAATCTGTCTATCTCATCTTTGTCACTCACAAGAAAAAAGCCACAGATCCGACACGATTCACAAACAGAGGAGGGAATCTGCTGAAAGAGGAGAAACAGAGGTCTGAGCTGCATAAAAGCCTGCCTAAGGTAAGACATTAAGGCCACGTATCATTTTCTAAACCATGTGTGTCAAACTCAAGGCCCGCGGGCCGAATCCGGCCCCTTGCAGATTTAGATCGGGCCCGTCTTATCAATTTAGGTTCACAATAGATTCCGGCCCGCATAGTTGTGCGCCAAACCACAAACATGGGAACATGTCTTTCAAACTGCGACACTCTGAGCAGAATTTGCCAACTTTGAGACTCAGAAATGCCCACAGAAGCAGAGAGTTTTCATATTTAGGCTGTTGTAAAAAATGTAATCATTGTTTTTGCTTGATTTGCTAAATTCTATGATGGCTAAGGAACTTTTTTTGCCGAGTTTTGGAGGGCTTTGTCAACAAAAAGCGCCAAAAATGTCAGACAAATTATTTTTTTAAAAAGTGACTAAAAAGGCTAAATGAAAATTTAGGGAAAAAATGCGACATGCAGTAACAAAGTCAAAGATATCTGACTTTTTCAATTAAACAAACATGTCAACTTTACATGTCTGGCCCTTTTCCAGCGTGGCCCTTATAGTGGAGTTGAGTTGACACCCCTGTAACATATCTTGTAACAGTTCTTAAGCGTTTGACAGTAACTTAACGTCATGTGTATCTGTTTTCTTTAAGCTTGAAAAGAAATTAAAAGCCCAGATTGACACGTGGGAGAGTGAACAGGATCGAGAGTTTCTAGTAAACGGCCAGAAGTTTATGCAGTACGTGGAGGAACAGTGGGAGCTGCACCGGATAGAGAAAGAGAAGGAGAAACAAGAGAGGGTAACCAAGCTGCCGTGTTGTATTATAGGCTGTATGTCTGCTGGGAAATGGGTTGACACTTAAGAGACGTAACCATTCCCAATTTTTCCTATACAATGAATTGTCTCGGAAATAATTGCAATTAACAACATAATTGTTTGTTTCTTTCAGTCAAATTTTTAAAATTATTTATTTATGTATTGCATTTTCAAACAAATACAGTTTGAATAAATCCAAGGATGCATCTTTTGTTATACATCACTGGCTTGTGACCCAGATAATGTAACAACACAGGTACAGCCTATGAAGTAAACGATGCCTCTTTATCATCATCAGGGTTTCCACGGGGTCTTAAAAAGTCAAAAATTTCAAAATCAAAATTTTAGGCCTTTTAAAAAGTCTTAAATTTGCTGAAGAATTGTGTTCTAGGTCTAAAAATAATTTTAAACTGGTCTTAATTTTCTCATTGAAATGCTACCGCAGTGCTTTACAATGTTTTTATTATTATTTATGTTTTATTCTGTAGTGTTGTAGTTCTTTCTTCGCAACTCCAAATAGAGTTCACTGTATTACGGCTACAAATGAGACCTACATGAATCTTATATCGCAGCCGAGTGCAAAGCTGCACGAGTCTCTTTCGGAACAGATTTGATCCTCCAGCTATGGGGACGTTTAGAGACGTATCCGGACTCTGACATTGACAGGTTTTTTTTTTTGTGATTTGTTTTTTTATGTCATGACAGAGGTCTTAAATTTCATTCGTAATGGTCTTAAAGGAACACACCAACTTATTGGGACTTTAGCTTATTCACCGTATCCCCCAGAGTTAGATAAGTCCATACATACCCTTCTCATCTCTGTGCGTGTCCCACCGCTAGCCTAGCTTAGCACAGATCCTATACTATATTCTCAGAAGGCGACGCAATGCTACTTCTGCTACTTCTGCTACTTGGGCGGAGTGATTCGCTCGCAGCACCCGAGAAGCCCCGTGGTGAGGAGCAGAGAGTAACAACAGGGCTTTTCAGGTGTTGCGTTAATCACTCCGCCCAAGTAGCAGAAGTAGCAGTGCTTCGCCTTCTGAGAATATAGTTCCCAGTATGTATACGGTTAGAAGATGGCTGTGTCTCATGTGACCTTATTTGTACACCCTGTGACTATACAAATCACAACATGTAAATAGGAACATGTTGGCGTTATTTTTGTCACTTATTGGGAGCAGTAGGCTAGATGGAGCCGGATACCTCCAGGATCTGTGCTAAGCTAGGCTAGCGGTGGGTGCGTCAGACAGCGTTACAGCACGCACGGAGATGAGAAGGGTATGTATGGACTTATCTAACTCTGGGGGATACGGGGAATAAGAGTCTCAATAAGTCGGCGTGTTCCTTTTTTAAAAGGTCTTAAAAAGTTTCAAATTTGACTTGGTGAAACCTGTAACATGAAACATTTAATTTATTTCTTAAATGAACATGCAATTGACAATAATCATCAACAGCTATACCCCTTAGAACCTTTGCTAATTACACAAAGAAACAGAGATTGTGTAATTAAAAATAAATGAATAATTGTGATTAGACTATCACGTAATAATTGTTACAGGCCTGTATACACTTCTCTTTTCAAACTCTTAACAGCATCTGAAGAAGAGCAAACAGACGGAGGAGGATATGCTGTACGGAACGGCAGTACGGACCCCCACCAAACGCAGACTCCTCACCACTACTACCCCCAATAAATCACGAAAGGTGGTTAACCCGCTTCACCTTCATGGCTACGCTGTCACTTCTTGCTTTGTTTGCACGTTCAGTAGTCGTCTTGCTTTGTGTCACCACTAACCCGCTCCCTCTGCCCCTCTCATCAGTTTAACGCCACTTCAAGCATTTCCAGCGCCACGCCCAACAGCAGCAGTCGCTCTGTCTTTGGTGGAACAGTCTGTCGCTCCCCTGTGCCCCCCCGCCCACCTCTCTCAGCAAACAAGGTTGGTTTCATTTTCAAGACCGAAGAGCATGTTATAGGTTTAGAAAGTGAAAAAGCCCAAAGTCCACCCCAAAGGGACTTACCATCTCCAACAGAAAACACTGTTCACAAACTGCTCCAAACAGCTCTATTGTAGTCCAGCCTTTACTTCAGAGACAAATGTGGTCACTTTGGAACACACGTTATAATGCTCGCCTAGCTGCTAGCATGGCACGCCCTCATACTCTGCTTCTGACTGGCTAGTAGCCCATACCTAGGTACTGTCAGGGCACGCCCTCATACTCTGCTTCTGACTGGCTAGTAGTCCTTACCTAGGTACTGTCAGGGCACGCCCTCATACTCTGCTTCTGACTGGCTAGTAGTCCTTACCTAGGTACTGTCAGGGCACGCCCTCATACTCTGCTTCTGATTGGCTAGTAGTCCTTACCTAGCTACTGTCAGGGCACACCCTCATACTCTGCTTCTGACTGGCTAGTAGTCCTTACCTAGGTACTGTCAGGGCACGCCCTCATACTCTGCTTCTGACTGGCTCGTAGTCCTTACCTAGGTACTGTCAGGGCACGCCCTCATACTCTGCTTCTGACTGGCTCGTAGTCCTTACCTAGGTACTGTCAGGGCACGCCCTCATACTCTGATTCTGACTGGCTAGTAGTCCTTACCTAGGTACTGTCAGGGCACGCCCTCATACTCTGCTTCTGACTGGCTAGTAGTCCTTACCTAGGTACTGCACATGTGAGACTCCCAACAAAGATGGAACAGAAGTGAGATGCCTCACTCTGTAGCTAAAACAGAGAGCTCAACACACAGGGTGAAAAGAGGAGCTGCAGCAATGTGCAGTACAACAAAAAAATTCTGAAAATTAAACCATGTAAACCTATTCTGATATAACCTATAAGTACAACTATATACTAAAGTCCTTCCTCAAGAAAATTTTCAATGAAAAAAAGAAGCAATTTCCTTCTTTTTTTTTTGTGGGTTTTTGCATCTCTTTGTAGTAGTGTCGTCTCTTTTTGGTCATTAGTGTTTTCTTTGGGGTTGTTTTGGGTCTCTGGTCATTTGGTGTCTCTTTGTAGTCTTTTTGTTTCCCTGAGTGGTAGTTTTACGTCACTTTTTCCACATCACTTGGACCGTTATTACCATATCTGTGTCTGAAATGTTTGAAAAGCTACAACAGATAATAAATAAATAAATAAATAAATAACACTCAAACCGCTTAAAGACAAAACTTGCTAAAGAAGTCCGACTACAATCATTAGATCTGAGAAAAGTTTTATATTTACATTCATTGGGCTAAGGTGCTGCACCTAAACCTTATGACAGGGAAAACCCTGCAGCCAGAATGATAAACTAGCTTATTATAATATTCAGTTTTTCTGCTCTGTAGTTAAATATGACCCATTTGCACAGAATTCTGCAAATAAAGATACCTTGGACTATTCATTACTTCAGTCAGTGTTTTTACTTCTCATTTGTCCAGAAAGTTTTCCTGAGAGGTCTGCTGAATGTGATTCCGTGACTATGCTGAACTTACTCTAAATCCTCCGTTCATTCTGATCATTTGAAACATGGATTGGGATAGTTCCTTCCTCCATTCATTTCTCTTCCCCCATTTAACTTTATCTCTGTGTTGTTCAAGAGGGTAGTTGGCGCCACATGTCTGATGGGATTCTCTCCTGCCGTGTGTCCCCCAGGGTCCAGCAGCACGGATGCCAGCTTGCGGCGGGAAGCCCCCCAACCCACGCCTGCAAGGCTGTAACAAGGAGAACGAGGCCCAGCTGAAGGGGAGCCCTCTGAGTGGTGCGTTGCTGACCCCCGCTAGTCCACAGCGTAACTTCAGCATAGCCTCTGTTGCCAGCACATATTCAGAGTTTGTGGTAATTGACACTTTTGTCTCTAATCTATTTTCTCTGCTTCTTTTTCCTCATTTCTGTGCAATATTAACACATTTGAGAGTTTTGTAGAGGATGGACAAATGCTAATGATGTAAATTTATATTTTAGAGGGACTTGGTCAGCACTGAATCGGTTCAGTCAAGGTGTGTTTGGAATCCTAAAACCTGCTGTAATTCTGACTAATTCCTCTTTTATGCAGTAATCGCATGTCTCTAGTCAAAGGGAAACCCTTTGAGAGCACCATAACATGCTTCTTTAGCTTAAGCTTTAATATGCACATTTAGCATTCAGACTGACATCAGCCCTGCGTTTAAAAAAAACACACAGGGGGGAGGGGGGGTGTTCTCTTCAGGTACCGTGGAAGTCTGGTTTGAGTAACGGAAACATGACTTTAAGGGCTTCTCAGAGCCCTTACCTAGAACCTTGAGACACGATTTTGCGTGAAAATGCTTATGAGTTATTTATTTATTTATTTATTTATTTTTAAGATTATTTTTATGGGTATTTCCACCTTTTAATGATAGGACAGCTCAGACATGAAAGGGGAGAGAGAGGGGGAAGACATGCAGAAAACTGTCACAGGTTGGACTCGAACCCTGGAGCTTCTGCATCCAGGAATAAACCTCTAAATGTGTGTGCCGGCTCTACCACCTGAGCTAACCAGCCACATGATGAGTTTTAAGCCTGGAACCAAGCCGACCAGCTACAAGATGATTTGTGACCATAAAACATTTGATTCGGCACAAAAGAATATTTATAAAACGGACAAAGACTGGTACAAGTGTACATAAATCATCAGAGAAG
This sequence comes from Zingel zingel, assembly GCA_023566125.1. Lineage (NCBI taxonomy): Eukaryota > Metazoa > Chordata > Actinopteri > Perciformes > Percidae > Zingel > Zingel zingel. Next base: position 5,349,326 of record CM042315.1, read on the forward strand.
CCGCTGTTACACTTAGGATTTGGGGAAGTGTGGTGCTTCTCTTTTACTTTGCCAATAAGCCATGTTTTTCTTAAAACCGGTTGATTTCATACAGACTTGTGGCTTCTATAGGGGCATCAACCATCGTTTCACAATCTTGTAGCTTGTGGTAACTCTACCTAGGACGGTTTAGACGTTATAGCTTATAATTGCAAATTTTCACTTCCGGAACCATACAGTTTTATCTATTTGATTGGACAACAAGCTACCTTGTGTTGTGATGTGCTGTGTCGTGGCAAAAGTTGAGCCAGGTTCAACTTTTTTGCTGAGGCGTTGGCACGCAAAGACATCACTGCCTTTTACTGCTCTCTGCTGCACAGACAGACTGGCCTCAGTCAAATGTATTAGAGGGCATTTTTATACACAGGGCTCAAGTCGGTCTGAACGCAGTCCTACCCCACAACCACTGACACTCCCACAGCCTTCACAGCTCTGACAGATCGTTGCTCCAACTGTACATCTCAGTCTGTCTAGACCCCTTTTCTACACATCTGTTTTTCAGTCATCTTTTTCATGTACATTTGTTAGAATAAAAACGTTTCATTTTTAATCAGTAGAGCTGCACCCACAACCTACTGTGACCTGTGTTAAGAAAAAAAAAACTCTTTTCCGGGAGACCTTGATGAATTACACAGAAGCATTTAATGAACACTCAATTGAGGAAAGAATTTAGGCAGTAAGGAAACCACAATTTGTGTTATTGGCCCTCATTTATCAACCTAACGTAGAAACCAGCGCAGATATGAGCGCAGAAATCCTCTCACGACAGGCTTCACGTGTGATTCATGAAACATTCGTATCACCCCAATCTGAGCGTAAGAATGGTCGTACGTTGATAAATGCAGCGGCTGGAAACGATCGTAATTTAAATATCACGCCCCAATATATTCTCGGTTTTGAGGCCTCGCCCCTACAATTTACGACATGGCGAGACGTAATCCGGCTGAGAAGCGGCACTTTTCAGAGGTGGAGATTGAAACCCTGATATCTCAGGTGCATTTGAATTTACGTTTGTAGATTTGGCAGCCTGAAAACTGGTATTAAAGGCTGTAGAAAGAATGGGGAATGAAAAGAGATCACTGATGCGGTCAACAGTGTTAAATCGGACTCCAGTTGAAGTTTATTTAATTTATACATCCTTGCCATAGTAATATACAGGCTTATATTGCAATATCTTAGGCCTACATGTATATTTAAATAAACACACAGTAGCAGAGTTTGTTTCTTTTATTTTACTCGTGTTTTTTTTTTTTTTTTTTTCCATGAGTCAGAACCAGGCAACAGCTGTGAGGGAGAGCGCGTGTTTACCTGAACCTTCAATGTGAAGATTTTGCAGGCGCCCAAATATATCAACACAGACATAATTACTTCCTCCATGACCTTGGCAGGATGAGACGGCACCGTCTTATCATACAGCTGTTACACCTCCCGCCTTAGAACTCCACTGCCTGGAAAGGTTATGAAGTTATGTTGGACACTGACACTGTACACGTATAAATGGCTGCACGAAACAGAGTTTAAAACTGTATCAGTCCGTCTGTGTCTTCTCTATATTTCACACTAAGCCTTCAGAGTGTGTTGTTTCAAAATGATTAGAAAATGTTAAGCGGCCTTATCGTTGATTGCAATTGTGCTTTTAAGTGTCATCCCTTCCCCTGTTATCGTCCTATTATTGCATGGACTCGCACCACCTTATTTATCTGAGCTTATTACACCATATACATATACTCTCTGCTCCCTTGATGCTGGTCTCCTGGTCATTCCCCTAACAAACAAAAAGTCAGTTGGTTATAGAGCATTCTCCTATTCTCCCCTCATCTGTGGACTGGCCACCCCCTACTATGTTAAAGAAGCTCTCTTAGTTGACATTTTTTAAGTCTAGATTGAAAACTCACCTCTACTCATTATACTACAGCCAACCATCCTTTTCTGCGTCCTTCACAAACAAAACCCTTTTCACTTATTGTCTTATGTTGCTGGTTTTCCAATTGTTTATTATTATTACTGCTTTAATGCTGTTCAATTGTTTTTTTGCTGTCATTTCTGTGTTCCTTTTTTAATTGTAAAGTGAATAAAGAACATGTTTAATGGTGATTTTACACTTTAAAGCTTTAGTGCGTAACTTCTTTTTTAATAATAATTAACGTCAGTTACGTTCAAGCCGTTGCCAAAGCTAATTAAGACTATCAGCTCCACACAACTCTCTCTGGATATCTCAGCATGGCTTTGTTTAGAAAATGGTGTCGCGTGGCAACTTTTGTGCGCAGAAACTCGAGTGAAGATAACGGCCTCTTCTGAAGAGTCCCATGGTTGTTTTTTTTTGTTTTGTTTTTTTTTATCCTCAGTGTCCTCCTTGGTTACTAGCAACTGCGTGGAGGAGGTGGGGGTTTATATCATGTGGACGCACCGACCGTTGTCCTTAATTAGAATTCCTCATAGGGGAGACAAACACACTCACCTTTGTCGTTCTTATTGACGCTAAAAGTCTCCTTTAGTGCTTTAAGTAAACACGCTTGGTCGGGATTATTGCCGTCCCTTTTGACGCAGTTATGTTAAGGAAAAGGTCATGGGTGGGCTTACGGTTCCGTGACACGCGGGAACTATGGGACGGTTGGGTTTAGGGAAGGGTCATGGGTGGGCGTATGGTTCCGTGACACGCGGGAAGAAAGAAAAAAGCGACTATGACAAGCCGGACGCGAACCCCGCTCTCCTGGGTACATACTACTCGCTAAATCCTATCTAACTGCTGCTCTCCCTGGTGTGTTACACAAACGCGCTGAAAGACGCCTTTTTCGTTGCATCAGACGCTGACACTGTCCAAACGTCCTTATTTTACGAGTTTGGAATGAGAACGGGTAGACGCACTATAGCTTTAAAATAAAATTTGATTGATTATGTACGAGGATTCAGCCTTATCGGCTGCTTTTCTGTCTCCACAGCGAGACCTGTCCAAGGCCTCTGACGCCAAGATCCAGCACAACATCCTGAACTCCACCACCACCACCAACCTTTGACCTCTTCACTCTGACTGCGTCAGCTAGCGTACTCCTTTCAATGAAGTTCTGATTTCCTCTGAAAAAAAGGATCACTGCCTTTCACTACTATCAGCTTTCATATTTAAATGAATGTAATATTATATTGAGTGTTAAGTCAGTGATAAACAAGGACTGTGTTGTCAGTTGCTGAGCGTCTTGTCAGCAGTCTGTCACTGTCTGCAGGGGAAATAAATGTTTGTAGAAGACTAACACTACTTTGGCTCTCTAAATGTTGCTCATTTTATTGATATGTTAAAGGGTAACTACTGTTTTTTTTTTTTTTTTCAACCTGGATCTCTATTTCCCTCTGTTTTTGAGTCTAAGTGACTGATGGGAACTACAGTCTTTGACATTGGTCCGGTATGAAGCACCATCGCTGCAGTCGGCAGTGGCGAAACAAGCTACAATGTAAGTTAATAGGGGAATTGTCCAGCTTGTGTTTACCTTCACGAAAAGTGCTCTTTTTGCCACTGACAGGCTCAGATTAATATTCCAAGTGTCTGACAACATTATGGAAAGGATCCCTTCAGATATAGACCTTTAAAACCTCTTTTAGACCTTAACGTTTAACCAGAATCGGCTCTGAAAGTCGCTAGTGCTAAACCCACCAGACTCCATTTAAAAAAACAAATACTTTTAGCGTGTGTAGAGCCAACATATTTTCACATGTAAATCTGTAAACTGTGTTTATTTCAACCAAAACTAGAGTTGTGATGGTTGGAAAACTGGAAAGACAACCCAAAACTGCTTTTCATAGTTTTATTTTTGTTTCTGTTGACTTTGAATGAAGTGTATTTTACGATGCTAAAATTACTGTTTATGTACATGGAGTCTGGTGGGTTTAGAGAACGCAATTTCACGGATGTTTTTATGTTTAACCCTTGTGTTGTCTTCGGGTCACATTGGCCCGTTTTTTTTTAATTTTTGTTTTATATCAGAAAATATTGGACGTAGAAATAAGCGCTGAAAATGTGTAGAAGAAAAATTTAGAAATTTAAAACGTTGGAAAAAGCAAAAACAAATTGTGAAAAAAGGCGTCACAAATGTCAGAAAAAAGTGCTTTTTTCAAGGTTGAAACGAAGACAACACAAGGGATAAAAAAAAAAACAGGACCTTACTCTTAACAGAAAGGTCAACCTCCTTAGAAATCCTTTCCATAATGTTGTCATACACTTAGAATAATAATCTGAGCCTGTCAATGGCAAAACGAGCACTTTCGTGAAGGTAAACACAAGCTGGATAATTGCCCTATTAACTTACATTGTAGCTTGTTTTGCCGCTGCCGAGTGCAGCTATCTTGCTTAACCCTTGTGTTGACTTCCGGTCACATTGACCCGTTTTAAATTTTTGTTTTATATCAGAAAATATTGGACGTAGAAATAAGCGCTGAAAATGTGTAGAAGAAAAATTTAAAACTAGAAGAAATTGTGAAATAACGTCGGCAAAAAGTGTTGTTTTTTTTTAAGGTTGAAAGGAAGACAACACAAGGTTTAATACTGGACCAATGTCAAAGATTGTTGTTCCAATCAGTCACTTAGACACAAAAACAAAAATAGGTCCCAGGTTGAAAAAAACAAAAACGGTAGTTACCCTTTAACACAGATGTCTGCATCTTGTACTGCACATTCTTTTAAAGAAACGAAAGAAATTTTAGCTTTCTGATGTTATGCAATCCGGGGTTACAGGCCAATTGTATTATGAATACTTTGCACTTTTTTTAGAAAATGTATCTGCAGCGCATTGTGTAATTTTACACACGTGCACCACACACTGTTCCATACAAATCTCTTTCTACACGTGTATGTATTTGTGTATATATTTCTGTATCCACTGTTCTCTTCGTATAAATTCCTGTTTGACAAATATGTTGTTTAAACAGGCCGTTAAGACTGTTAGTTGAAGTACGCCATATATTGATGCTGCACAAAGTTTTAAATATAGTTAAATCTTAATTCAATACACTATCATGGCTGATTTGGAAAAGCTCGTCAAAATGTAATTAAATTCATTTTCACTTGAAAAGCACTGGCTGATGATGTTTTTTAAGACAACAATTTTTCTTTTTAAATATATAAATATACATTTTAGTCTCAAGCTTGTGTTCAACCATAGACTGTTAATATGAATCTAATATATACAGTATGTGTTCAACAAATCATCCAAATTCGAATATTCTCAAGTTAAATTTAGGGCTGGACGATTATTTGAAAATGTATCAAAATTGAAATCCTCAACGTATTTTTCCCATGACTATAATTTTTGTAAAACTAAAATGTGACTTTTTCACAAGACATTTTTATTCAACGGAACACACCGACTTATTGGAACTTTGTCTTATTCCCCGTATCCCCCAGAGTTAGATAAGTCCATACATACCCTTCTCATCTCCGTGCGTGCTGTAACGCTGTCTGACGCACCCAGCGCTAGCTTAGCCTAGCTTAGCCCAGATCCTGAAGGTAACCAGCTCCATCTAGCCTACTGCTCCGAATAAGTGACAAAATAACGCCAACATGTTCCTGTTTACATGTTGTGATTTGTATAGCCACAGTGTGTACAAATAACAAGGTCACTATGCTTTTACTATCTAGTAATTGTTGACTCTATTACTCCAACTCTGAGTGAACTCCAGATGAACTCTCTGCTCCTCACCACGGGGCTTCTCAGATGCTGCGAGCAAATCACTCCGCAGAAGTAGCAGTGCTTCGCCTTTCTGAAAATATAGTTCCCAGTTTGTATACGGTTAGAAGATGGTGTCTCATATGACCTTCTTATTTGTACACGCTGTGACTATACAAATCACAACATGTAAATAGGAAAATGTTGGCGTTATTTTGTCGCTTATTGGGAGCAGTAGGCTAGATGGAGCCGGTTACCTCCAGGATCTGGGCTAAGCTAGGCTAGCGGTGGGAGCGTCACACAGAGTTACGACACGAACGGAGATGAGAAGGGTATGTATGGACTTATCTAACTCTGGGGGATACGCTCAATAAACTGAAGTCCCAATAAGTTGGCGTGTTACTTTAAAGCAATGTGTGCTTTCCTTTCAATATTATAAATTTTCAATAAATAGCCATAATAGTTCCCGCTCTCTGTTTCTCCTTCAACTATTTAAAAATCACAAAAATAAGCACTTTTGAATTAGAAAAATATATCACCTTCAATATTTGAGCCTATTCACAGTACAAACCTCGCCAACGAGCTATTGGGACAAAAAAAAAACTAATCACAATTTTTTTAATTTTGGTTAATTTATCGTTATCGAGGTAAAATGTGCAATGAATCGTGATTTTGGTTTTAGTTAATACCGTGCAGCAGCCCCAGTTAAACTTATCACAAAGTATTAGCAAATGCAGTCAGTGGAATGTAAATAATTGCACACACTCTCCAAGATATGAGAGCAATTTGGCTCTTCAAAACATCAGCTGTTTGAAGTTTGTCAGCTGTGAAAGAATCTGAGTCAGCTGTTGACTCAACAGTGTTCACAGATTACACATTCAATCCTGCTGGGGTTTTATCTCTTGTTTACGTCTTGTAAAAACAAAAGAATCAACCTTTTTGAAAGGCAGTTTTATGGAGAAAAACAAACTTTGATCACAAACCATCCTTTCTATTACAGATTATTGACTTCCTTTTATCAGTGGTGGAACTTAACTAAGTACATTTACTCCAGTACTGTACTTAAGTACAAATGTTGAGGTACTTGTTCTTTACTTGAACCTTTACTTTTCATGCCACTTTCTACTTCTACTCCACTACATTTCAGAGAGAAGTATTGTACTTTTTACTCCACTACATTCATCTGACAGTTTTTTTTTTTTGTGATCATCTTTTTTATTGGCACCTTCAAACATACAAAACAAATTTCACAATGTGTGACAGGTAGTAGCAGATGGAGCACAGAACAGTTCTAATCTGACAGTTGAAGTTACTTTACAAATTAGGATTTTTGCACACAAAACACATGTAGTTTATAAAATATGACATAATATAATATAAAATATGACATAATATAATAAGTACATTTAAACCTTGAATGACATTTTATTATAAATTAGACTATACCCAACAATATAACGGCCTACATGTCCAGCTGAGATGATTAGACCATTAAACACACAACAGTTTTGATTGTTTTCAGTTTCTAAAATGTGTGGATTTTTCCGCATTGAGTACTTTTAATACTTTAAGTGCATTTTCCTGATGATACTTATCTACTTTTACTTAAGTAATATTTTCAATGCATGACTTTTACTTGTAACATAGTATTTTTTACAGTATGGTATTAGTACTTTTACTTAAGTAAAGGATCTGAATACTTCTTCCACCACTGCCTTTTATACAAATATTTTAGGCTCATCTGTGGCCAAGAGAGAAGAAATCAAGACAAAGTGAGAGATGGGATTGATGTTTCTCACCTTTCTGTCAGCAGATTCCCCTGATTGAAGGTCTCCAAGATGTACCCATTGGACTGTGATTAGCCTTGTATGCAAACTGAATACTGCTTAATCAGTGAGCAGATTAAAGAAATACTTCACCCCCAGAATGATCATTTGTGCAACTATTTACTGAGTAATGGACAACATTCTCAAATCAAGCAGTGTTGACTGACTTTCTTTCAGTGGGCTTAATGTTGTTGTGATAAGAACCAGACTTCTTCTCTGGCTTCTGTCATTGTCTTCTAAGTCGCCCAACTGGCTGCCAGACCACCCTTCAGTCCACAATGTCATTTAACATACCAGGCCTTCTTTCATTGGTCCGTCTGACAAGCTAAACGCTGTGAAGTGTTCTGATATCTACTACTCAAACTGCTTGTAGAATTTGAGAACCTCATTGTTTAAAAAAAAAAAAAACTTCTCATGAATAACATTGTAATCTACAGAGTGTGTTGCAAGGGTTTAAAGCTACATAAATCGATTTGGGAGCACTAGGGGCCATAAAAAAGTATTTTACTTGATTTTTAAAAATCCATATTTTGCAGTTTGTACACTTGTCTTTTTGTCAGTTATTTCCACCTTCTCTTTTTTTATGTTCCTCCTGTCAACATATATTGTAACTTGTGTTTTGAAAAATAAAAGTTAGTTTGTTTGCCTGCTTGCTTGTGATTAGGTGTATAAGGTTAATTTCAGATTAAAAGTTAATGTTAACATGTTAATTTAAAGTACAGATTTTGTAAATGGAAAGTAGCCATGCCAAATCTGGTACCTGTATCTTTTGAATGATTGTTTTTTTTTTTTGTGGACACTGGCCAAAAATAAATAAATAATGAAATAAAACTTGCAACAAATTGATTGACATTCAAAATATCACAAATAACTAATGGCTGTGATTTGATGCCAAATTGCTTGCATTGTGCCTTTGTGGCTTTAAAATAGATTTTGTGCGGAGGTCACGGATTTTATTCTGAAGGATTTGCGCCGGAAGTCATCTTGCCGGGGGAGGAGCTTCATATTCATCCGAACAAGAGGACATGTTACCTGTTCGGTTGAGACAGGTCAGACTACAGACCGGGCCCACTGCCCACAATAACACTGCCTATTAATAAAAAAGCTGGTCGAGTTTGAAAGCTAAGTTTTTACATAATTCACTCAACTAGTTCAGCCATGTCCGCAGCGTTAGCAAGGCTACTTTTCTACCCCACGTTAGCCTACAATGTTGTCATGGAGAAGTTAACGTCGAGACGGTGGTTTGACCGAGTGGACGAGACCGTCATCCTCGGAGCGCTGCCGTTCCGATCCATCACCAAACAGGTCAGACTGCCGGAACATTACGACGCTGAAGTTGGCTTCCGATTCGGCAGTTAAGGGGAAATTTAAGGGGAACTTAAAATTGTCCGATTCAGCAGGGAAACATCATTTACATTGCTAAGTGACTGATCCTCCGTTTTTTGAACCTCTTACTGTATTGAATGAGTGTTAGTCATTAAGGTCAATTATTAATTATGTCTAAAACACACTTTTACATTTGTGAAAGCTTTATTGTCTTTATGAGAACGCAATAAAGGGAGATGTCACTGTTTTTTTCATATGTAGACCACAATGGACCAGGTCCAGATCCAAAACAAGTACACCTTGTCAAATCTGGACTAAATTATCCCAGAGAGGCTAAAGATTCTTAAAAACCCCAGTTAAAAAATTGTGAAAGCTTTATTCTATTTGTGAAAATGCAATAAAGGGAGATTTTACTGTTTTTTTTCACATGTAGACCACATTGGACCAGGTCCAGATCCAAAACCACTACACATAGACTTGTCAAATCTGGCCTCAATTATCTTAGAGAGGATAAAGATTGTTAGCTTTCACAAATGAAACTGGGTATTTAAGAATCTTTAGACTCTCTGGGATAATTGAGTCCAGATTTGACAAGTCTAGGTGTACTGGTTTTGGATCTGGACCTGGTCCATTGTGGTCTAAATGTGAAAAAAACGGTAAAATCTCCCTTTGTTGCATTTTCACAAATAGAATAAAGCTTTCACAAATGTAAAAGTGTGTTTTAGACATAATTAATAATTGACCTTAATGACTAACACTCATTCAATACAGTAAGAGGTTCAAAAAACGGAGGATCAGTCACTTAGCAATGTAAATGATGTTACCCTGCTGAATCGGACAGTTTTAAGTTCCCCTTAAATTTCCCCTTAACTGCCGAATCGGAAGCTGCGAATCGGATGCCAACTTCAGCGTCGTTAAAAACATTAGCCTCTTTAGCTCAGTGCTTTTCAAAGTGGGGACCCCCAGGGGTCCTTGAGGGGGTTCCAGGGTGTCCCCAGCAAAAAAGGGACTCATTTATTTGTACTTAATCCCATTCATAAAATGACAGAATGTATGACTATTTTGTTCAAATTGGGCACCATACACTTTTCAGTAATAAAACCTCTAAAAGGGAAAAAAAACCCTATCAGATAGAAGAGCCTGGAACAAAGTCTTATCAGATGGGGGTCCATGGTCTAATTTGTCAGTTTAGGGGTCCTTGACATGAAAAAAGTTTGGAAGCCACTGCTCTAGCTAACACTAAATAATAGCCTATCTGTTTCTTTATTACGTGATGGAAGAAGTATTCAGATCATTTAAAAGTATGTATCAGCTATTAGAAGAGTGAAGTATTCATTATGCAGTAAAATGTTCCCTGTCAGTGTTCTGCTTTTATGTATGATATTTTTGGATTCATGTTACTGCCTATTAGCTGTTCAAGGTTGTGCTAATGTGTTTGTATATTCTATTTCAGTTTGTATTTAAATTGATGGTTGCCATTTTTTGTGTTGCAGCTGGTAGAAACAGAAAATGTCCGAGGGGTTATCACCATGAATGAAGAGTATGAGACTAAATATTTCTGCAACTCAGCTGAGGTGAGTTCACTTGACTTGTATTTTCACCCAGAAGTTGAAGATTCAGCCAGGTGAACATCTTGTTAGCGGGGCAGTTAAGCATAACAGTTATGCATTTTGCAATAAAAGGTTTATATGTCAGCAAAATTGTTCTGTCAGGGCCCTATTAGTCCCTAAATATAATAATAATAATAATAATAATAATAATAATAATAATAATAATATAATAGAGTGTTGCAGAAAACGTATGACTCTTGATTGCCAAGGTGTGTTCAAGCTGATTAGAGCAGATGTTAGAAGATTACAGACATGTAGGGTGCTTTTTTTTAAGGCTTTTAACTTGAGAAAACACCAAAACCAAATAAAAGGAGCATGGTTACTTCAGGGTAGAGCTTAGATTGGGCCCAAAAAATCAAGCCCGACCCTACCCGAGCCCGTGCACATTGTGTCCAAACCCAGCCCGGCCCGACACATTAACTGTAATTATAAGCCCAAGCCCGATTTCAACCCGACAATTTTTTTAATACGTGGGCCGTTATGACTGACGTTCTCAACTACAATTCCGAGTTGTTTGAACTGCAGAAATCTGTTTAGAAGGAGTATGCTTGGAGAAGTAACAAAAGAGGACATTGAAGGATGACTATCTTCTTTTCTGCCATGGCGAGCCTGCTTCATGTGTCTGTTCATCGTCCCCGTTTTTTTGCTGTCATAGGAGAGCAGTGTGCCAAACTTAATGCACTCGACAAAGCCAACACAAAAATTTGTCACTGCCCACGACTTGTTTAAAATGGTTCCATACCTCCCGACTTTCCACCAAACTTGCTCAAAGGTAGGCCAAGGTGCTCTTGAGCAAAGCACCGAACCCCCAACTTTCCATGGGCATCCCCCATCTCTCCATTAGTGCATGTGTGTGTAATTCAGGCCTGTGTGTAATGTGTACAATAACAATAACAACAGAGTGAAAACATTGTAATTTCCCTTGCGGGATTAATAAAGTATAAATTATTATTATTATTATTATTATTATTAACATAATTCTCCACAAAGAGACCAGACTGCTCAGCACCACAGACGGATTTCTAACAGTGTAAACAGATCTGAGGTTGCCTTTTTCCTTTGATGAATGACTGGTTTGATCTGATGCTGGCGGCAGGAGTGGCGGGCTGCAGGGGTTGAGCAGCTGAGGCTGAGCACGGTTGACCTCACCGGCGTTCCCAGCCTGGAGAACCTGCGCCGAGGCGTGGAGTTTGCCCTGCAGCACCGACGGCAGGGAAGCAGCGTGTACGTCCACTGCAAGGCCGGACGCTCCCGCAGCGCCACGCTGGCTGCTGCGTACCTCATTCGGGTTAGTACGTAACTGCGGTGGTGGGGAGGCAGGTCACACTAGCTACGTTTCCATCCCCTTGTCAATCGAATTATCTGAAGTTCGCTAAAAATATTCATGCGAATAAAGCCGGTGAAAGTGTGTTTCCATCCAACAGCTTTAAAGCGAATAAAAACCTGTGCGTCAAATGACGTCACATGCTGTTTTTCCTTCAAATTGGTTCATCGAATAGATTCGATACATTTTAAGGTGTTTCCATTCATTTCCGCACTGAATCGCACAACATTCAAGCTAACATTTGCAAAGAAAAAGTTTGCTAGCCAAAGTTGATCGCGCCGTTTACCTACAAATGATTCATATTGCACAAGTTGTAATAGTGCTTATGTGCCAGCTGATAGAGACATATCAAGCTATCAAAACATTGCAGATGAATTGGCATTTCTTAGATTTGTGCTATCTAAAATAGCCGTTATATTTCGCTCGTAAAAGCAATTTAAAAGGTATGTTGTCTCCTTGTTCATCCACTTATATCTAGGGTTGGGTATCATTTGGATTTTTACTAGGGCTGTCAAAATAATGCGTTAATTTCAATTAATTAATCTGAGAAAAAAATAACGCGTTAAAAAAAATAACGCAGATTAATCCATTCCATATTGACGTTTGACCCGGAGCCGTTCTAGCCCCCATTAGACTGTAAAATGAAGGAGGGAGACGAGAATGTGCTGCCTGGATCATTAATTGGAACATTTACTTATACAAATCTGCTTCCTGAATAGGGTTGGCTACCGAAATCTGGTGGCCACTACGCTGCTCTCTGATGCTCTGAAACCGATACAGGCAACACAAACACCGCTGCACGGGACGCTAGTTAACACTATACTCAACAGCAGCTAACGTTAGCCTACCACTAGCTAGTTAACACTATACTCAACAGCAGCTAACGTTAGCCTACCGCTAGCTAGTTAACACTATACTCAACAGCAGCTAACGTTAGCCTACCGCTAGCTAGTTAACACTATACTCAACAGCAGCTAACGTTAGCCTACCACTAGCTAGTTAACACTATACTCAACAGCAGCTAACGTTAGCCTACCGCTAGCTAGTAGCTGGATTAAACACGGTTAAAATGCTGACAGCTGACGCTAACGGTGTAAAGTTTGACTGTGTTTTACTGTAGAGGATTCAACACCGGGATGTAACAATCTGCAGCTACCGTCGGAAAAACAACACAGACGGTGCGTTCAATGAAACTGGTAAACTACGGCCTCGTGGTGCATTTGAAGTTATTGTAAATGTCCTTTTTTCCCATCTGGTGGTTGTTTTTGTCATTCAACAGCAATTTACTAGTGACATAAGTTATTGTTATTGTTATACATTATTATTAAATCATTTAATTTTGACCATATGGCCTTAGCAATAAACAAGCCGTTCTTTAATGTCACCAACTGTTGGTTAGTACCCTTTTTTTTCTTTTCTTTTTTTACTTTTTTAAAAGTATCGGTTCAGGCACCGTTAATTATGTATGTGATTAATTAATCACAGAGTATGTAATTAATTAGATTACATTTTTTAATCGATTGACAGCCCTAATTTTTACGATTCCGATGCCGAGCCGGTACTTTTAAAACAATTCCGATTCTTAAACCGATTCTTGAAAAATTTAAAAATGACATCAAAGAAAGACTCTTTTATAATGTGTCGCCGCATGTTTCAATAAATTCTACGTGTTCGCCCTTTGCACGTAATCGTTTTGAAACATTTGTTGCATTTTGCGATGTCGGAATCCTTTGCTGTGAAATACAGCCACACTTCACATAATCAAGGAGGCCTATGTCTTCAGTAGTTCACAATAGAACGGAAGCAGTAGTCTAGAGCATAAGAAAGAGAGAGAAAGAAAACAAAAGGATAGCTCAAAGGCAAAATGCAAAGTTCATATCAAATCTTCATGATCATTCAATGAATATATATAACCTATAGTATACTATAGGGCTGGGCGGTATTGCCCTGTCTTCTTCGTCTTGCTGCACTATTTAAAAGCTTTGTGGTGTATAAAGAGGGCTACATGTTTAACACTGTTTAGTATTCATACCCAGTATGAATGTAAACACAATCAAAGCAAATGCCAAACGTTAACAGATAACCTCAAAGTCATTGTTTCATTTAAAAGCCAAAAATGGCCACAGTAATGATATCAACATACAGAAGATCCTGACGTTTTCAAGTCTACGATTCTGATTCTATGAAAACGTTGTGCCTGACTGTCTCTTCAGACAATCGGTGAATATCAAGTCTGTCGATTTTGACGTTGCACTTTTTTTCTGCCGACAGTTACACAGCTGGACTCCAGAGGAAGCCTGTCAGAAGCTGAAGTCTGTTCGACCGCACATCCTGGTGCGCTCCGCTCAGCTGGAGATGCTGAGGAAATACCAGCAGGTGTGTGAACAGCCCAGCTGAGGGGGCAGGACGGTGTCGGACCTCATTATCCTCCTACAGCTGCTGGAAGACTGGACTCAGAGCCGTGGACAGTCCTCCATATCAGAATGTATACCCACTGAAAGAAAATGCCAAACTACTTGTTGAACCCCAACATTTTTAAATCAAATTCCCATGGGTTTTTACTGGGAAATGGCAACATTTAGTAGTTAATTCACAACATATCAGAAGGCAAAAATAAACGTAATATTGTCATGGATTTTTTTTTATAACCCTTATCACATAAAACCTGCAACTTCTTTCTTCTACCTCCCTAACTACCTGGTTTCTTGCTTGTGGCTGAAACATGTAAGAAATGTAAAATAATTGTAAATGCAAAAAAACATTTCAAATACCTGAACAGTCCCTTGTTTGGGTTTCTGTAACCTGTCATCCTGTTTCAGCCACAACTACTGTAAAATCTTAAAGGACAATTCCGGCGCAAAATGAACCTAGGGGTTAATAACACGTGTATCGAGTCGACCGTTCTCTGGGATATGTTTTGATGCTAATTGAATGTGTCTCTAGCTTGAAACAAGCTACAGCAAACCGGTGATTAGCTTAGAATGCTAGTAGTCGGGGCAGAGGGTACATCACTATTTCTACACCACTAACAAGGCTCAAAATAGCACCACACTTCCACGGTAGCATAATGAGGGTCCCTACATGTAAACCCAAGCATTGAGAACTTTGTAAGTGTACAGACAGTTTATTAAAAAGATAGATTATAAAGACAGTAGCGTACCCTGTGCCCCGACTACTAGCGTTCTAAGCTAATCACCAGTTTTGCGGTAGCTTGTTTCAAGTTAGAGATACATTCGATTAGCATGAAAACATGTCCCAGAGAACGGTCGACTCGGTACACATATGTTATTTAGCCTTAGGTTCATTTTGCGCCGGAATTTTTATTTTAAAAATTTAAATTTTAAAGCAAGCCAACATTGTGATAATAAAAACACTTTGCTTAATCAAGTTGTTGTGTACTTGTTGTATTTGCAGTGGCACGACAAGCGTCGGACATTTTAGTGCTTAATTCATCTGTTACTGTGTTTACTGGAAATGCTTTATTTCAATGTATCACGTGTTCTGATGATGCCTCATAACCAGGGCTTTAAATGAACTTTTTTGATCACCAGCCAACATGGCTAGTAGATTTTTAAAGTTACCAGCCAATCAGATTTTCCACTAGCCGCGTTTGTTTTTTTCCCCAACTAACTTTAATTTCAGCTCCTCTGGTTTTTCTGGTTCCGTTCGTCTTCTCCGTTTCAGCGTAGCTCGTAACCGATACCACGCACGCCAACGGTTGTCCGACGCATCACGACTCTGTGTTCATGGGAAATGTAGGATTAGTGCTAAAGATAAAGATATTTTCCGATATGTTTGTCACTTTTTTCAACGTTCTTTAATCAATTTGTTTTTCTCAAATTATATCAAATTGAATCAAACACCCATATTCAAAGAGAATAGTGAACTGATCATTTATTTAACTTGTGAAGAGCGTTGTAGGGAACCATCCATGTTACTCTTTTTTTTTTGAAAATTTGGTTGAAAGAAACCCAAATTTCTGATATCGAATTTTGTTTTTTTTAAATGAGTCAAATTTGACCCGAGGACAACAGGAGGGTTAAAGCCCTGCTCATGAGTTTCATAACCTAAACAGTCTAATGGGGTTTATGCTCCTTTATTTTCAGCAGGTATCACTGGCAAATACACGTGTGTATGTATGTTGTTCTGGTAATGTGACACTGCCGTTTTACATGATGTCACAATCAAAAGATGGTTCACCACATTCATTTTAGATAGAGCTCAAAAAAAATGAACTAAGTACATTTACTCAAGTACCAGTACCTGAAAATGAGTCAGTATATTCAAGGAACCCTCATAACCATTTGTCCATATTTCAGATGGAAATGTTGTATTATTTACTCCACTTTAGTTATCTGATGTGTTTTTGTTTTGTTTGTTTGATTACATGACATATGATCATAAGATTGTAAAATTGTATCTTCAAAATGTCAACCTTTTAGGAACTCATAAGGACTGTATAATCTGCACAGGACTTGTATTTATTTAGTTACTTTGCATATTTGTTTCTTACTTTACATTATTTCCCTTTCCATAATACTTGTTTACTACAAACGTACTAAAGTGGCAATCCTTAAGATTTCTGTCGTGGTTGATTTAGAATTTGTAACGAATTTGTTGACTAAAAACGATGAAATAGTGCCGAGAGTTTAGCAGTCTGGAGTCTGCAGCCTTGTTTTCTTCATGTTTTCAGAATTGTGTGCATAGTTAAAAAATTGTGTGCGTATAAAATGGAGGAAATCTGTAATACAGACTTTTTCCCCTGGAGATGTCATACCAGACACCCAGTTTGCAATACTGCAAATACATAAATATTTCAATACTTTCATCAGTGGGCTCAATCACCATTGTGTTACCTCCTTTTGGGATAGATATTGATTTCACAGACAAAATATTAAAATGAAGATTATTACTTTAAGATAAAATAAGATAAGATAGACTTTATTAATTACACTGGGGACCTTGTCACAGCAGCTCAAAAGAAAACCATGTCTCCGAATAATATAAATACACATTAAATGGACATAGGAAACATACAAAAAGTATAAAATATAGAATAAGAGTTACAATCATAATAGTTATATGTACACTATAAACACCCTTATTATAAACAGACAGGTAACAACTATATATATATATATATATATATATATATATATACACACACAGATAAAGATGAATAAGGTGCAGATGAATAGAAATGGCATAATGCATACTGCTGTACTTTTACTGCATGAAGCTAAGAATACTGCTGTACTTTAACTACATGAAGCTGAGAATACTGCTGTACTTTTACTGCATGAAGCTGAGAATACTGCTGTACTTTTACTGCATGAAGCAGGTGACATGGAGTAATAAATAAATAAATAAATATGCATAGTGCAGAATATTGCCAAGTGGTGGCTCACGTTGATCTTGAGGAACTATTGGAGTGAAGGATCTGAATACTTCTTCCACCATTGGGTAATGAAGCAGGACCTTGTCTTAATTTAATGTTGCCTTTAAGTATTCTAAAACCTTTCCCAACTGAAGACTGCAGACATAACACTTGTCCTCCGGTCCATGAGGAGGCGACAGCCCGCTAACAGTCGCGTCTCTGCCCGAAGAAAAGCGACTGTAGAAAAAAACATGGCGGCGTCGTTGGTGCGGTTTGTCCGCGGAGGTCTCGGAAGGAGTTATAACCGTAAGTTGACTAGAAACCAATTGTATTTCGTTCTGGCTGTTTTCTGCAATGGTCCATTTGATTCGGCGTACATTTTGGCTGCCACTGAAAACAACAATGTATTATTTTCAACCGTCGAAATGTGTCAGTGTTGACCTTCGAGCTAGCTAATGCTAACGTTAGCCTGCACTCAGTTGAATAACAAGACACGTTGGACAGTTTATGTTGTTTTATGTGACAGGTGAGTTTATTTGTGGCAACATTAACGGATGTTTTCAAGGGATGTAGGACGAGTTTTTGCTCCTTATTTTGATCGTGTTGCTCACATTGCTCCAGCTCTCCTGTAGCTCTGTAGATTCAGTCATTTCGTGGCGTGTTTATACAAATTATTTGACTCATTTGTCCTCCTGATTTTGTTTTCCAGTTGCAAGGAGTTCGTGTCTCCTCCAGCAGCAGACCAGGCTGCAGAGCGCCACCACCGAGACCAGCCGTGAGTACACATTACACTAACTAGGGCTGGGTAATATATCAATATTATATTATATTATATTGACATCGATATATGGGGCTAGATATCGTCGTACATTTTGGATATTATAATATGACACTGATTTTGTCAGAAGGGCTGTTAATTTGACCCCCTCCCCACTGCTGTCAGCTTGGAGAGGGTTAATAAGAAAGTGATTCTCCAAGACACTTTGTTCATTCTCTCAGACTCTCATGATGAACTGAACCTACTTTGCGCAAAGAATAAATACTTAAAAGACTTGGTTGAATTAAGCTTTATTTCAGATCTCACCTAGGTATTAGAATTTTTACCACCCTATCCAACGTTGCATGTTTTCCTCATATCGTGCAGCCCTATTTCCTACATCACATATTCACTTGAAATAGTTGTCACTCAAGCACAATGTCACACTGCAACCTGTTTTGCAATGTTAATGAGGAGTTGTAAGGACAGGAGAGTTGTGCAGTATTCAATCATAAACATCTTGTCTCCTCTGTCCTTCACGCAGCCACCATCAGGCCCAAGGATGCGGTCACTCACAGCCAGCTGGCAGCATTCGGGGAGTACGTGGCTGAGATGATGCCCAAATATATCCAGCAGGTCCAGGTCAGTTCATTAGAGCAGTGGTTCTCAAGCTTTTTTCAATAATGTACCCCCTTTTGAATTGTGTTTTTAAAGGTGCTCTAAGCGATGTTGGGTGACGTTACTTCTTGTTGACATTCAAAGTATTTTCAAACAAAATGAAGACTAGCTCTCTCCTCCTCATCCCGTCCCCTCCCTTCTGTGCTTCAGCGCACTATTGCCTAAACGAGCGGTATATACCAGGCCGAATAGCAACGCGGATTTCGGTGCCTCATTTCAGTGCCACTTAAATGCCTGCACTTCTCTCTGATGCTCCGAAACAGACGTTAAAGGCAACAGAAGCATCGCTGCATGTGATGCTAGTTAACATAATACACTTGACAACAACTAACGTTAGCCTACCGTTAGCTAGTAGCTGGCTTAAACACGGTTAAAATGCTGACAGCTAAACGGTGTAAAGTTTGTCTGTATTTCACTGTAGAGGATTCCAACAGCGGGATGTAAAACGCTTCGTGGTGCATTCAAAGTTATTGTAAAATACCATTCTGGTGGTTGTTTTTGTCATTTAACAGTAATTTACTGGTGAAATAAGTCATTGTTATTACATTATTAATAAGTCATTTAATTTTGACCATATGGCCTTTGCAATAAACAAGCCGTTTTTTAATGTCGGCGACAGTCATTTTGTGCTCCTTTTTTTTTTTTTTTTTTTTTTTTTTTTTATTTAAAAAAAAAAAAATTACCAATACCCAACTCTACAGATATGTCCGTAAATTCAAGTAAAAAATAGGCTTCGCTTATCCCATGGGAATGCGGCACACGAAAGTCAGATGACGGGGGTAATTTCTAAATCACACGAGGTCCCCAGATATCAGTCCGTGTGAATAGGGCTTTAAATCTATCTCCTTGTAACAATTAAAATGACTATTTGTAGACTATATATATATGTATGTGTGTAAGAAACCAGAGGGGAAAAAAGAGGTTTGAAAATGTGTGTGTTTAGGTGACCTGTTATAACGAGCTGGAGGTGATGATCCATCCTGATGGAGTGATCCCTGTCCTGACCTTCCTGAGGGATCACACCAATGCCCAGTTCAGGAACATGATTGATCTGACAGCTGTGGACATCCCAACACGGCAGAACCGCTTTGAGGTAGCCCTTACACACCGCACGCGCACCTAGAGACGCCTAGAAACACGTCACAAACGGTGACATGTAAGACTCACAAAACTGCCTTTTGTCTTTTAACTCCTTATTACATCTTGTGCAACACGTTGCCTGGTAATTCCAGCTTCTTATTGGCTGCTCTTATTGTGAACTTGACCTTGAAACCTGAAGCTGTTCCTGTTTAAATCTGCACACATTTAGATGCCAAACTTCCCGTTTCTTTTACCAACGACTGTTGATTTCTTCTCTTCTTGTTCAACTGTTGCTCAGAGGGATCTTTGTCTCTTTCTGCCCTTTCAGTTGTCCATCTGGTTGAACCGTTGTACTAGGGGTGGGAATCACCAGAGGCCCCACGAAAACTTTGTCAACATCTGTTTGATCTAAAAGAATTTTTTTTTTTACTTTATTGTGAATACACAAAAAAAAAAAAAACTTTTTTATTTAACCTTTATTTAACCAGGTAGGCCGTTGAGAACACATTCAATACAGTACAAGAATACAGAATACAATAGGCTACGTAAAGTACAGATTAAGTAGGCATTACAAAGCCGGCACAAAATGAGGTGCAAGTGAGTCGATGGATATGCGAAAGTGATAAGGTAAATAAACATGAATAGACAGTTTTTATATCACTGCTGAGATGTAGTAAAGAGTCAAAAGTACAGTAAGTGCAAATTGTGGTCTAGTTAGTTATGAAGATAGTGTCCTCTGTTTGCTCATCTCACTTCAATTTCATTGCTGCAAAATGGGATTGTCAAGCAGACAAACTGACCAACACTTACTGTATGTTATATGATCGATATTGGCGTCCGTGTATCGATACAGTATTGCCACAGACAATATGACCATACTATGCTGTATCACCCGTGTGTGTGTGTGGATTTACAGATTGTGTACCACCTGCTGTCGCTGCGCTACAACTCTCGTCTCCGCATTAAGACGTACACAGATGAGTTAACACCGGTGGACTCTGCAGTCCCGGTCCACATGGCCGCCAACTGGTACGAGAGGGAGGTGAGTCCCGACCCGGAGGCCCGATCTGGAGAGTCATCACAGTGTTTATTTAATTCCACTGACTTTGGGAAAAACTGAGAGTAAAAGAGTGTGTGTGTCTTTCTGCAGGTATGGGACATGTTTGGCGTGTACTTTGCCAACCACCCAGACCTGAGGCGTATTCTGACAGACTACGGCTTCGAGGGTCACCCCTTCAGGAAAGACTTCCCTCTCTCAGGATACGTAGAGGTGAGTTCGAGATCCCGACCGATATATCGGCGGGCCGATATTATCGGCTGATATTAGGCATTTATCAAACTAATTGGTATCAGCATTTATTATGGCCGATAAAATAGAATAAAAACGGAACAAACGCCCTTCAACTAGAGTGCGGATCGGGCCGCATTTTTCTGTCCGAGCCCGGCCCGCGTCCAACAGAGCAGTAACCGAACCCGGCCAGAGCCCAACAGGCATTAAGATATTTATGTCCGAGCCTGACACAGTTAAAATCTCGTTTTTTTTTCTCATACTAATGACACATACGTTTGTTTTAGTCCTTGAAATTGATCAACTATAACCATGACAACACCATAATTACTTTTAGATCAAATTAAAACGTTTAAAGGGGAACTATGCAGCTTTTTTTTTAGCTTAATTTACCTTAACTGAACAGCTTCGGAGTCATTGGAATGGTTATATGACTTTTTTCGGGTTGAATGGTGGTCGTTTCGCTCCCCCCTAGCGCCTGTGAGCAACGTCAGGAAGTATCGCGTGATATCAGGTCTCGCGATGTAACGAATTGCTTCACAGCACTGCACACATACAGGAACTGGCTAACTATAAGAACAAGGTAGCGATGGAGTTTTTCCACACTATCGTCATGGCTGAGCTGGCAAAAAAGAAGCAGAAAGCTAGGAAAGCATTGTCGGAGGAACAGAGGAAGAGGAAACGGCAGACTGACCGAGCGAGGAGTCAGACACCTGCCAGCAAAAAGCGAGAAAACAGCCAAAACTGCATAGCGCCCCTTCAATTGAATTGCAACAACCTGCAAACTGAAGCATGTCTCCCTCTGCAGGTGCGTTATGATGATGAGGTGAAGCGTGTCGTGGCGGAGCCTGTGGAGCTGTCGCAGGAGTTCAGGAAGTTTGACCTGAACACGCCCTGGGAGGTGTTCCCCGCCTACAGAGAGCCCAAAGAGGCCGCACCCAAACTGGAGGCTGGAGACGCCGCCTCTGAGAAGAAATGACGTCCCTCTGCTCCATCACCATCTTCTGTCTGTTAGTGTTGTTTTGGGACTCCTAGCATCCTGAACAGAACCCACTTGAAATATTTATGTAAATAAAAATACTAATAAAACAAACTTCAAAAGGATTTTTGTGGCGTTTTTGCAGGACTGTAAAATGTAAAGTAAAGGTCACATACACATAGCGAAATTCATTCTCTGCATTTAACACATCCCCTCAAGGGAGCAGTGGGCAGCCATTTACAGCGCCCGGGGACCAACTCCAGATCTGAGCCAGTGCCTTGATCAGGGGCACTGACTGGAGAACCTAGAACATGTTTTTTGATGGTCAACATGGCATCATGACTTTGCATAAACATACACGCCACTTTCCTAAAGCCAAATGGCGTGTTATCTGTAAGCATTTTGAGCTATCCACGTGTATGTCTACGCTGTATACACTGGATGTAAACATACACACCACGTGGCGTTTCCACGTGCCATGTTATTGTGAGAACGTCACACGTGTAAAAAAAAAAAAAAGGTTAGCTTTAGGAAAAGAACATTGGGGAAGGCTTTATTACATTTTTATTTTTGATAAACGCCACACGCGGGACATGATCCCAACTCTCCTGTGTTTTACCCATCCGCCCCCCAAACCAACCTCCATCCTTTCATACTACTCGCTATGGCGATAATTCACATGTAATGGAGGCCAAACGGCGTTGATAAACGTGCTAAAAAACGATTAGGTGTCTTGATAATACGCATAAATGGCATACAAATTGGCGTGTCATACATACGCCACTTGGTGAGATCAGTCTGTGATGGGGGAAACCGGAGCACCCGGAGGAAACCCACTCAAACGTGGGGAGAACATAAAAAGGCCCGGAACGACCTGGATTCAAACCCAGAACCCTTCCTGCTTTGAGGCCACAGTGCTAACAATTGGGCCACCATGCTGCATCTCATTTTAAAAACCCTTTATGGTCAAAAGTACGTGGACAACCAAACTTTACACCCGTATGTGATTGTTGATAACATTAATCTGCTGCAATAACAGCCTCCACTCTTCTGGTTTCCGGCAGATGTTTCCACCTGGCTGCAGGGACACAATTATTTAGTTTAAAATATGTTATTGATATGTATCATTAAATGTTCTTGAAGTTAGAATAAAACAGACTAACCAGGGGTGTACAAATACATTTGGCCAGGGTTGGAAGTAATGAAATAACATTTACTGTTGTAGTTAGTTGAGGTGGAGCTCATATTGAACTATTATTTAATTATTATTTTCGCCATTAATCGATTGATTGTTTGGTTTGTGAGAAATAACGTCACCATTATCCAGAACCCAAAGTGAGACCGTCACAATGTTTGTTTACTCCAACCAACAGTCCAAACCTCAACATTATTACTAATACATTAACATTATTAAAAGGGAAAGCAAATCCACATTTGGGAAGCTGGAACCATTAAATGTTTTTACATGCACAATGACTAAATGATTACCAAAATAGTCAATTGGTTAATTGGCTGTTTCAGCTTCTACTTATAATTTTCATATGGTTTGTGTGCAACAATCTTAATTTATAAAGTAACTAAAGCTGTCAAATAAATGTAGTGGAGTAAAATGTACAGTATTTTCCTCTGAAATGTAGCGGAGAAGTATAAAGAGGCATGAAAAGAAAAGACTTAAGTAAAGTACAAGTACCTCAAATTTGTACTTAAGTACAGTACTTGGAAGTACAGACACCTCCGCAGTATGGAAAATGAATATAAAGAGAATGTCAGGTCAGGTCATTATGGGTTGACATCTGACATTAGCATTACTGTCTACCTTAAAGGTATAGTAAGTGAATCCAATACACTTTTAGTCAAATTAAGCAGGTTAAGTTAGAGATTAGAGATCAACCGGTGTAAAAGCACCGCCTACTGACCAATCAATACTCGATAGATAAAGGCGTCACCGTTCTTTGAAGATCAGGGGGGGCTCGGTGCGCGGAGAGGGAGAGAGGGATGCCTCATAAAAGTTCAAACATTTAGAGACCGACAGCCCCGTTAACATTCCCTTATGGGTATTTTTATGAAATATATAGATTTTAATGGGAGGGAATTACATATAGGCTATCGGCATCTTGAGCCGTGTGTTGCCAATGCGCACATCGGTTTGAATTACGTTTTTATATATTTTATTTGCTCTCACGATCGCTTCCACTGCCAGCACAAGTGTAATTATGGTCAGATCTAGTGCCTGACTGATGGGGAAGATATTGATAAGCGTTGTGATTTACGCATTTACAGCGTCGGCTGTTTTTTGCCAGCTTTCCTCCTGTTTTAGCAAGCAGCGACTGTATTGCGTTTTGCCTGTAAAACCGTGTCATGTAGAATTAGAATTATTTGTTCTTATGTAAAATATGCGTCTCTGGTAGATGTTTGCAATTGGTCGTGCTGTGCAAACACCACCTCTTTTATGTGAATGCGTGAATGCGAGGGTTGATTGAACTAGTTGATAACCACCGTCGGGACACAGCTTATTAGGGACCGCGGTTGTTAGGGTTAGTGAAGCCGGGTAACTGAAATAAATCCAGGGCATGTTGATCTTGATTCGTAGTACAGGCCTCTGGCTGTGTAAATGGAAAACAAACCGAAAGGAGTGCACAAGCCACAAAACACTATTCCAGCCAATCAGCAACAGGCATAGACAGTTGATGGTAGGGGGAGGCAGCATGTGCCGGACAGCCAGTAGTAATCTGTATGTGAATCTGGGGGGTGGAGCTTCTGAAGGGGGAGTTTGGCAGTTGAGTTCAAATATGAACAATCTTTGCACAGCATAGTTTACTGCACCTTTAAAGCTATAGTGCGTAGTTTCTGCCGCCCCCATGATACAAGCCTTCCGTGACTGCGCACCCCCCTCCTCCATGCAGTTTCTAGTAGCCAAGGAGGACACGGAGGATTAAACAAACATGATGGACATAGTCATACTGAGAAATACAGAGAGAGTTGTGTGGAGCTGATAGTCTTAATTAGCTTTGTAGCAACTCATTTGGCAATGGCTTGAATGTAACAGATGTACATTAATATCAAAAAGTTACGCACTAAAGCTTTAATTAGGCAGTGATTTAATGCACCACCCGGTCAGCATGCTAAGTGACCCCTCTCTCCAATAGAATGTGAACTTAACAAGGTCATGTTGTTGCATACTCTGATACAGTAGGTGGCGGCAGACACCTAAAAGTTGGTTTTTAGCCCCCTATTAAATAAAGAAGAAGATGCTAAGTGACCCAAATCAGCACACCCAACATTATCTTAATACATCCATGAACCTTATATACTATATGTCTATGCACCCAACAGGTGCATGCTGTGTGTGGCTAACATGCTAAATGTTGTAACATGCTAAATGCTAAAATGCTCATGCCATGGTGGATCCTCCACTTCTGTGTTCTCTGAGGAACTTTGACCTTCAGTGAGGTGTGATGCATTTCTGCTGATTGTGACAATATGTGACTGGTTATAATGGGACAAAGCGGCAGAGTGGACTGGTTATATGAATGAAAGATATTTTATTGAGGTGTCATGCCAATAGTGGCCCATCCCGCACAGAATTACATCAGGTTATATCTTGATTGAGAATTAAGGAGCAGAGAAGTTGAACCTGGAGCAGATTGAGGAGAACTTCTCGGTGCACAACCACAGATGACGTTCAAGTGAGTACAATGTTGTGATTGTTGTAGTATGTGTGTGTGTGTGTGTGTGTGTGTGTGTGTGTGTGTGTGTGTGTGTGTGTGCGCACATTGTGCACTTTTGCTTTAATGTGTGTGTTTCTGGCCAAGTTTATGTTGTATATAGGCCTACACCTCTGTGGGTTATTGCTTGGGTGATGTTTTATTCCGCTGTTGATTCAATTCTGCGTCATCGTGACTGTATGAGATTAACAGCGGTGTGGCAAAATAAGCTTTTGTCATAAGATTCAAATATTGCTAAATCCTCGTAAAATGTCCCAAACTGGTGCAACTTTGGCAAAAGAAACAAAACAATTGTCCATTCATGTAGAAGCCCTTTATCAACATAAAAACTAGTAACATTGGTCTTCAGGGCCTTTTTATAATAGTTAGGATCCAAAGATTCTTACTTACTTTGATTGTGGATATCTGAAATCTATTAGTTGTGACCAACATGTCATTCTCTTCTTCTCAGTCTCTTTTTGCTGCCACGCAAATCTGCCATGCTGCAGTCCCCCAGCAGATGGTGCTGCAGCACACAATTTAAAATCAAAAAAGAAAATTTTATTTCTCTGAAAGCTGCTGCTTTCAGCCAAGTTCACATCAATGATGGAAGAAGTATTCAGATCGCTTTTTTCCTGCTGTAGATGTTTAGGATTGTGCTAATTTTAACTCCTTTTATATACTGTTGGGAAGTTCCATCTACAACAATGCATCATATTCTATAACATCCTATCATTTGCAGCATCGCTGTCCTGTGAGAACCACGCATCTCTAAAAAGACAACTTTTCATGGTGTCATGATGAAACAGCCCTGTTTTCAGCTTTGTGACGATGCATTTTCCAGCTGATCCATGAGGCTTTTTAAAGACTTTATTTAGCTTAAGAAGTAAGAGAATATTCAAGATCAACACATCTGGAGATGCATGGTTTTCACCAGACAGGAAGGGGATGAAAAGTAACTAAAGCTGTCAGACAAATGCAGTGAAGTACAAAGTACAATATTTACCTTTTTTGAAGTCCAGTGGAGTAGAAGTGTAGCATGAAATGGAAAAACTTTATTACCACCTTGAACTCGTACTTGAGTAAATGTACCTCTGGTTCACATCATGGATGCAATAAGAGTTTGGGCTGTACATTTCCTGTTTTTTTTTATTTTGTCAAACATTTTTATTGAAGCATTCATTTTACATGTAAGAAATACTCAAAATATTTCAAAGAGTCAACATGAGCCAGACTACTGAAAACAAGACATGGGTCAAAATGTTATTCTTTTAGTTATTTTTCCATCATGGCTAGATTTGTGCTTTTGAGAAATACACAATTACTTATTTTGGAAGAATTTGCAACCACATTTTGACTCATGTCTTCTCAACATCATTTCTAATACATGATGATCAATCTTCCATCAGTATTATCAGGAAAAAAAAGCATAGACCAGAAACATCCAACATATTGTCAGTTACTGTACAGTGAATTCACTTGATAAAAATACACAGTTAACAGGCGTCTTCGACGGGGCCCGTGAAGCTGCTCAGCAGTCATGAGAAAGTATCTTTTACATTTTTTGTTTTTTCAGTTACATGCATGCATCACACAAGTGCTTCAGATGAGTTATGCTCAAGTCACTTCACACACCACGAGTTCTGATCATGATTTGCTGAACTGGGTCAGGTCTGCCTTTAAAGTAAAACTAAAGCAATCATAGGTCCACCTCTGTGCACTGAACTCTCACTGAGGCTGAAATAGAGAAACCACCACGGGTCAGACTGTGACAGAATACATTATTATCTGAAATGAGGCAAACTCACAGTATAATTTCTTACTGTGAAAAAGAAATTATCATCTCATTGTCCAAAATTGTGTCACTTTCTTAGAAGTCAGTGTAGCCATACAGGACAGGAAATTGTTGATTAGTAACGGTGTAGAGTGAAGAGAGGCCTGGGGAGAGTGTGAAGTCTCTTATTAGTTTTCAGAGGAGGTGTGAAGCCACTTTCCCCCGGCGCAAAAGAGATGTGACTCAGTGAAGACTTTTACGACTTCGAAGAAAAGTCAGATTTTTACCACATTGTGGTCACACCTTCAGATTTATTTTGATAAAGACGGAGCGCATCGCGTCATACTCTGAAAGCCACGTCCACCGGAAGGGAAAACAATCAGCGCCACAAAATGCAGCTAACGGAAGCGCTAACGAAGTGCCTGTAGCTAGCAAAAACCATTAGATTTAAGCATGTCACAGGATTGTTTTAGCAACCTTCGTCTACCAGAGGACAAGTTAGCTGTTTGTAAGCTAATGTTAGCTATGTGTTAGCAAGTTAAGGCAAACATAATGCTTCATAGCTTTCTGATTTATCCACATTCCACGAGTCGCATACTGTCAAAATGTTTTAGCTTAACATGCATAAATATAGTTAGCCTAAAACTGACATTTGGATATCTGACTTGGTAACAAAATGCTTGCTTCATAGTAACGCTGACCATAATGTTAGCTTAGTGTCTTCCCATTCTCCCTGCTGATTCCTCATGTTACTTTTGTCTTTATAAAAACTCAGTTTTTCGGTTTAGCAGCTTATAATAACTTATATTTTGGGTTCTTTACCCTGCTGGAAGTGCATATCATCACACAGCAGCTTTTAAGCATTTTTCTGTTCGCTAGCAGACGGCAATGACGAGGAGGCACCGTCACGCAATACAAGTCAATAGAGAGCGGAGAGTTGATTTCCCTCCGGTGGGGGCAGGACTTAAATGCACTCTGTCTCTATGGTGTTTTTATTTGAGATATTTCATAGTAAATACATCAAGACACCGTCATTTTAATGTTGTG
Organism: Zingel zingel; assembly: GCA_023566125.1. Taxonomy (NCBI): domain Eukaryota; kingdom Metazoa; phylum Chordata; class Actinopteri; order Perciformes; family Percidae; genus Zingel; species Zingel zingel. The sequence continues at coordinate 5,377,786 of CM042315.1, forward strand.
CTTTGTTGAAGTACACTGGTCTGAATGCTTGTCTGCTAAATACTCCACCAGCCAGTCTCTAACTGTGTCTATCATTTGGTGATTTGGTCATTTTTTTGGCTGGAAAGTTGATGCGGTGAGACTTAGGTCTATTGTTGACAGAAAAATATTAATAAGTGTATCTTTAAATGTCGTTTTTCAATGCCTTGAGCACAGAACACAAAACTCTTTTTACTTTTATTGTATTGAGTTGGCAGCAGAAATTGATTAAATTCACGAAACTGCAGTTAGTGCTCTCCCTTGCTGAGTTAATACTTCTTTTTTAATATATTCGTTTGAAACTTAAGTTTTCATGAAGTAAAATGGTCTGGTGTGTTCAGACCATAGTTTATAACACAACTTCACTTCTCAGAAATTCCCTTCCAGTTAACTCTTATTAAAAAAAAAAAAGTAAACGTTCAATCACAGCAAAGTATCACTCCACATGGTGCCTCTCCAACAGAGAAGGTGATTTCATAAAGTCAAGGTTCATTACAATTTGAACAGCATCATCTTTCTCCCGGCAGCGTGAAATTCAACAGACATGCATATTACAGTGGCCTGGGAGAAGCTGTTCAATTTTCCCCACAGTGGTTGCCATCTGAAGAAATGAATTAAACTGCTGCTAGAATTAGAAATCAAATTATGGTCCAGATCCCCGCAGGCCCAGAGGTGGCATGTGGTCAACAGTTGGTACGAGATGGATATGCAGTCTTTTCCTAAACTGTTTCGTCCTGTTGCCCTCTGCTACCGCTGTGGCTGAGTATCTGAGCGAAGAACACTCCAAAATAAGAAAAGAGAGACTCATTTTGACAAAAAACGCACTGTTCATACCAGTTTAACATGCCTCTAAAGACATAAAGAAAGTAAAGTGACTTTTTACATACGAGCAGAAACATTTAGTCTTTGACGAGGATAACAGATGCAGTAATATTTCACTTCAGAATAAAAACTGTGACCTCCTCACCTTCATGTACAGTATGTCGGACGAGCAAACCCCTCTGCTACTAATTCAATTATAGTTTAAAAAGAGCATACAATGTGCATCAAATTCATTTAATCACCATATTCTTTGAGCCTGATAATTGGACTGAATGGCCATTTTGTTTTCATCTTAAGGGAGATGCTAGAACTAACTTTCTTCCACCAGAGAATGTGTCAACTTTTGAACCCACTATTAATCATTTAAATATAAAATACTTAAATCACTAAGTACTGAGAGTGGACACAGGATAGTTCTGCTATGAATTTCAATGACATGGAAGTACAATACCTCTAACTTAAACGAGAGTTAGGCTGGTAATGATTTGAGTTTCCATTATAGAGTGAAATATTCAATTAGAGTTCAGATTACTGCCATTCAAGGTTTCATTAGCTGGAAATTGACAAGATTTTCATTTAAGCTCTACACTCAGTCCAAGGTCTCTGTGACTTTTGTGAAAGGAATTCATATGAAGAGGAAGCGTCATAGACGACCACGAGTATTCTCCACTCTGCACACAACCCACAGCTTTCGTGAATGGAAACTTTTTCCACTCTGCATGAATTCCTCTCACAACGTTCAGTCTCTAGCTCATGTGCTGCAGCTAGGGTTTCTTCTCTGCATGTGATTGGCTGCTGCTGCTGGTGGTGTTGGGGAAGTCCTGATAAACCAGGAAGCCAGTGAAGGTGATGTACTTGGCGTGGTTGCTGTAGGCCCCGAAACCATCTCTCTGGTGGGAGTAGAGCCAGACCGTGTCGCCGGTTTTTAGCGACAGCATTAAGCTCTGACTCTGCAGAGCTTTCTCGCCCTGGCTGTCGTCGTAGATCATTGCCTGCACCTCCAGGTGGTTCTTCATCAGCTTGACGGACAGCGTCTTCTGCGGCAGCTTGCCCACGTTGAAGGAGAAGTAGTAGGCACCGGGAATGCGGCAAGTGAACACCCCCTCCGTCACGTTAAAGTCTTCTCCGATGTTGACGAACGCCGTGTCGAAACCGACCGGCTGGTGCTGCGGCATACCCACTTGGTTGACTCCCACGATGCTCTGGGTGCGCCCCACCGAGAAGGCAGATCTCTGATCGTCCTCTTCGTCATCCTCATCCTCCTCTTCATCCCTATGTTGCAACTCCTTCTCCTCTTCCGCCACCAAGGTGTCTCTCGTTCCAGACCTGACGTGCTCTGTGTCCTGGTTGCTATTCAACTGTGGGGTGTTGTCTTGCCGGGGCTGCTGGGAGTTAGAGGCAGGATGATGTTGTTGGTGGTGGTGTGTCTGGAAGCCGTAGGTGTCGGGGTAGACGAGGTAGCCGTTAAAGGTGGTGTAGTGTCCGGTGTTGCTGTAGAGCGCGTAGCGAGGGTCACCATGGAGACGGAGCCAGACGGTATCGCCAAACTCCAGCTGCAGCATGACACTCTGGCTCTGCACCTGAGGATTGAAGCAGGCTTTAATATCCAAAGAGTCTGTTTTTACATGGACACCAAACATAATCCGATCATCTACCTCACACAGCGTTTCATTCAGGGGATTTCGGTGTGTAATCCCCTCTGTTCGGCTTTCACTCCCCACCCAAAACACAAACACAATCTCTGTGATAAGAGCCATGTTGCACTGTGACACAGTTGAAGAGCTTTGACATCATTAAAAGAACTTTTTCAACATTTCCTCATCCACATTACCTCTGGCTCAGACGGAGACAGGGTTATCTTAGCTCAGCACAAAATCTGGAAGCAGGGGGAAGCGGCTAAGCTAGCTATTCAAAGTTTACAATTACACCTACCAGCATCTTGATACCTAAAAAGGGAGTTTTTACACTTGGTCCGTTCCAGCCCTCCAAAAGAACTCAGACCTATTAATCAGAATCGTTTGTGTATATGTGAACACTCCAAAGGGACTCCGACCCCACTGGAATGAACCGTACGGTTTGCTTAAAGTCTACGTTGGCGGCCCGCCCCAATATCAACATTGACCGCCACATTGTTTCACTATTTAAAATGGTTCAAATTGTATTTAATCGTAGAGCTGCATGCAGCAGATTGATTTGCCCAGCTCTTCCATGCCCTGGCTTTTACAAGTTCACTCCCAAACCACAAGTCTGTTTCTCTCTGATGTTGTTTTTATATAGAGCCTTACTTTAGCTATGATAGCTGACAATACCTTACGTTAGCGCTTGTTACAGCGGACCTCGAACCACCACATTAGATTAACTAGTCCCGCTCCCGGTCAGCTAAAATAAAATCAAATGTTGTGGAAAAAACAGCCCTTGCCCAACAAACAAAGAAGAGGCTTTTTTTTTTTTTTTTAAGTATAACAATGGCATTATTCTATATTTTTCTTATAGTCCACAAATACTTTCTGACTTCCCTACGCTGAATCTGGCAAATCTTTAAAAACAGCTCACAAATACAGTTTCATTCTTTAAAACAGGTCAGGTAATTTCCTAAAACAGCTGGTCACTGTAGTTTTTATCAAACCAACAGGAGAAAATAGTGCTAGATTATTTTCAGCGGTGGATTAAGCCACATTTAGTGCTCTGTGCAACCCAGTCTCACAGCAGTTCGTGAATTGTTCACATAATTTAATATATTGATTCGTGTACACGGACACGTTTATCTCGTTTTTTTTTTCGTGATGCTCAGCACGTTTTTTTAAACTAATGTAGTGTTATAGTTTCAAAAATATCAATAAACAGCAAAGCAATCCAGCTTCCCTGGCAATAAGATCAAAATAATAACATTAAAAGAAATACCTATAAACCATGATAAGATCTGGTGAATAAATGTTGATTAAAACAGTGGTTATTAGGCTAAAAATACCAATAATAGCAAATCTGTATACAGCTTCTCTGCTGCAGCCCGACTGGCAGAAATAATCTTTCTGTGATCACGAAAGATGCTTGCCATTGAAATACATTAGTTTAAAAAACGTGCTGAGCATCACGGAAAAAACGAGATAACCGTACACGAATCAATAGATTGAATTACGTGAACATTTCACGAACTGCTGTGAGAATGGGTTGTCTAGTGAGTATGAGCGGTGATTCAGAGGTGGGAAACCTACCTTCCTCTCCTCCCCAGCATTTTCCTCGTACACAATGGCCTGCACCTCGTTCCTGTTCTTCATCAGCATCACTGACAGGTCTTTGTGCGGAAACTTTCCCACTGTGAAGGAGAAGTAGTAAGCCCCGGTGATACGGCAGCGGAACAAGCCGGCCTTGGGGTCAAAATCTCCGCCGATGTTGACATAAACGGCGTCAAAGGTCACAGTCATCTTGGGCCCGCCCTCCATGCTGTTGGTGCGTGCAACCGAGAAAGCCGAGCGCAGCTCCACATCGTCCAGCAAACGTGCAAAACCCCACGCACCGCCGGCATGACACAGGCACAGCAGGCCAATCGCAACGCCCGCTGGGAGCAGCATTGTTTCTGCAGAAACATATACAAAAATTAAAATTGGCTTCATAACATAATTACAGCTTACATTTTGAGCCACAGGAAAATCCACCCTCAGATCTTTAAAGGAGCAGTGTGTAGGATTTAGGGGGATCAAATGGCAGAAATGGAATACAATATTGATAATTATGTTTTCATTAGTGTAAAATCACCTGAAACTAGGAATCATTGTGTTTTTGTTAGCTTAGAATGAGCCCTTTTATATAGGGAGCAGGGCTGCTTCCCAAGTCTCATATTTCATATCTCCTTTCTTGAACCGGAAGTCGTGAAGGCCGTTTCAAAGCTATTATTCCTGCCTCGAGAATCAAGGATCGAGGATGGATCACTAAGGAGCTATGAGCGAGGATAGACGAGCGCAGTCTCGAGCTGAAAGCCATTGCTAACTCCGCCCATACAGCTGACGAATTCACATGACTCTTCAGAGAAAAGGACGTTTCTCTTAAACACATCTCTTCGTTTCCTCTCTCCTTACATGATTTCCTCGCATCTCTCCCATGCTTCATCGGTGGGACGGACTGTGACGCGAGGAAGGGAAGCAAGTAAAGGAAACATGGATACAATTTAAAGACCTGGGACGTACCCTAGCTCTTCTTTAACGGAGCCCACCATGTTTCTACAGTAGCCCAGAACAGACGAACCAAACGCAAGCTCTAGAGAGGGCCTATCACATTTTTTGCGTTACCTGAAGGCCACTGTAGGTTCTACTACATGCTTGGAAAGGGTGAGGTGAGGGGTATTCAGTTGGTTATAATCTTCAAACTCACCGCTAGATGCCACTAAATCCTACAAAATGCTCCTTTTAAGCTTCTCATTTTCTTTTCATAACCATGAACCAATAGACTGACAAAGAAGAAGATCTTAGGTAGATGATAAGGAGAATAAATATGTAACAAAATTTCACAACTGGAGACTAAACCTTGCTTTGGTGGATATAATTTTATGTATACATATTTATTGAACAGTTTGACAATAGAGACAGACAGGAAATGTGGGGAAGCGACATGCAACAATGTGAAATATTGGCTAAAAATTAGATTTAAATCAGGAACAATCTGATCAAAGAATAAATAAACAGCATTACATATCCAACCACACATTCAAAATCAGCTTTTGGTACTTTTCAGTTATTGCGAGGTACACATTTTAGCCGGTACGAAAAAAGTATTGAGGTTCTATACACTACAGTCGTAAACATCACACATCAGCACTCATCTGAGAGAAAACCCGACAAAGCTTCACCTTTTGAGTGAAAACACAAGTTTGGAGGTAAAACACTGAAACCACTGATCAGATAATTGCATTAATGAGAAATGTAACAGGTATTCCTAATAATCCTTTAGGTGAGTGTATTTTTACTATTCAAACGTGTTTTTATAGGGCCTAAACATACTCAAAAACTCACCAAAATTTGCACACGCGTCAGGCCTGGTTTGTTTTGTAACCAAAACATAGTAGTGTAGATGTAGCATATGACTGTTATGAAATATGCCACAGTATTATTTAGAGGTGGAGCTGCAGTGAAGTGGAATAAAAAATACAATATTTCCCTCTGAGATGTAGTGTAGTAGAAGTATTAAGTTGCATAAAATGGAAATACTCAAGGAAAGTGAGTTAAAATGTCACGTTTTGGAGAAAATGTTGATCTTGTAACAAGGCAGGCCTGCTTGGTTTTTTTCTGGGAATGATTGTAAAGATTTACAAAGAATAACACATCACTCCTGTTCTCTACACCCTACATTGGCTCCCTGTGCGTTTTAGAATCGATTTAAAGATTGTATTGTTTGTTTTCAAGGCCTTAAACGGCCTGGCCCCGGAGTATTTGTCTGAGATCTTAACCCTGCGTGAGCACAACCGGTCCTTGTGGTCCTCAAATCAGCTGGTTTTAGAAGTCCCAAGGTCTAGGTATAAACGGTGGGGTGATCAGTCTTTTGCAGTTGCTACCCTGAGACTCTGGAACAAGTTACCCCCTGAAATTTGGACGACTACAGATGTAGCGCTTTTTAGGTCTAAACTCAAAACTTATCTGATTAGAAAGTCTTTTAATACATAGTAGTGGTGTGACAATTTCCTTATCCTATTTGTATGTAACCTTTTCTGATTTTATTGTTTCTATGTGTCATTCTTTTTATTATATGATATGTGTGTTTTAGTCTTGGTTCTGATGTAAAGCACTTTGGATATCTGTTGGTTACTGTAAAGTGCTATATAAATAAATGTTGATTGATTGATGTTGAATAAGTTTACGGCATTTCCTCTCTAACTGGGACGTTTTGGGAGCGATTGGTGGGATTGCTATGGACGAAGTACACACAGCGATACTGGTAAGAGCAAATTACGTTTAACCATGTATCCAGCTAATTTAAATAGCTCACGTTACTGTATTGTGTCAACAGATTTAATATTGTACGTGGCGTTTTCTTTTGCGGGATGCTTTGGCAAATGTTCCACCAAAACAAGTTCCTTCCTGAGACTATTTGCAGAGCCACCGTCACTGCGACCGAAACTTAGCACCGCCCAAGACGATTGTGATTGCTTTAAAGAAACACCAACAACCCAGAGCATTTTTTTTCTCCTTTGCTGGATTGTATCTGTGGAGGAGCCAGACCTTACTCCACAACGCTGTGGAGATGGATCTGGCAATGCGAGACTAGATTCAGAGTGTCATCACTGAATGATGAAACATTTCCCCCAATGCAAGGATATTAGACTTTCTGCTTTATGGTTTGCATATTTTTGTCTTTATAGTCTGTTACATCTGTTTTTACAGTCGCAGCAGCGCATCACTACCAAAGCCTTAAAGGTATTTACTTTTGAAACTAAATGTTCTCCTTGTATATTTATACAAAATCAACCTCTTTAAATGGAAACTAATTATAGCGGTTAATTGTACTTAAGGCACTGAGGCACAACTGATTGTTTTTTGTCTGATTGTCCCGCTGCAGCAGGAACTGATGCTTATGCTGCAGCACCAGTTCAATGCAGATATTATTATTTTTCTTCCTACACTCTTATTTTTTTACCGTACCAACAAAATTGGCAATGCAGCAGTTCGGCGTGTTCATCTAATGGCAGCTTGCACTAAGAAATGGTGTTTGTTTGTCTGTGTAATGGTATCCGTTTCAACTAGTCATGCTGACAGACTGCTTCTTAGAGAGTTTGATGCTTCAGGTTCAAACGGCAATGAAAAAATAGATCAAACAAACAAACCTCTTCCATAATGAGCACCCGGGGGAGTTAAGCACAGAGAGGAGCAATACAATTGCGCTGAACAGAAAAGAGTGGAGCAGAAGTTGAAAAAAATATAGTTTTTTAGTTAGTCTGTCACTTCTTCCATAGTTAAATGCACCATTTTAAATGAGTATTATTTTATTTTAGATCACATTAATATTTATTTTATTAGATTTCGGAATGCCTTGCATAAGTTAACTTGGTTTAAGCCAGCCTGGTATCACCAGATGGCGCTAATTTATTTAGTCATTTTGAGTGTTACCACTACGCATTTTTTTTTGCTTTTCACGTGTCACTTCATACCATTTAGTCTCTACTGACTTATATTGTGACTTGGTATAAAGAGTGACAAAAGAGGAAGGAGGACGGGGAGGATAGATGGTTCAAACAAACAGCACTCTCACCCAGGAGACCGCTGTTCTTGTCCCTTGTGAAACTAAAAGTCAACATTGACTGTTGAATACTGTGATATGTGGTAATTGATGAACATACTTGGTCAACCCAAACCACATCAATCAATCAATCAATCAATCAATCAATCGTTAATCAAGTGTTTAGTGAACACTTTTACATTAATGTGTGCCTCTTAGTGCAACCACACGTCACACTTCACTGAGCAGCTTCACTGTAACCTGCACAAGATAATTACCTTGATGGATGCCGTTGATGATACTTGTTTCAAGAGAAGAAGATATATATTCATTGCTTCCCTCACAATGGTGCTACACCCCACTCACCAGTAACCTTCCAGCAAATGACCACCAGCACTTTATCATGACGGCCAAACGCCAACATAGAGATATAAGGGATTCATTTAGTGCTCCAACTAACGATTATTTTCATAGTCAATAAATCTGTTGATTATTTTCTAGATCAGTTGTTTGGTCTATAAAATGTCAGAAAATGGTGAAAAATGTCGATCAGTTTTTCCCAAGGCCCAAGATGACGTCCTTTAAAAAAAAAAAAATAATAAGAAAAATTACTCAAACCTATTAATCAAAATCAAAAAAATGTAATCCGTATTTTATTTTTATCTTAATCTACCTGGGAGCCCAAGTATGTATGGGAAACACTGATTCATTTTTGCACCTCTAGATTTATACATTTTTTTATGGATATAAAAGAGGAAACGGATTAGTTGGACTAATGCTGTCAATTATATTATTAATTGCCATGTTTTGCTGATAACAATAATCTCAAATCCATCCAGTCTCTCACTGCTTATCTGTTGTTGAGCTACAATCCCCAGAGGATGGACCCCCCCAGCCCAGACTCCATTTGTCCAGCAGCTTCCTCCATCTCCTCCTGGGGGATTCCCTGAGGCTTGAGCAGACTTAGAGATCTCCCCCCCCCCCCCCCCCCCCCCGCCCCCCCAGAGAATCCAGGATCTGCTCTTAGGTTTCCTCTTACTGTTTAAACATTTAGACAAAGGGAGTGTGTGTCCTCGCTGCAGCCTCAGGATGGTGACATATAATCGGTTTACTTTGATGTGCTGGAGTGCTACACTATTGTTCCACCATGTGTTTTCAGATACTGTTTTCCTTTTCATTTTGTTTCCTGCCAGTTTAATTTAATACTAAAGCACTGAATAAAAGTGTTATTTTGGAAGATGAGAGGGTTGTATGCTTCAGTGACCCCAGCTGCAGTGTTATCAGGAGGACTGTGATCTTAGGGGGGGGGGGGTCTTTCAAGGCAAACATGGTCTCAGGTGAGCAGTCACTGTCTGCATGGAAGGGTGAATCCTTACAGTTCTGTTGTGTGATGCCTGAATGAGCAGCGTAGGGCTGCTTCTGTGCGTGTGTGTGTAGAGCTGTAACAATTCCAAAATTTGCTGTACATTTAATTTAAATAATTGCGACTAACAAAATAATTGTCTCTTTCTGTCAAATATAAAAATATTTATTTATTACTTTTTTTTAAACAATGAAAGTTTTGAATGAATTCTAGGACACATCTTTTGGTTATATCACTGTTATGTGACCCAAATAACGCAGTAGCACAGGTACACATCTTATGAAGTAAACCACGTGTCTTTATTCTTAGTGTTAGGAATGTGTATAGGGTCAAGTGCCACCAACTAGCATAGCTTTAGCTACACAGTCTGACCAATAATTAGTTATATAATTAAAGTTTGGCGTGTCTAAACAAAATCAACAATTACCATCAACAGTCATACCTCTTAAGACCTTAGCTAATAAGAATATGCGATATATGTAAAAAAAATGCAAGGCCTGATGAGCAAAACACAAAGCAGCTCAGTAATCCTAATGCCAACCTTACACCAAACAACTTTTCAAGCGATTCCACTGTCGCACAAAATGTCCAATATCGGAATTAAATCATGAGTCTTGCTAGAGTTATGGTGTGCTCCTGCCGTCTCAATCGTTTTAAGGTGGTCATAAAACTCAGTAATTTTCTCGTCTTGACGTTCCGACAAAATGAAACGTGTTTGATATTATCGTAAGATTTAGGTCTTGGTAGTGAAGTTAAATCATGTGAACATTGTCAAGTGAGCTAGAGAGTGAATGAGTGGCGGGAGCACCGAACAAAGCCGTGAATCAGAGGAATACAATTTTATTTTCTGATTGGTTTCACGGCTGTTACGTTCTAATGCACAAATAAACACATCCATTGGGCAGCATGGTAGCCCAATGGTTAGCACTGTGTCCTCAGAGAAAGAAGGTTCTAGGTTTGAATCCAGGTCGTTCCGGGCCATACTGTGTGGAGTTTGTATGTTCTCCCCATGTTTGCGTAGGTTCTCCTGTCAGTGCCCTTGATCAAGGCACTGGCTCAGATCTGGAGTTGGTCCCCAGGTGCTGTAAATGGCTGCCCAGTGCTCCCTTGAGGAATGAATTTCGCTACATGTGTGTATGTGACAATAAAGTACCTTTACATCCACACCTTCATGGGAAGGTGAAGGATGTGTCATACAAACACAAGACTTTTACCCAGGAGACCGCTGTTCGTGTCCCCTGTAAAACCAAAAGTCGACACGTTGATTTACTTTAACTTACGCCAAGTACTTAACGTACTAAGCTTACATACGTAGCTTAAGTTACGCTACAAACATGCTTATTTTACCCAATCTTGATCTTTTCCTAAACCTAACCAAGTAATTTTGTTTCAATCCACAATGTCAACCACATGTTTAAAAGGTTTCACAGTTTGCCCCGTCTGAACCATTATAATGGTAGTGATGACAACTGATAACGGCCATTTAAAACGCTAATAACCAGGGTGCGATCTGTTAAAAAAAAACAGAGGGGGGTATGTTTTTGGTCATGCACAACAAAACTAAATATTCAAGAATCAAATACCCCTTCTAATACCATGGATAGTGCTACTCGGCCAGCCATTGACTGTTCACTTCTGCAGTCACTTATTGGTGGTTAAACACATCTACCAACTGCTGCTGATCTGACGGAGCTCTGTAGCCGGTGTCACGGGGCTAATCCCATCTAGCAGCTGCCGTTCAGATTTGATAGTTCTATCGCACTATAGACTGTTCACTTTACAGTGCTTTACTTAGTTTAAAAATACTTCTATTGATAATATGGTCTATTGGTGAAGTAGCATTGATCACTTTGAGGGGGGGATACATTGGTGCCCACCGGGGATGAAAATAATTCAGCAGAGATATGTAGACCAGAAAGGGGGAAATCCCACGCGTCCCCCCCGACAAATCGCACCCTGCTGACAACATTCGAAATGGGTTGATATATGTTAGTTTGCGTGAGTCCTTGTTTACCTGACACTGGCTGTGGCGAGTGCAATGTTCGGCCCAAATGCACAAGGTTGAAAACTTCACAAATTGTCCATTAATCAGAACTTAGTTAATTTTTTGGGGGGTGGGGGATTTTCTTTTTATTGTATAGTGACAGTGGATAGACACAAAAGGGGGAGAGAGATGGGGGACAACACACAACAAAGGGCTGCAGGTCAGATTCAAACCCGGGCCGCTGCAGGACTCAGCCAACATGGGGCGAACGCTCTTACTGGGTGAGATAGAGGACACCCCATAACTCAGTTAATTGCAGAGATTTAAAAAGATTTTTTGCCATTAAATGCAATCCAGTGTTTTGCAGAATCCAATATTGACCTTCTTGTCTGGCGATAGGGTTAGGGGTGAAGAACTTTAGCAATGAAAAAGGATTTGTCAATCTGTATTACTTTGAAAGCAGAGCTCCTTGTTTGTAAGTTGTTGGAAAGACATCATGATGGAAGGGTAGCATAAGCCATACGTCAGGTCTACTCTTTTCATCATGCAACAGACAGTCGTGTTTCCCTCCGCAGCTGGGTAATTATTTAACCCATCAAACGCTGTCATCTGATCCCTAGTATCTACTAAATCTCCGTGACTGTGATTATAACAGTGTTTGACATTCTCAATCAGTCTGCTCAGGCTTAACAGATTGATGTGCCCTTCTAAGAAAAAGACAGAGGTTGCAAGGGAGAGATGGAGGGGCAGTGTCTGAACACACCCAATGGTTATGTGTGTGTTTTCGAGCTGAACACCCTTTTGTCTCCAGAAGGTCAGCCGATCAAAGATTTCAAAACCAGCCTTATTTTCAGGTTGACCTTCATGCATTTTTTAAATTTGATACGATGGATTGTTAGAGCCTCGCAGACTCAAGGACCGTCGTTCCTCAACCGGTGAAGCTACATTTAACTTTAAGTCAAAATGCAAAAACATGGAAACGACATTTGCACATCAGTGTGGTCGTGTTCATGTGTCACTGGTTGCACAGCCGAACATTGGCAGGTTCATTACTTTACAGGCTCCCTCTTTTATTCTACTCTTTTAACAAATCACTGACTTGACTTAATTTTGGTATCTGACTGTGGAATGATCAGTCAATCAGGATGTGGCTTTTAGTGATCATAATGCAGTTTTTTTGCACATGCAAGAAAATGAAATCTCAGCCAATAGATGAGCATTGTTCCATCAAATACAGATGTACCAAACTGTACTCTGCTGAGGTATTCAATCAAAGGCTATCTGAGAGAGACTGGTCTGATGTGCTCGAATGTAATGATGTTGATAAGGCTTGGGATTTGTTCAACCAGCGTTTCATAGCTGCTCTTGATGAAGTCGCTCTAATGAAGGAAACAAGAATTAAGCATAGAAGTGCATGTTGGATGACATCTGAAATTGTTGCTCTGATTAGACAATGTAATAGATGTTTCATAAAGTTTAAAAAAAAGTCTAAACTCCCAGCTGACTATAACTCTTATGCTTATCTTAGAAATCAAGTTAGTTACAAGTTACAGCAAGCTAAGTCCGAATTTTATACTGATTCCATTGCTGCAAATGCAAAACAGCCTACAAAATTATGGAAAATTCTCAATGATATGGGATCAACAGCAAAAACAAAATCAAAGTCTGGTAAAGCAGGGCTTATTATTGAAGATGAGATGTGTGTCTATAAGCCGCTGATTGCCTACCATTTTAACCATTACTTTACAACTGTTGCTGCCAGTCTGGTCAGTAAATTGCCTGGTGCTTTTATAGAAATAAAAATGTATCTGCAGATGCATTTGCAATTAGTCCTGTCTCAGAGGATAAAGTAAGAGCGAGCCTTTCCACCCTGTCAGTGAATAAAGCCACTGGCTTGGCCCTTATCCCCTCCAGGTTTCTTAGGGATAGTGCTGGGGTTATATATAGTATTCTTACCCATGTTATAAATCTGTCCATGAGTCAGGGTGTTTTCCTAAACGATATGAAGAATGCCAGGGTGGTCCCTCTTTTTAAGAAAAATAGCAGAGCTGATGTTGGGAATTATAGGCCAGTATCAATTCTGTCAACTATATCAAAGATTTATTAGCATCTTGTATATGAACAGGTGGAGGAGTATCTCATCAGGCATGATCTATTATATGAGCTCCAGTCTGGTTTTAGAGCTGCATATTCTACTGACACCTGTCTCATTCAACTCTTCGACTATGTGCGTCAGAATTTTGATCAAGAGAATTATGTTGGTATGCTACTACTTGACCTGCAAAAAGCATTCGATACTGTGAACCACAATATTTAGATTTCTAAATTACAGTGCATGGGTTTTAGTAACTCAGCACTCATATGGTTCACTTCTTACCTAACAGATGTTGAGTGGACCCTCTCTGATCCACAGAGTATAACATGTGGGTGCCCGAAGAGTAGAACAACTTAAGCTGAACCATATGGTTAACATTGTTAATGGTCATGCCCCCAAATATTTATGCTCTAATGTAACCATGGTCCACACGCAGCATAGTCATAATACTAGGGTCAGCATCCGCTCCTGCATAGTTCCTAGAGCTAATAATGCAATTAAAAATTATTTCTTTTACACTGGTATAAAGGTATGGAATGGTTTGCCTACTGCTACAAAACTCCTATCATCACGAGGGATTTTTAAAAGACAGGTTAAGCAGATTTTATGGAACAAGGTGAATATTTATTGATAAATTGGATAGTTTTTACAGCATTTTTGTTTCTTATTTGTTTTTGTTTTATGTGATGTCTTTTTTTCTCCTCTTAATACAGTATGTCTTTTTAGTCTGAGTTTGTCTGCTTCTTGTCTATTGTTTCCTGTGTGTAACACCAAGGACCGTCCTGGAAATAAGTATTTTACTTTAGCATGTCATCCTTTGGATTACTGTTTTATCATCTTGATCCAGAAATCAATCACTCAATCAATCAATCAATCAATCAATCACTCAATCAATCAATCAATCAATCAATCAATCAATCAATCAAGCAATCAGTCAATCAATCAAGCTATCAAATCACAGTTGAATCTGTGCTTTGACTCCATCTCAGGTTGTGACTCTCCCTGAGATCTGCCCTACTGTATGTCTATAAATAAAGGAAGGAGAAAGGCTAATTTCTCCTCCCTGGAGACAGATCAATAACCAATGATTGAGACGGGGAGGAAACGCAGGACAGGAGGAGGAAGAGGAAATGGAAGGCGAGGAAAGAGAGGGAGTGCATGATGAGAGAGAGGGCTAAACCAATATGGCAAACATTTCTCGTGAGAGTGTATTTAGAATAGAGCATGAAGGTGTGGGAAGTTGTTTGGCTACATTGCTGCTATTTATGTGGGAGTGGATGTACACTATCTGTGTGTGGCCTATATACGTTTTGTTGTGTGGGTGGAATGTGCGTAGGTTGCTGTTGGTATCTGAATCTGAAGAAATGTGTGACTGCGTGTGCTTAGTAAAATCTTTGTGCAAATGTGAGTTTATGAATTGTGTATGTGTGTGGCCTTTACAATACTGTGAAGCATAATGTGTGTAGTTGTGTATGTGTAGTTAATTTGTATTTATGTGCACATACATGTATGGAAATATGTTTGTGTATGTGTGTATGTATTTAGTCTTGTGTTGGATGTGCTTATGCTTAACATGCATGTGTGATGATGCTTTTGTGGATTTCTACTTACTGCTCGGCCATCTGCTCAAGGTGATAACGAACACATAAGCCCTCCGACTGAATCAAAACAACCGACTCACCGGCTGCATGAGGATTACTAGTTTATATTACCTTTAAGTCTGCTTTGAGAACCTGTTAATAGTGTTTTCATATGTCCTCCTGCTGCGGTACACAGGACCATTTAACCCTCAACCAGGAGCTCCTGAATTTGTCTCACAGCTACTAAGATTGGAGTTCAAGAACAATTCCACTGTGATTGGAGTTGACTTCATGTTAGGTGGTCGTAGTCTATACCCACGACGTTCAACTTCCGGGATAGCTCCGATGCTGCCACAAATTCTGCCAGATGCACCTCTTTTCGACTGGATGTCAGTTTCCTTCCGCTTTCTTTGTTTTGGAATTTTGTGTTGGAATTTTAAAGACTATGGATAACTGCTCCTCAGATCTCTGCAGGGTAAATCCAGACAGCTAGCTAGAATATCTGTCCAATCTGAGTTTTCTGTTGCACGACTAAAACTACTTTTGAACGTACACATGTTCCACCAAAACAAGTTCCTTCCCAGGGCTATTTCGTGACGATGACGATTGTGATTGGTTTAAAGAAATGGCAATAAACCAGAGCACGTTTTTCTCCCATCACGGAATGCTGTGTGGACCTAGACCATCCACCTCTGCTGTGCTGTGGAGGAAGGTTTGGCAGTGCGAGACTAGGTGGTCGTAGGTTCAAACCCATAGAGATTTCGCGCCAACTTTGCAGCTCTATGGAGCTTTTAAACCTCTTTTTTTTAAGCTCATTGTTTTGGCTTCATGGCACATTAATTGTATGGTTCAGATTGAGCCACAATTCTAAGTAACTGTTACTGTTGGGCTAACCGTTACGTATTTTAGGTTTCTACTTGTACTTACTAGTACAAGTACTAAATTGAATTGCTTTGTGTCTTGCTGGTATGACGGACGATATCTGTAGCTTGATTGCTATACCTTTGTGAATCCAGTGTCCTTATTAATGCACTAATTCATTTTCTCTTCCTGTCATATTTAGAATGACTATAATTGAAAAACCTCAAAGGCCAACTGCGGTCTTCAACCGTAATTGGAATTGAAGGCTAGCTGCATAGCTGTACATACAGATATTTTTTCATTAACAAGCTGGTGCTCTAATTTAGTGTGAACGAGAAGCCAATAACTGTAATTAACTCTAAAAATAGTACTTGTATCACTCTTCAAAACCACGTGGTTCAATTTTCTATCGTAAGCTCTTTGCTCAAGCGGAACTACATTTTGTTCTTGTAGTAGCTGGTTCACTATCAGTTTGATCTAAGTGTAAATCCATCTCTCTGCCTCCCTGAACAACCTCTCGTACCTCCCCACCTCCATTCATCCATCTATCTCTCTCTCTCATTAGATCAAAGCCACACAGAGAACAATTGTTCTGTTGTATAGAAAAGCACAGCTGCACAAAAGCCAGATTAACAAACACATACTGTATGCATTAATGCACACACATTCACACACACTAGTCTTTTTATGTGCCTATATTTGCATACCATATATCTGCTTTGTTTCTCTTAAAGAAAACATTTTGGGATATATGCTTATTTGCCAAGGTTGATATAAATCTCATGTCTTTGTAGCAGGAAACAATTAGCCTAGCCTAGCATAAATATTGGAGGGAAAACAGATACCAACAGTGACTTTCCAAGCTGTTGTTCACTCATTCACTTCTCCCTATTATAGGGACTCAGAAGTTTGATTTGTAGCAGTACATTGAGATGTCGGGCACTCATGGTTCATAGTCACTTTATGCATCTATAAATGTGGCGCTTTGCATTGTGGGATTGTTAGCAGAAAGTAAAGTAGGTCTACATGTCATGGACACACTATTCACCATTCACTACTCCCTACATTGCGGGCACTACAGTTATACTTTATATTGTGGCCAATAAATCAAGATTTTGGACACTGAACTAATCATTATCTTCACTTATAGGTGTTGTGCAACGGTCAATTTCTGTTAAAATGTAAAATGCAGTGCAATGTACTGTGGGATTGTTGGTATAAATTAGTATACATGACACCATGGGTGTATTATAAGATCTGGATACAGCGTTCGAGGCGGTGCTTCCACACTGTGCGGTCCAAAGAGCAGGCGTACTAGAAACCTCTGCTGGCCGAGCCGGCTCCTTCTGGGTTTAGCGCTCCGCCAACTTGAATGGGGATTAAATTATTTTTATCGTCGGCTCTTCTAGACTTTCCAAATGTTATCAGACCCAGTGGATCAAATTCTGATAGTGAAACAAGTCATTTCATTTTTTGTTCCATTTTTGGAATTTGGAAAGCATGATGGTGCTGACACTGAGAAATAGGGCACTTAAAATATAAAACCATAATAAAAACAGAAGGGATCGACCAAAACTGTTTTTTCAAGGCCGATACCAATTATTAGTAGTTAATGAAACCGATAACCAATATTTGGAGCCGATATGCATTTACAGTGAAAATTTAAATCTATAAGTCAAAATTAAGATTTTGGAATGTTACAAACTCCAACACAAAACTTTGTTAAATGCTTTAAGCTATTTTTTTATAAATTAGAAACATAATAGCCAGTAACAGAGAGTCAGAGAGCGCTGTGGGCGGGACAGTGGTGAGTGAAACCGGAGCAGAGGGACAGACACAGAGCTGGAGCCGAGCCAAAGTAGAAGACTTTTTAATTCACTAACTTTATCGGTTATCAGGCAAATAAAACGCTGACACAGATAATCTGCAAATGGCCAAAAAACTGACCGATTATCGGCCATTTTTTAGGGATAGACCGATTATCGGCCCTGGGTCTATCCCTAAAAAACAATATAGTTCACTATATAGTTAACAGGGAGGGATTTCAGCCACAACTACACAGTCTTGTCATCACCGTGAGGTCACCAGGAAATCCACAAATTATAGTTTGGACATTTCTGTTAGGCAATATAAAACATCAAAACAAAACAAAAAATTAGAGCTTTAGACATGTTGGTAGGTGGATTTCTGAACTTTATGAACATAAAGCTCTGCCTGAAACCAGAAATTGTTGCTTTGACATTTCTGTTTAGCTTAAATAAGACACAGTGCATTGTGTAAATAAGTGAGGTTTAGAGTTGTTGGGAGGTGTATTTTGTTTACTTTGAACAGAGCCAGGCTAGCTGTTTCCGTTTGTTTCCTGTCTTTATGCTAAGCTAGGCTAAACATGTCACACCTCAAGCTCCGTACTTGTCGCAGATTTATGTCAATCCTCTTATCTCATCCTAGATACATTTTGCTTTGTATAAAAAAAATGTGAAATATTTTTGAGTTCACAGAAGGTTTAGTTTAAAATCCAATTTGGTGAGCTGTCATGTCTACATAAGATCCATCATACATCGTTCCTGTTTGTGTCCATGGGCTCAAAGTACTGGAGGCATACATTCACATTGATGCAGTTGTTTACCCACACAAAGGATAAAATATCTTTTGCTTTATGAGTTCAGACAAACATCCATTGTGAAGCTCCAGCTCAAGGCCAACCTCCCCCATCTCCCAACAACAAAAGGGGGCAGTAATGGGGGCCGCTGTTTCCTCCTCTCCCTCTGTCATTTAAAGTAAAAGCGCCTTTTGAAAATGATTTTTGGTAGAATTGCAGCAGGCAGCCTTGAAAGCCTCATAGACATAACAATCAGTGAGAGCAGGTCCAAATCCTGGGCTGCTGAGAGAAGCTTGATCCTGATGAGAAAATAATCACCGTCTTTGACACTTTGTCTTAAGCAGCTCTTCAAACCATATGAATAAGCAACAACACGAGGTTCTGCAGGCCATGGGAACTGACTTTGTGCTTATTCATGACAATGGTTTTCTATCTGTCCTTATTTGTAATGTCATCAACAAGGACGTTAACGCACATTGAATCTAAATCTGTCCTTTTTCACTGTCCAATAGCTTCAAATCAAGATTTCAGGGAATTATTTTAGGATAAAGTATCCACATGTTTACCTCCTGGAATCTACAGTGTTGTTAGAAAGTGTTAGGACAGTGATGTTAGGGCTGGGTATTGTTTTAAAAAAAAGTGGTACCAGTACCGGTACCAATACTGTAGTCTCGCTTTGCCAGACCATCCTTTAAGGTGCTGTGGAGGAGGGTCTGGCTAGTCCACACAGCATTCCCGGGATGGGAGAAAAAACGTGCTCTGGTTTATGGACATTTCCTTAAACCAATCCCAATCATCATGGGCAACGCTAAGCTCCACACGGAGCTGCTGCAAAATAGCCTCGGGAAGGAACTTGTTTCGGTGCAACATGTGTACTTTCAAAATTTGTTTTAGTCGTGCGACAGAAAACTCAAATCGGACAGCTAGTCTAGCTAGCTGTCTGGATTTACCCTGCAGAGATCTGAGGAGCAGTTAACCATAGTCATTAAAATTCCAACTATTTGCAACCAGAAAGCGGAAGGAAACTGACATCGGCGAAAAGACATGCGTCCGGCGGAATTTCCTGCAGCACCCAAACAATCACGGAAGTGGAATGTTGTGTATATAGACTGCCAATACCGTGACTTTGATACCGGTTCCTGAACAATTACCTATTTTATAAAATCCATTCTAACAAAAAGAAATTACATTATGGCAAAAATATTTGTATTTATTTTTCAGCTCCTACAACGCGAGTGAAAATCTTTGTCTCTTTGTCTCTGTGCATAATGTAGTTTTCCCTGCGTGTCTCTACAATGTAAAACATTTTTAGATCTTAGTAGAAGCATGCTGCATACTTATTGGCTCACTGACGCTGATGACATTCGCTCCTTAGGCATTGAAATTTGGTATTGAATGACAAGGCATTGTTTGACACTGACTATGGAGGCAATTCGGTCGGTGCCTAAAAAGTACTGAATTCAGTACCCAGCCCTAGTGATTTTTTTCATTGTGCTGTGAGGTTGAAATGTTGATTACACGTGTGTACGCGTCCATGTTGGCATTACATGGGCTTACATTCATCAGGTGGACACAAACATGACTCCAAATGAATGATAGTGTTTCTCTGTATCTGCCGAATGTGCAAATAAGCAAATGTTTGCCAACAAGCTTCACAACTTGTTTCCATTTGTTTCATTTATTGCAGGTGTTTAAAAGGTATGAAAAAGGGCTACAGTGTCACGGTTTATTACATTTGGACTACATTTAAAGCTGAAAGTCAGAACTTTAACCACATAGTCATTGTTTAATTTCAGATCCAATGTTCAGGAGTATAGAACAAAAAAACAACTGCACACAACCTTTGTTCCTCCCCTCAGCCACCCACCTCTGCATGGGTGTGTGATTATGTACTTTTTCCAGAATTCATTTCAGCAGTTCCTCATCTGACCTTGATTTATATTCTACAGTTGAACTGAAACTGTGATAGCAACAGTAACAAGAGAGAGAGGTTATTGCTACTGTGGGTTAAAAAAAGGTTCTGCAGTAGATTTCTCCCTGTATGATTATATAACATTAATGGGAACATGGTGCTGTTGATGTTTTAAGCTTCAAACTCTAGAAATGTGGACATACATGTGGTTCATTTTGGTAAGTTATTTGCAGGAGTTATGCTAGCCTGATACTAGGGTCAGAGACTGTTTAGAACCGAGACACCCCAACTGTGTGTTTCCTGTATCTGTGTCACGTGGGCTCCACCACGGCCACACCTCTTTAGGAGACTAGCGGCAGGTCCTGAGTGTATTGATTCCAATGGGAACACAGATTATGAGCGATTCTTTAGCCCCATAGTCACCAAAGTATATATTGGACCCATTTTTCACAAACCACATATCTCCAGAACATTCTGACACTAAAATGGCATTTTTCAGACGGACACATCAGGAGAAAATTAACTTTGTTTGAGTTTCTGTCTCAGGAACAAACTCTCGCGAGATCTGACAACACAGAGAAGCTAACGTCAGCTAAAGTTTGTGAACGCCCTTACAAAACTAATTTCCGTGATGCTAAATATGTCTTTTAGCTGTGTAAATATCTAACGTTAGCAAAAGAACATATTAATAAATTATTCAAATATAACTTTTCATTCATCCAGTCCACACGATGTTCACTACATGTTCAAAGGAGGCCACGCCCCTTTAGGAAGTATGTATCGTTTCTACCAATGTTGCTGCTTGAAATGTCTTTGTATCTTTAGTATAGAGGATCTTTGCTAGGGTGAGGCAAACTTATGTGGAAGACAAAATGAAGGAGAACGGGAAAATCATTGTGTCCGTTGTCAGCATCTGTCACATGATTGGTATGATATTTGAATACAGTGGAAACAGTGAAGGTCTGCTGCACTACAATTTTGTGCCAGAGGATGAACTGGTTGTAAAGAAGCCAACGGCTTAGCCAGTTGTTGTACAGTAGGTTCAAACTGAACCAGGACGTCTGTCCCATAAATTCTGATGGATGTTTATAACGGACAGTTTGAGAAATAATGTCACAGTTCACGTTCATTGTCGTTTCTAAATTAGCTTGGCCAACCTGTTGGTTTCTTTAAAAGCTGTCTGATCTTCTGACTGCTCGTGTTCATTGCCCCATCAGACAATCAACTTGGTGAGTACAATGTTCCTGATAGGAATGATGGTGAAAAATAATAAAAAATAAACCAGAATTAGACTTTAACATGAGCATCAAAATGTTGGCTCTCATCATTTTTACTCAATACGATTCTAGCATGACGAAAGACTTCATCCAAACAGTTGCGTTCTGGTATTGAGACTGTGCCATAGTACACTTAATCTGTCATTATTTACCAGAGGTTGGATATAAAATATACGGATAGAAAGCACAACCCTCCCCCCCGGCAGACTTCAGTGTCCTTTCACATCTATCGAGCGAGTTACCAGTTTAAAAAAAGAAAGAATAAAAATCACTATGTGTTTCACCTGTTTCTCTCAGCGGGGCAAAAATCTCTCAGGGCTGATTTTAGAAAAAGCACAAAACCAGTTCTTTCTTTCAATTCCTCCAATCAATTTGATGCAAAACACAAAGAAATGTATAAAGTGCATGTGCTTTATAGACAAATCCCCGCACATGAAGGTTTCCATAATCATCAATACTTCCATTCTGTTCTCCATGAAGGCTGGAGGGTGTGACTGATGTTCTGAAGCCGCCTCAGTCGGCCTCATACCTGCTGGCAGGGCCAAATCAAAGCTCAGGCTTCTGAGGGTGGAAGGATATAAAAGTTCACACCTCTGGCTGGAGGTTAATATCAAAATGTACACTGAGGATGGACATCAAAGTGCTGAGTCTAGTGTTATGATTATATCCATTATCAGAATGAGAATTGTCTCCGCATTGACTTTTGTTTTGCACACTTCATATAGTTAGGCATGTGTGCAGACAAAGCCCAGAGGATTGTGTCAGGTTTCAGGAGCAGTGACAGCGGGCATCTGGAGTCTGAACTAAAATCCCTTTTGTGGCTCTTAAAGTGTGTATTTATAAATATTTAATGTTTTAGCCTTAGTAAGGCTATTGAAAACAGGTTTTTAGATCTACAAAGGAGAACTTTCTTACAATTGTGATGTTTTATCTGGGACAAACTGGGAAAAAAAGGAGGATCAAAATTTGGCTCTGCGTTTTCTGTGCTGACTAAAAAATGTCAACCTTAAATAGATCTTGAACAGATGACTGGGATTTCAGTCAGGGACCTGTCTTGTATGAAAACCATGGAGGGGCCATTTTCTGTTTTTGCCGGAAATTCCAGATGTCCCTCATTCGGACGGATCTCTTACCTTACCTTACGCTTTCTTTGTGTTGGCATTTTAAACTCCGGTGGATTTGTGAGGACTATGGTTAACTGCTCCTCAGATCTCTGCAGGGTAAATCCAGACAGCTAGCTAGACTATCTGTCCAATCGGAGTTTTCTGTTGCACGACTAAATAAACTTTTGAACGTACACGTTCCACAAAAACAACCTTCCCGAGGCTATTTTGCAGAGGCACTGTGGCTCCGTCCGTCGCATAGCACCGCCCAAGATGATTGTGATTGGTTTAAAGAAATGGCAATAAACCAGAGCACGTTTTCTCCCATCACGGAATGCTTTGTGGACTATCCAGACCCTCCACTGCAGCGCTGTGGAGGAAGGTCTGGCAATGTCAGACTACACTGCTTTAGACAATACACTGACATACAGTACAGAGTAGCAGGGGCAGAGCCAGACGTTTTAAATATTCGGGGGCCCAGCCCATACCTAGGGGGGGGGGGGGGGGTCTGGGTGCATGCTCCATTTACGGCAGCTATGTGCACTATTTTTCAAGCAGTTGATAATAGAATGCCTCAAAATCTTTACATCATTTGGGAAAAACATGACAGTTGCCGTGAAAAACGTCCTGTAGAGCCGACATCCTGTTTTGTATCTACTTGTTCTCCAACTGTCTTCATCATTCTGAAACCTGGAGCCCCAGATGCCCCCCCCTCTCGCTCCGCCCCTGCAGAGTAGTGTACTGTGAGAAGGGTTCCTTGAATGAGTTAAAATGAGATAAGATGAACTCTAATTGATACCGAGTGGGGAAATTAAGTTGTTGCAGCAGCACAAGGACAGAAATGAGTACAGAAAATTAAAGTAAAATTTATAAGAGGAATAGAAAACTAAAATGAGAATAGAAAAAATAGGAACAATAGGAATAATACAAGAGCATATTGAGACAAAAATGTAAAGCCAAAGTGGTGTGATTACAGTAATAGCAGCAGAGTCAGCAAGTCTCTGTTAATAGTGTACACCAGACATATTGATGGCGGCAGCAGAGCTACCATCGGGATCAATTTAAGGTTCAGTGTCTTGCTGCTGAGTCACAACCACAGCTGCCAAGATAATAAGGGAAATGGAGGAACATATTGATGAGTTTGGTTTTCTGCAGTGATGTACAGATTGATTACATTCATTTAAACTTGGGATGCACAGATTTATCGGCAGAACATTGGGATCGGCCATTAGTCGCCTCGTTTACTGCCATCAGCAAATAAGACGGCATTCACCCATGCTTGTGTTGTTTTTTTTGTAGTCGGACTGTATGACTTTATATTTATTCATAGAAGCAACTTTGTTTATTTATAGATATGTAATATATCAATATACTGTACATTAATATAAATGTATTGCAGAATTAAATCTTACAAAACAGTACATGTGGATTTGTCACATGGAAAATATCACATTTTCAGATATTTCACATTATTATTTGACATCACCTGCAAAAACATTTTCAAATGTAATGGCACGTGAAATGTGCTTCACACACAAATTCACATGTGTGGTTTTTGGACATTTCACATATGAAAACATGAATTTCACATGTGTTTTTTGGAGAATGAATGTTGCCTTTTATATTTTGTCAAAGTGATTCCCTCGTATAATGATTATATTTAACATGAATGTAAGAAAAACAGGTGATTGATAATGTATATCTCTCTCTGTTGCTGCCTCCTTCAGCTCATCACACAGTGTCCTGCATTATTCATGTAAACAGTGTGTGTGTGTGTGTATGTTTGTGTGTGTGTGTGGGGGGGGGGGGGGGTATTGGGTGGAGATGGGCAATCCTCTGAAATAAACATTTTCACCCTACCATCCTTTCTCTTTATTGGATCTTCTTTCAATTTCTGCCACCCTCCTCTGTATCGTCGCCTCCTACTCCTCCCTTAACAAGTGCACGAAGGATGAAAGACAAAAAGCAGGAGTGTCTAATAAACCCCCTACCCCCACCTCACTGGTACAAGCTGGAGATGGAGCGACCTGGTCACTTGGGACAAGATATGAAAGAGAGTCGGAGGGGGGGGGCTGTTATCTTGAGGTGCAGTGATGGACCCTTGCTGCTGCTGTCCCTCTCATTAGTCCCCCTCCCTCCCTCCCTCCACTCTCATCCTTAACACTTGTCACCGTGCTGTCAGCTTGCCCGCTCAACTGTAGACACAGGACCCGCCTGGGGACCGGATGGAAGGCATGGATGGAGAGAACGACAGAAAGAAGGCATACAAAAATAAAAAGAGATTTCGAGGTGTAAGCCAGGCTTGTCAGCCAAAGCTAACAACAGAGAAAAGAACAGTTTCTAATAAACTCTAATCCGTCCTGTAAACGTCTTTCTTTCTCCATGCCAAAGTCTGAGTTCAAAGGAAACCGGGAGCAGAAAGACTTGCTCTCTCAATCCTGTTCATTCAACCTGTACTACAGACAGAAAAAGAGAGAGAGAGAGTAACGGCGATGGCAGCAACCTGGTGTCTTGCCAGGAAACTGTGACAGTGAGAGACGAGACACGAGCGAGGCAGCTGACTGGTCTCAGCGGGTCATTATGGGGACCAAATACACAAATGTCAGTCGTGTAAGGAGCTGGTTTGGGATTAAAATGTGAGTGTAGGTTTCCAGGAAATATTGCGCTGCAAGATGTAAACACCAACAAACATATATTGGTGAATTATTTTTGCCAGTTGTTATTGTCTGGTTCTGGATTCTTCTTGTTCTGCTGCATAACCAAAAACAAAAACCGGTGAATCACTCACACGTCGAGATATTTCCAGCACAGCAGGACAAGTTTCTACGATCTAAAAACATCAAAAATACATGCCGGGTTCCTTAGAATCAAAGCGCTTCTTTTTTGGGGCTGCCATTTTACTTTTACACTGATATTTAACAACCATACAGGGAGAAATCCATAAGAGGAGGAACAGAGACAGATGTATCCATTTATTTATGTCTAATCCATTTAGTGCTTAAAAATTATCTGGTTTTATCGCTCTTGCTTGTATAATTCTCTCCTGCACTGTTTCAATTTAACTTGAGGTGTCCCACAACATGAACAAACAAATGTAAAGTCTACAACATTAACTGAGTGTATTAATCAGTAGTGTTACTGACTGAATCAGAAGCTTTTGCATTGGTGCTGCTTTGAGCTAAATGCTAATATCAGCATGCTACCGTGAATGGCATTAGTTTTGCAGGAATTTGGTCATAAAGTTTTGGACAAACTGAAATTTTACCATGATAAGGGATTCCTCCTCTGCACACCATGAATGCCTGTATACAAGATCATGTCAATCCATCCAATAGTTGTCAAGACGTTTCACTAAAAGCCAAACATGTTGTTTTTGTTATTGTTATTGTTGTTGTTGTGTAAAGATACCAGACCAAAACCAGTGGGATTCATCCTCTGGGGAACATGACTATCCGTACAACAAAGGTTAATTGCAATCCATCTGACAGCTGTTAAAATATCAAAGTCTGGACCAAAGTGATGGATCGACAAACCGACCATGGTAAAAAAGCAGCCTGAAGATGTGTTCAGACTAAATGCAAAGTTTTGCCTTGTGCTGTTGGTGCTAATTTGACCGTTGGACTGTTTATGTAGTTTGTGGTTATACGCAGTAGGCAATTTGTTCGTTTTAAACAGGGGGGGACCCTGTTTTTCCTCCCGCAACTAGTAAACCGCCCAATGAACGACTTCTTTTTTTTTTTTAAATACCCTCCTACCCAAGATTCAAGACCAAACTGACAGAAGGACTCAGACTTCAGACTCAGAGAAAATGTCAGTTACAAATCAGTCTGCTACTTTAGCACCACGGACAGCGCCGTGGATTTATCGGTACACAGTTAGGTTACAAATATTTTAGAGCCATGGTCGGGCCATAGATTCTTACTTGCACAAACCTCAGTCCCATAAAGGATCAATGAGTCAGGCAGACTAGACTAAAATATTCAGCTAAACAACCCTCTCTGCTACTAGGGGATGATTTGAGCGCTGTCACTTTATCTGCAGTGAAAGCATCACAGGGCGATGACGCATAGTAATGTAGAGAATTTCCTGAAGGAATTTTGTTTTTGGGACTGGAGAGAGATTTAAGTGAAGGTAACATTTTGGTACATGGAGGAGAGAGTTCAGGGTTTGGTTTTTGAGGAATGTTGTTTTACTTATGAGATTTTCAGGATGTTGCAAGAGACAGAAAAGTGCAGCAACAGAGGGATTATTAGGTGATGACTCCCTGTATAACTCAAAGATGTCCTCTGATGCTGTTCTGTCATATTCATTTCCTCAGGGCTTATTTTATGACTTGTGTAAAGCAGTAATCCAAACCTCAGGGTGTGAAGTGAATGCTTAAAAACAATTTGAATGCATCTCTTTTTCTCTGGTGGTTCTCATTTCATATTTTGTTTTCACACAGTTGTGTTACTGTTACACAACATTCACATGCAGTTGACCAATGATCCATCTCAATGATCTTGCATTCTGTTTCTGTGTGGGATGCATGTTGTGGTTTCAAGGACTGGTAAGCTCAGAACAAACAGACCTCCATCTGTTTTGAGTGTACTGGTTGTTGCTTGCAGATGTGTCTTTGAGAGCAGCTAAACTGCCGACATTCAGTTTGATTTGGACCATACTGCCAGTTGTACTGTTACAGCATCAATACAATAGCAAACGCATTGTGTGCTGACCTGGTGGATGGTCAGGAGGCCCTCCAACTTATGGTATCTCTTTGAAAATATGATCTGCAACAGACAGGGCATTCCTTGTGGCTAAGAAACTATTCTTGCGTTTAAATATTATTTTTGCAAAACACTTTGTCTCTGTTGTGCAGCAATTCTTTCTGCAGCTTGGAAGTATTTCAAAGATCAAACCACTGCAATCCTCAGCTGAATTATAGAAGGTCGTTTGTGTAATTAGTTGCTCCTGCCTCACTCTGGAGTCTTGTTCAGAACGCCAGTGTGGCTCCCCTCTGTTGCAAAATGTAGAAAGGATCAGTTTCAGGCTCGCTGTCAGTTTTTTTAAATCATTTAGTTGGACTACGGAAGTGCATTGCATTTTCCATGAGAAGAACATTGAGATGCTCTTTTTTTATCATGCTGTCTTTCTGAATATACCTGTGGTCACCCTCTATCTGAAACGCTTCGTTTTTTTTATGCGTGTGTCTTTAAGCCCCCCTCCTGAAAAAAAAGCCCAATCTGCTCTGATTGGTCAGCGTTTCCTGTCTTCCGCATCTATGCTCTTGGATTGTCTGCACAGTCATTGCAGCCGGGGAATGACTGTAACACCACTGTATTGCCGCTTTCTACCGATATATAGTATAGTTGTTACATCACAACCGTCCTGATGGTTCGTTTAAAGACACAGTTTCTAAATACGGGCTGTGTGTATTCCTGTGTGGATTGATTTGATATTTTAACTGTATTTATATAGCACCTCCACCTGCTTAATTTTTTACAATAAGGGGCCTTTAAGCACTTGTCTATTTCTGGTCTGCACATCATGGTCAGAACCTAATTGTGGATCATCATTCAGTAACATCTACATTTGGTTATGGATTCTTTATGGGAAATAACTGTTACACTGGGGCATCATTGATTTAGGGTTCTGCATGAGGCTGAGGAAGACTTTGTGTTTGGTACGTACTCTAACAGTGTGGGAGAAGGGAATCGAACCAGATCTAAAAATAATTGCAGCACAAAACAGAGAAAGTCTGAGGCTTGTTAGCCACTCTTACGGACACAAATTAATAGCAACAGTTAACTCAAAGTGACTCAGCCCTGGAAATTCTCATCAGGAAAAAATCCTCTGGGAAACGTAACAACTGTCACAGTTGTAACAGCGATTAGCATAGTGATCTTTTTCAAAATTAATGCTACTAAAAACCTTTAGCATGAAACGAGACAGACTGAGGGCATCAGAGCCTCGACTTGGATAAAGTCGAGGCTTAAACTGTTCTTTCAAGGGGATTTGTGGTCCTGAATATCTGAGTAGGGTCACAGCCCTAAGTCTTTTTGAAAAGATGTGTGCAAGGTGGCTGTGGCATGAGCACAGGCAGTGTGGTTCTTTCTTCTCACATACTGTCACCTGCATCACTTAAAGGAATACTTTAAGTTTTGAGTATCAAACTCTGAAAAATTTGTAGCTTGTAAGCTGTTTTCCTTTGTTGCATGCAACATGTTAGCTTAAGGTGATGAAGCGTGTTGCGATTCTTTGCCTTTCCTGCATACGTAGATTTCTGCATAAATTAAAGATGGACTGTTTTTGTCACATTCTTCCCTCCAGCCAAATTTCCACTTTGCCTTCATTGCCATTCTCTACCTGTCAACAGATGCCCTCAGACCAATCCACTGGTCCCATTCACCTGCTCATCTGTTTCCATGTTCCGTCATCAGCACTGCAGTACAGAGACCATTTCCTTTCCAATGCCAGATTGTCTTTGTTGCTTCGTGCCATTGCTTTCGAGTCTCTTATACTCTGTTACCCTGTTACCTGTAACCCTATCTCGGAACCCATCAGCTATTGGTCTGACGACGATTTTGCCTCGGGGGGGGCAATGTTTTCTAGGGTTCCGGTGTAGCCAGGACCAAGACTTCCTGTTCCGTGCGGCGGTCATTGTTTACAGACGGATTAGCGTACTTCATATGCGAGAATTGCGTTTGCATTGAGTTTGAGGGAAGACTTCTATAAACATATATGCGTATACATTCAGATAAATGTATAAAATCATCGTTAATCATTGTCAAGCACCTCCATTTTGGTATATAGGTCACTTACACATCCTTCCCTCGTTGCTTTGTAATCACCTGCTTGAGTTTTTTATGCAAGAACTCGCGAGAATTCACGTGCATGCAGAATTTCAATGGTTGCATATGGAGTCTGAAGTATAGAGTGTGGACTGGTAGCTGGAGATGTGCCAGTTCGCCTCCTAGGCACGACCGTGGTGCCTTTGAGCAAGGCACCAAATCGCAGACTGCTCAGGTGCGCCATCCTATGAGGCAGCCCCCTCGCTTAGTCATCTCTCCATACATTAATGCATGTGTTTAGGTTATTTTCTCCTCAAGGGATTAATAAAGCATGCCTTCTTCTTCTTTTCCTTTTGTATTTACTAGTCCTCAATATGTGCAGCTTTCAGACTGTCACCACTAATAAACACATGTATCGGTTACTGGAAATTATGTGTGGGGCAGCTAATCTTTGTAGGTTTCAATAATCTTATGCTCTATTTTCAGCTTTATGTCGGTCATGAACAACAAAAACTGCACTAGTGAATACTAAAAGTTGTGTATTTATCCGTACTTTAGGAAACAATACATACAGCAACGAAGTGGAGTACACTGCAGGAGTGGTTTAAGAAGTTTCTATAAATTATTGACTATTTTAGAAATGTATAACTGTAAATCCAAGCTGCAATCTTCCTCGAAGAAGCAAGCTAAAACATTTTCAGAACCACCTTCCAAGCTTTCAGGGGGTGATTTCCAGCATTCCTTTACTTGTCATTAAAGTGTGTGTGAGTGTGTGTGTGTGCGCGATGTAGATGTGGGTCTTTATAACTGCTTCTTTCTTTGTTTGCTCTCTCCACATCAGGAGCTGCCTTCAGTCTTCAATAAAACAGGACAGAAGCAGCTGTATGCAGCCACACAACAAACACACGGATGCTTTAAATAACACAAGCATATGCCCCAACATGTGTAGTCTGCACACACACTGAGTCAGTCAGATGTTGAATCTGTTGCCCGCAGCAGCTGTGCGTTACACCGATGTGGATTAAGATACTGTGTCTCTACAGACAAAAGGAGTCAACCTCCTCAGTGTGGGAAAGCCATCTAAAGATGAGAGAGATCTCATCACCTCAGTGTTATTCGCCGCTTCCTGCTGTATCTCTACCACAGATAATGACAGATAAATGAAGCATAGGATATCCATGCATGCACCGCAACCTACTGTGTCAAGATGTTACAAACAAGACAAAGCAAGCGTGGCCTATCTGAAACACATAAAAGATGCAGGTTGTTCTTTTTGCTCTCCTGTCACACAGCACATCATACCACTCCAGCTATCGCATATCATATGCACACATTACAGTATATACACTTCTCCCTCTGCCCCCGTTGAGGTATCTCTGTTTCTGGAGATCAGTGCAGATGTATAATGCATGCTGCTCAGATGCGGCACGACTGCTGAACACACACACACACACACACACACACACACACACACACACACACACAGTATAGCGCTTTTCCACCAGCACTCGCACAGCACGCAGCACTTAAGAAAAGCAGCCATTAACATTACAGCAAACCCTTAACATCCCCTTTTTAGTGTAAAACGTCCATATTGAAAATGAACATCTTGCACGCATTCTGCACTCTTTCTCTTTTGTTGACATTCGTCCCTCAGGATGCAACCCCCCCCACACACACACACACACACACACACACACACACACACACACCCAGCATCCATGCACACTCGTAACTTGAGGCTGAGCACCAAGTTCTGCATTCACCTTCACACCTGAATGTCGCCATCATATTATACAGCATGCAAAAAATGGCTTAAAACCACCTTGTAGAGGGGAAGTAGAAGACGTGTCTCACCTGTATGTATGTGTCTGTTTGGTATCTTCTAGCCTTGTGTGTGAAACGCAGAGCTGAAACTTCTGTCTCACCAGCGCTGTTGGATTAACCTCCCCTCCCTATTTACTCTCTCTCTCTCTCTCTCTCTCTCTCTCTCTCTCTCTCTCCTCCCTCTCCCCTACCTCCCTCCCCTCTCTCCTACCCCCCTCCCCTCTCATTCAATCTGCTCTCTCCCACCCTCCTTACTCGCCCTCCTTGATCTTTTCTTCCCCGTCACTCCCTGTTTTTTCTTCATCTGCCTCTTTCTCCCTTCTACACACACACACACACACACACACACACACACACACACACACACACACACACACACACACACACACACACACACACACACACACACACACACACACACCTACCTGTCACCACTTACACACAGACACACAATATGAATGCTAAGGGGGCTGTTGTAATCTGATTAGGTTTTGGAGGTGCAATGCGTCCCACTGCAGTGGAGCTGTTGGTGAAATGCTCTGTTAAATTAGATCTGTGTGTGTGTGTGTGTGACACAAGTATTTGCTAGTGTGTGTGTACAGATAAATAGGAGGGGAGGAGCAGCCGTGCCATAATAACCATTGGGCTTCACTATGTGGCGACAGCGCTGCCAACTTCCTCCCTTCTGCTCATTGTTGGGAGTCATTATCTCACCTCTGGGAGGGAAGGGGGCTGAAGCGAGGGGGAGAGACGGAGAGAGAATACTTGTAATGCTCTCAAATTGAAATTCATCCTACCCGGTCCCCCTTTATAATCTCATTCAAATTCCACAGTCTGTTGCTTGCTCATATTTAAATAAGCACACATCCCTCCTGTGCTTTTGCTTTTCTTGGCCGGCGTTTGGCTGGCTGCCTGCCGCGCTCTGTTGCATCCGAGCATCCTGGATTCTTCTCGACAAACTGGCGCGCTCTTCATGTTTTGGCCAACACACAGGAATAGAATTAAAAGAGTGTGAAGCACGGCCACGCAATGAAGCTAAACAGGTCTAATGGGCAGGCTGGCAACAAGTGTCTGGTCTGATCGGGGGAAGGTAATGCAGTGTGAAGCCACGAAAGCTCAAGACATGTCCACACTGACAGAAGGTTCTGTTTACTCTTCTCAAATATTCTTATGAGAGATTGTTGTTCACATAGAACCACAAACACAGAAAGTTAGTGGTGATTGCAAGCAACTGAATGAAAATTCTTACCAAGAACTTGACTTGAGTTAGTCAAGCAAAATGCTTATATACTTTTTCTTTTTGATTATGCATTATTTCATGTTTAAAACACTAGAGTCCTTTGTATCTTGAGAGACTGTCCTCCAATAAAAATGACTCAGTTATTCCAGAAAAAGTCCAAAAGCAACATTGTCCGTCTAGAGCAAAGGAAGAAGTTAGACAAAATTATTATAGAACCACAAAGTCAAACCCACACAGTCGTGCCTAAACCTAACCAAACCTTGACCATATAGAGACAAAGTCCCTTACCTTTCCGATGGATGGGGAGAGAATTTGAATTGAGCCATTAAAGCAATGTTGGGTGACGTTACTTCTTGTTGACGTTCGAAGTATTGTCAAACAAAACTGAGGCTAGCTCGCCCCTCCCTCCTCCTCATCCCGTCCCCTCTCCCTCCCTTTCGTGCTTCCGCGCACTTACCCCCCACCCCCCACCCCCAAATCCTACTTGTCGGTTATTGGCTGGAACGCTGGAACACAGATGTTTCGTGGTGAAGGTTGGCACAGTTTGTTTTTGTTGCCGTTTGTGGAGCCTGGACTGTCTACAGAGACCGCGTTTTTTCAGGGCGCTTTCACACCTGTCTCGTTTAGTTCGGTTGAATCGCAGTAGAGTTTGTTTGTCCCGCTGATGCGGTTCATCAGGGCAGGTGAGAATGCAGCATTCACACTCGGGTGCACACCAAAAGCGGACCAAACAAGCGTACCGAGACCTGCTTGAAGACATGGTCTCGGTACGCTTTCAATCAAACTCTGGAACGGTTCATTTGTGGTGAGAACGTGATCCGACCTCGAACTGCACCAAGTATACATACTCCGCAAGTCTGAGCTAATGTCTCCTGTAGTTTGGTGTGTTTAGCAATCTGCGATGCAGCAGAGCAGCAAACTGTAGCAGCTTGCAGTGTTTCTATCACAGAAATAGACCGCGGTCAAGCTTGCCGTCAGTCACTCATATCTCCATGGTCAAACCAGCTGCTGCTAAAATTGGAGACAGACGCCGGCCGAGCAGAGCGAAGTCTTGATGACCAGAGCAGACGAAGTAACATCTCTCGCAAAACAATGTCTGATCATTTTAATGAAATGAGCTGGTTTAACCATGGAGATGCAAGAAATATGCACTAGTCCAGAACACAGGAACTTCGTCGTGTATTTACTTTCTTGCTCCCGCCCCCAGACACATCCGACCAATAAGAGGAGTGGACGTTCTTGCGTGATTTGTAATGGCGCATTTTGGTACGCTTGGGGTTTTTTTTGTTTACAAACTCACCAACTGATTCGGACCAAAGCAAACAAACT
The DNA here is from genome assembly GCA_023566125.1 of Zingel zingel. NCBI lineage: Eukaryota > Metazoa > Chordata > Actinopteri > Perciformes > Percidae > Zingel > Zingel zingel. Next base: position 5,411,766 of record CM042315.1, read on the forward strand.
ACAGGTGTGAAAAAGCCCTCACAGTGTGTTCAGGGGACAGGCAGCTAGCGGATAGCGAGGAGATGTTTGCTGTATGTGACAAAAAATGTTGTAGCCTAAAAAACGCGTCACATCGCTTAGAGCACCTTTAATTACACACAGAGGCGTCGTTACATTTACAAAAACAAGTATGATAGAATAAAAAAGCTCCAGAATGACACATGCAAATAAAGGAAACAAGTATTTTCCAAAGCACTCACAGTTCTTACATTTGTGTTGTAGAACTCATGGTAGAACTGGATGGGTAAACATGCGTAACTTTGAATTTTCTTTTGCGGATTTTCTCGAAATTTGGTTAAGCTATGCTCTACGTTTGGATGGAAACCTGACGTTTGACTTTTAAGGAACGAAAACAGCCACATGTTTACTTGCCCACCTCCAACACTTGTATGAGTTCATCTAAATGCTCCATGTGTTTTAACAAACTCTAAATTCCCCACTTTTGTAATGAATAATTGGAAAATAGGGCAGGACCTACCATTCCCCCTCATGGACGTCTATTTCTGGGCTCTTGAATCTGCCATCTGCCACCTTCAGCAGGTGTTTCTCATCCTGCACCATGAGACTGGCGTACAGGACAGACTCGGCTAATGACCCGCCCCAGCTATCAGTTAATGATGGGAGAAGACTGCAAATTGGTCCCAATGTCCCCCTCATTTTCTCTTTTCCTCCCTTGCCATTGTCACTCCATCTCTACCCTCGCTGTCGGTCTTGTACTGACTCTCTCCCTGTCCTTCATGGTCATGAATCCCTTGGGATTATCCAATTAACCTATAGCCGGTGTAAATGTGCCAAGCACGGAGATGAACAGAGCCAATGCCTTGCTTCCTGTATCTGTGAGAGCGGAAAAAGAGAGAGCTTGTGCTTTCTGTTGCTCTTGGTGAGTGAATGTCAGAGTTGTCTTCGCTGGCATTAATTAGCGAGAAAAGCATCTGCTGCGAATGCAACTGCTAGTCCAAAAAACCTTTTTGAAATGTCTCTTAGGATACAAATTTCAAGGGAGGATGTGGAAAAACGACAAGAGGCAGATTTCATCATAAACGTAAATGGCAGAGTTGGATGTTTTTTATTTTCCCCACTGTCTTGAAATGAAGACGTGTCTTCAGATAGAAGGTGACGCGGCGCGTAGGCAGCTCCAGGCAACCTTGTTAATAACAAAGCACCATCTCATCTGTGGAAATAGAGATGCGGCGATAAGCCTGCAACATGATTTCTTCGTCCTCCCTGACATTATGTTTTATTACTGCTCCATGCCTTCCAGAGAGACAGATGAATGGATGAGGTGAGGATGGATAGATATGAGGGGAATTGATTTAAATGGTGAGAAGCAGAGGGAAAGACAGATGGTTGAAATCCTTGTAGAGGAGTTTTGCAGGGAAAGCGACCACTTTACTCCAGTCATATTATTTTTTTTATAAAACCTCAGTAATCTAGGTCGAATACAGGCCTGGTACTTGATCAAACCGTGTCTTCATAGCCAGAATTATGGATATTTGCCTGGACTTTTCTTCTTTTTTATTCACTGCAGTGATTCTTTTTTTGTAAACTCTCTGAGCTTGAAAGAACGTCAGTAAATAGTTGAAGGTACAAGATAGGCTACATCAACATTTCTGGGGAGTTAACCAAGACTCCCCTTTTTCAACAAGCCCACATAGCATTGGTTACGTAGGTTTAGCGATTACAGACATCCATCCCTCTACATTTGGGAGGACCAAGTGTGGTTGAATTTGTTATTACATTGTAAAAATGGAAGCTGTCTTGGATATGGTATCTACTAGAAAGCTCAGCTAGCTACTTTTCAATTGACCGAATAAAAACAGAAGTCAAACCAAAGACTTAAGTGTATATATAAACCAATTTCTTAGCAAAAATGAATTTAAATTTCAGATCTGCCATATTAAACAGCTTTTCACCGTGCCACTGGGATGCTGTGTGCGTGTGTGTGTGTGTGTGGGCGTGTCTGTGTGTGTGTGTGTGTGTGTGTGTGCGTGTGACAGTCTTATTCCTCAGCCTGGATTTAATGCCTCTGTGGAAACGTGCAAATGGGAATATGAGTAAAAGTTGATAAGAAAATGATTGAGTATTCCTCCACGGCAGTGATGTAACAGGCTGGTTTTATTAAAGGGATCCCGATTTCCCTCTGGTTAATTATTAATCACAGCGATCCACGAGCGCTCACTCACTGTCTTCCATCTCAACCTCTGTGGAGGGAAGTCATGCCTTCCACTTTCCTGTTTTTCTCAAATATTTGATTATGTAAAGGTTATGTTTTTTATTTATATTTTTTTTTTTTTAAAGATTTTTTGTGTGGCATTTGTAGGCCTTTATTTGATTGGACAACTTAAGAGATGAAAGGGGAGAGAGAGGGGGAACAACATGCAGCAAAGGGCCGCAGGTCAGAATCGAACATGCGACTGCTGCCTCAAGGACTAAGCCTCTGTATATGGGCGTACACGCTCTACCAGGTTAGCCAACCAGGCGCCCATGTAAAGGTTATGTTGAGTCGTTTTTGATTCGCTGTGGTGATTTGTTGTATTTAATTTTGGATGATTATGAATCTTTCTAGACAATTTTTATTATATTGCTTTTTTATTATCTTGGATCCATATCTCATTCTTAACTCCCTGATTTTCAAAACACAGATGGCAGCAAGGCATGTGTCATAACGCAGACAACTCTTTGGTGCTGTGTTTGCATACTAACCAGTTGTCTTTCTGCAGCCATAAATCATCAGCCTGTCCTGTTAAAAAGCTCTATTAATAAAAGATCTTAGACTACATAACTCGTACCCTACATAACAATCTTTTTATTTTATTTTTTATTGTCAATCAAATCTGATCTGTAGTATTCCATTCTTGTGGCATTTCTATGGGCTAATTCGGAAATTTGGTCTCGTCGTCTTATGTGACGTACGCTTGAAGACAACCTTGACGTGGTGATTAAGCGTAACATAGCGTAAGTTCTGGCAGGTCACGGAGTCAAGCTTGGCTATTATCTCAGCTCATAGCTGACAGTTCCTAAGCCAGCACACCAGCTGCTGGCTCAGCTGATTCCCTATTTTGATTGGATTTCCAAATAGCGCACTCTATTTAAACTGCTTTTCCCAGCCTACCTTGCTGCATCTCTGCTAGCGCTTGCAACCCACCTCCACCCCAGCTCCTCCTTTTAAATTCATGTTGTCTGACTTGATCAACGTCGTGTCTCTGTCATTGATGCTGCTCTGTTCTGTACCCTATGGGGATCCTGCACTGCTGCTCTCCCCGCTTAAGGCTTCCCATGTATGCACATGGAATGGCAGGGAAGTGTGCGCTCCCTGCCTCATGCTTTCCATGTATGCACGTGGAAGTGCGGGGAGGCCCTAGAACAGAGCCATACCGCCGAATACAAATTGCAGATGAATTAATCTATTTTGACAAAGTGGTCCTGACTGAACTAGCCTTTATGTTTGTAGCAGACATTGACATGCATTGCTACTCTTGTCATGTTTACAATTGTCATGTAGGGAAGGGCAACACTTTATCTGCTTAGGCTAAAGTAAATAACCAGGATTTTTCCTGACTTCGAATGGGCATTGGGGGTGGGGACTACACAAGACAGTATGCATGATGGGTTTGAGTACAGTAAAGGCAGTGAGTCTGTGTTACTTTATTTGACAGAAATCTATGCATTTGCCTGTTATTTCTGACAATTAGATAAACAAAAATGTCAATTATGCTTGAGTAAATGAAACCCCAATCAACAAAACTACTTAAAAAAAATCAATATTTAAATACCACTGTTAAAATCCCAGGGAGAGTTCAACACAGTCAGACTTTGGGCGGTAAAACCGAGATAAGCGCTTACATTCAATTCTATGCTCTGCTTTTCAACGGTTGTTGAAGCTCCGTTGCAGACGGAATTCTGCCGGATTTCACTCATTTAGGCCAGATATCCGACGCCTTGGGCTTTCTTTGTGTTGGCGTTCTAAACTCTGGTGGATTTCTGAGGACTATGGTTAACTGCTCCTCAGATCTCTGCAGGGTAAATCCAGACAGCTAGCTAGACTATCTGTCCAATCTGAGTTTTCTGTTGCACGACTAAAACTACTTTTGAACGTACACATGTTCCACCAAAACAAGTTCCTTCCCGAGGCTATTTTGCAGAGGCGCATTTGCTCGATATGGCGCTTTGCAAGACAATTGGGATGGGTTTAAAGAAATGAAAATAAACCAGAGCATTTTTCTCCCATCCCAGAATACTGTGTGGACTCGCCAGACCTTCCTCCGCAGCGCTGTGGCTTTTTGGGAGGGGCGCCAAAAATTCCTCTATGAAGGAAAAACCCTGATAACGTGAGAATGATTGCCCATTCCGTGCGATGTTTGCCGTGAGTCAAGCCACTACCAACGCAATGTAAATAAGGTTGCAGACTGATAAAGCCATCTTCCTGATATGGAATGTCAGCTAAACTAGCTAGCATTTGCTAACTTCATGGGGTTTCTCAACTCAGTGGTGGAAAGTAACTAAGTACATTTACTCGTAAGTACTGTTCTTACGTACAAATTTAAGGTACTTGTAGCCTACTTGAGTATTTCTATTTTCTGCTTTTTACTCCACTACATTTATCCGACAGCTTTAGTAAAGTGCCAGCTAGACATTGTGATTAAAAGAATCAAAATGCAATAAATTGCATAATTGTATATCAAAATAAGATGTTTTCTTGTTGCTTTCTAATAAATAAAAAGCTTCAAACGGCTTCATTTGAATATTTAAATCACTTCATTTTTCCACTACTCTTGACTTTGAGGTCTGAATTTACCTTCTGCTTCATAACATACTGCAGAAAAATGATTCGGGTGTTTAGTTTTTCTTCTACGGCAAAACATGTTTGATATTTAATTTTGCAGGTGTTGTTATTAACATCAAGGGCTTCGAAGAGCATTGCTTCAGGTTGTGAGGGGCTCTGTCACTGTGGGCTGCCCTAGTTTCATCATTAGGTCTGTTTTTATGGAGCAGGCTGGCAAACTAAATATAGCTGCACAGTAGGCTCAGTCACACAGCAGAAATAACAAACCCAGCGCTTGTTGTTGCTGATGGTAATAAACGCAGATGATGTAGATGAGGCACAAACAACACTTTCCTCAACTCCAAGTTACTTAGAAAGAATTTGTCCCAGATGTTGATATTTTTGTATTGTTGAGATCACACTGCACACAAAGAACATAACCGTGTCCATGTTTGGACAGCGTTTGCGGCTATTGGCCATATCCGGCCACATCTGGTCTGACACCAGTTCTGTTCTTTTTAGCCATGCTTTTCGCGATCGCTTTTAAAGTGCAAATAGAATTAAGTTATACAAATCTAAGAATCTACGTGTTAATTTTTACATATGTACATGGACATTTTCATTTCTAATTAATATATGAAAGTGACTCCGAGAGAAAGCAGGTAAGATGCTTAGGTAGCGGTATAACTTCACATTCAAAGTGGAAATTAAAGAGGTTTTACTGGATCATTTGGAGTTGTTAAGGCATGCCATTTTATGGTAAAAGAATAAAAGTACTACCACAGATATTAATTTTAATTTGGCCGACTTAATACAGTTAATATCCCCGAAAAACCAGCAGCACCCAGTGAGTTTTCACAGCGGGGAGATAGGGGTGTCCAAATATAGCCAAGGACGTGGCTCATTCACTGGTGATTAAAGTGACTTAAAAAATAATGCATTCATTGTTCACTATAGATTCAGTACATTTTCTTGTTTTTCACTTTCTTGGCAATCCAGTATTGCCATGTAAGCAAAATGGAGAATAGTTGGGAATGTTCTAAGGCACCGTCCATTAAAATATGCATATCTCTGGATGCAGGTGTGGCAGGTGTGATCACATTCGGTCAAAATACAGTTTTTAAATAATGCTGGTCATTTTCCTCTCAGTTAATCTTGTATATGAAAAAAAACTACTTAAAAAATGCCTGAAGAACTGCATATTCATCTTGTCAAACAAAAAAGTGTATATGTGTAGTGTAGTTATAGAAGCTGTTATCCAAGCAGTCTCTACAGTTTCAGTGTCTATATTTGGCTCTGGTAGACAAAACTGATGGTCTCTCTATTACATTTTCCTGTTAGTACAAATGGACTGTTGAAGGACATCTCTGTAGTGGACATTACCAGACCTGTGAAAACTACCTGAGCTGCAGCTCTCTGTGTGTAAGAGAGACAGAGAGAGAGAGAGAGAGACAGAGAGAGAGAGAGAGAGAGAGAGAGAGAGAGAGAGAGAGAGAGAGACAGAGAGAGAGAGAGAGAGAGAGAGAGAGACAGAGAGAGAGAGAGAGAGACAGAGAGAGAGAGAGAGAGAGAGAGAGAGAGAGAGAGAGAGAGAGGAGAGAGAGACAGAGAGAAGAGAGAGAGAGAGAGAGAGAGAGAGAGAGAGAGACAGAGAGAGAGAGAGAGAGAGAGAGAGAGAGAGAGAGAGAAACAACCTACACAACCTATTTATTCTTCTCTGCCAACAAAACTCTGCTCACATTTTCTGGAGGAAAATAAGAGATATAACAAGCGTTCTTGCTAAATTAGTCTGTCTGATCTCTCTCGCATAAACTCTCACATTACAATCTTTTGGCGAAAAAACACAGCAGTCAAATTCCTAAACATTCAATCTGAGCCGGAGACTGGAGTTAAGTCACAAAAATGAGGACTTTACTTGAACTTGAACGCTGTAAGAGCCTACACTTCATCCGCGGTAAAACCGCTCTGCACTGGTCGTTCCATTGTTTTCCTATGGGGAGAATAGTGCCGCCGAATGGCGTCGCACACTCCACCGTGCACTATGCTCAAAGTTGAAATTATTTCAACTTTGACCTAGTTTCCGCTGACCTCTTAAGGTGCAACCATGGACCAATTCCAGAACATTCCTGCGCTGCGCCTCATAGTTTTACTGCCAATCATGTGTAGGTGGCTTGAGACATGACCTACTTGAGACTTGACTCCTTTAAGACATGACTTGAATGCTTTTACTTTCAAATCTCAGAACAATACAAACTAAACAAGTGAGTGACATGCCAGCCTTCAGTCTCAAAGATATATATATATATATATATATATATATATATATATATATATATATATATATATATATATATATATATATATATGCGATGCTGATTTACATCAACATCGCAGTTTGTTACTTTAGCTCTGCTCCACTCTTTAAACCCTGTCAAACCCAGTATGTTGGCATGGCTAGGCTTCAGTGTTGACTTAAAATGGGGTTAGATTCAGGCGGATACGTAACGTTGGACTTGAGTTACTGGTTAGGGAAAATCGAATCCCTCTCCCCCACGGAAATCGGTTAGAGTGGAGGCAATATATGTAGAGACCGCCTCCAACTTAAGATGCATTGTGAGTAGTTGTGATTTATGATTTAGTATTTCAACATATTGGATCCTGTTCTGTAGGTAGCTGGATAACCATGCCAGTGTGATGCCTCTAATACCTCTAATATCTCTTTATTGCCTTTTTTAGGTCCAGAAATATCCCTACTGCATAGTCTTTGTTTTCTGTTGCCTTAGTAACTTTTTCTATAAATTGTGTCATTGCCAATGAAGTTGTTCTGGTAGCTCTAAAACCATAGTGTTGTTCATACAGTATGTTATGTTTGGTGATGAAGTCGTCCAGTCTTACATGTATGTAAAATATTTTTTTCATGTTTGTCTCCAGTTTTATGTAATGTGTTTTATTTTTTTTATGTTTTATCTGGAAAAACACCGGTTTAAAGGGACTGATTACAGATGTCGGTTAAAGGTCTTGCTATACATTCAATAATGTTTTTAACTCAACACATATCAATATCATGACAGTCTGTGGGCTTCTTACTTCTTAGCTTTTTTACAATGTTAATAATGTCTTTTTTCTCAGTCCCTCTTATAATATACTTTACCATACATCTCTTTACTTTCTACACCATCACTACAACCAGTCTTTGGGCTCTATCTTGCACTCAACGCAGGAGTCTTTGCTAGTTTAAGACCGACGCAGTTGTCAATTTCCTGTCCAGCGCCCGCATCGTTTAAATAGCAAATGCACATGCACCCATCTGTGCGCCCATGGGCGTGCTGGCTTTACAAGTAGGTGTGTTCAGGTGCATTCTTGGCGTATTGCTATCTTGAGGCAGCGGGAAGTGATCGCGCAATTGACCAACAAAAACCTGGTCTAAAGTCATTAGCGCAGAATTTCATTGTTATTTTAACAGCAAATTAGTAAAATGTGCCTAGGGTCGTGCACATCGTACACACACTATGCTTGTTACACACCCAGGGAAGACAGCAGCACACAAACATGCAAAAGATTATAAATAAAAATATAATGGTCCAAATCCGCCATCATAATAGCAATGCACCAAGGTCCAAACGCGCCTGGCTTTTAAAGGGAATGGGAGATGACACTGATTGGTTTATTGCATGTTACGCCCAAAACACACCTATGAATTAATGAAGACACTAAGTTGACCACACTGTCTGAAATTTGGCAATAAAATAACAGCAGAGTGAAGAAAAATGAATTTCCCCTAGAGGGATTACTAAAGTATGTCTTCTGTTGCTTTGGTGAGCTCCTGTTTCATTCAAACCTGCTCAGCGCGTAAAAGTGACTTGAAATTGCAAAAACTGCCTGGAGGTGCAGCAGAAACGATATATGTGGCAGACGGGAGCTGATATGAGTTATACATTCCAGCAGAACACAGAAAAAACACATACAACATTCACGTGGGACATGTTTACAAAAAACCTCATGTGGTATTTTTAAACCCTCAATGTGTAAATTAAGAGCAGATCACGTGGGCTCATCCAGGGAGACATATTTTCTTTTTCACACAGTTTCTGATCGATGACAGATGTGAGACAGGGAATAGTGACTGTTGAGAATGAGTTCCCACATTTCTTCAATGTGACTTTTTTTTTTCATCTGTTAGATTCAGAGCTGTGAGTTCTCTTAGACAGACCTGTGCTGGCAGTATTTTCAACCAGCGGCCATAATCCTGTTAGTACATGTTGATGGCGTTTTGTGTGTGTGTGTGTGTGTGTGTGTGTGTGTGTGTGTGTGTGTGTGTGTGCGCACGTGCACATGCGTGTGTGTGTGTGTGTGTTTGGGCGTGGGTGCATTCACTTCAAAGATGGCGGATTGGCTGTCACAGTGTCTTGAAGATGGTGATGGCAGGCAATCATCACATCACGCACACACAGACGCACACAGAGGTGGCAGTAATCTCTCGGTGCTGACATGACCGTCTCAATCTGTCTCTCTGCCCTGAGGTCTCCATTGCAGAGCTGATTCAATTTGCCTCCATCAAAATGTAATTTTTCTGCTTCGCCCTCACCGCTCACCTCTCCTCCTTCCCTTCCTACTCTTCTTCTCCTTTTTCTTTCTCTCCTTTCTCCTTCAACCACTTTTTCCCTTTCTAATCTGACACCTTCTTCCCTCGCTCTTCTCTCTGTGCCATTCATTTTCTGTGTGTCTTGCTTCATCTCATCTTTCTCCCCCTCTCTATTTTTATCTGTCAGACTTTTTCCTTCCTCACAGGTTGGATCCTGATATTTCCCTGGGGTTCCTTGCCAGCCTGTATTGTGTTGTTTCTCCCTGGATGATGAGGCTGCAATGGGGGAGATGGGAGGCGGTGGTAACTTTATCCCCTCACAGGCCCATAGATGCTTTCAAATCAGAGGTTAGGGATGATGGGGTATAGAAGAAGATGGGGAGGGTGGTGTAAAGGTGTCATGGCCTGGAGCCTCTCTCATGCTCTCTCTGCTGGTGAATGGCTTGAAGAAGCTCTGCGCTGGCCGGCTGACGGCTTCATAAAAGCTGATGATGTGCATGTAAAAGGGTTTAAAATAGGGCGCTTAAAGGGCGGACACGGAGTTTCATCAGACAAAGATCTCAACGCTCCTGCCACCAGAGACATGCAAGGAATGGGTATGAATATATTTGGAAATAGAGTAGAGTGCAAATAAATTCAGAACTGAATGTTAGGGTATAAAGTCAGGGCTATATAGTTTACCTTGAGGTATGCATATGAGGGATTGGAAATAAGTGCATGTGAGCGTCAGTTCTACAGTGACTACGTTAACCTGAACAAAATATTGCGGTTTTTGCCCTTATTCTGAAAGAGAAAATACGCCTCATGCAAGAAGCGATATAAAAACAAATTTCCTCTTATTTTGTGTTTGTTTTCACGATTTGTTCTTATTTGTTAGTATGCATTGATTTCTGGGAGTAAACGGACAAGCAGAAAGCTAATAGCTTATAATGACACCCTCTACATCAACCTGCTCCCTCTGGAGCCAAAAACAAATCTGCAGCATGACTCAACAGAAGGGGAATTTAGAGCAATTAATACCTGCTGTTAGCAAAGAGTCACCTTGGTACAGTATTTTAATACATTTTCCACACTGTTGGATTTGAAAAAAAATGTTACCTTGGTACCTTGACTGATTTTATTTCAGTAGAAACTTCCATGTAGAAGTACAACATGCATTTAAAAACTGAATTCCCTAAGCTATGATTGGAATGCACAAAATGTGAACAGAATTAATTTTAAGTGGCCTGCTAAAATGCATCATTATACTGTAATTACTGACTCAATTGAATTGGATTAAGGAGGTAAAAACAAATAGCTGGTTAAACGAGCGCTGTTTATTTCTCTGCTATTCAATTAAGTGAAAAGCATTTTATAATGGGTGGTGTGGTGGTGCAATAAGAGACTTCACATCCCTCTGCAATTGTCCTTTAAATCCACAAACTACATTTCTTTTTCTTAGTATTTCTTATGGGGGGAGCAGTCGGTGTTGGAGTAGTTAGGCTTGGGAGTGTTGTGTGAATGTGTTTTGTATTTTCTGTATAATTGTCTTAAGGACCCCCTCGAAAATGAGATGATTCAGGTTAAGGACCTGTGTGAAGCTGGCCCCCCATGTCATCCAAAAATTATTAAAAACATTGCTATTCGTTTGTGCCGGTTTGTGCTGTAACAATGATCGTTTGTGCTGTTAAGGGTTTTAAGTAGTTCAACTTTACATTTTCTGGTCAGTGATGTCACCCAGCCCCCCATTAATGTCCAAATCTCCCCAAAATGGTCTCAATCATTTGTGCTATGTTTGTGCTGATTTGTGCTATTAAAAAAATGGTGCTACTATGTTATTACGCTTTATTACACGTGTGACGTCACCCAGCCCCCATTAATGTCCAAATTTCCCCAAAATGGGACATTCTAAAATGCTTACAATCAATCATCACCAAATTTCTCTCTCATATTGCTTTGATATCAAGCAATATGCGTGAGAAATTTGGCGATGATTGATCGTTGTTATAAAGTATAAAGTAGCATAAAATGGAAATACTCAAAGATAGCCTACCTCAAAACTGTAAGTATACTCCTTTAGTAAATGTTCTTTTGCAGTGCTAGCCTAGAAATCTAGATGCACCCTAGCGGCAGCAAATGTAATTTGCAGCCAGGGTCAGTCTAACAACTCTCCTTTGGCTTGCGAGCTGAAAAAAACAAATTCTGGTCAGGCCAATCACGTCGTGTATAGAGTCGGTGGGCGGGCTTAACATAAGGACGGCAGAGTTGTTCCGTGTGAATTCCCTTCTACTTGAAAACAAAAATGATGGCTGCTGCTGCTGGCGAACAGCGATCCTTCAAATTGGCTTTAGGCACGACTCTGGAAGACTTGGAGTTAATCACCGAAGTCATTCTTAAAAAAGGAAGATGTGTTCGGAGTTTTGCCGACCGGATACGGCAAAAGTTTAATCTATCAACTAGCGTTCTTCTGGTTGGCTGTGAGTGCAGAGGGAATTTGAAAGACAACCGTTTATCCCGCCCCTCGGATTGAGCCCTGCCAATGAGTTCCCAGACCCAACATCTTGATGTGGGTCTGGCCTGTCAGGCTAGCACAGGGCAGGAGTGGGACTCATTTTCTAGGCCTGGCAAACTCAATTCCTTTTAAGGATTCGGGTTATTCTGAGTCACTCACTAAACTGATCTGGGTTGTGTGAGAATAATTTCCTCCTGGGATTATTAAAGTATTTCTGATTCTGATTCTGATTCTGATTCTGTGAGTCACTTGAGTCAGTATTGTATGCTACATCAAAGGTGAGCTTTTGATTTGGATAAAATGCCATTTTTTCATTTAGAATCTTCTAATTTTATTTGGAAAACGTTATATCCAAACATTTTATTTTCAGTAGACTTGACTACTGTAATGGTGTCTTTACAGGTCTCCCTAAAGAATTGATCAGACAGCTGCAGCTGATTCAGAACGCTGCTGCTCGAGTCCTCATTAAGACCAAGAAAGTGGATCACATCACTCCAGTTCTGAAGTCTCTACACTGGCTTCCTGTGCCTCAAAGAATTGATTTCAAAATACTTTTGCTGGTTTATAAATCACTGAATGGTTTAGGGCCAAAATACTCTCAGGTGGTCTGGGACAGGTCTGCTACACTATGAACCACCCAGACCTCTCAGGTGGTCTGGGACAGGTCTGCTTGTTGTCCCCAGAGTCAGAACTAAACAGGGGGAAGCAGCGTTCAGTTTTTATGCTCCACATATCTGGAACAAACTCCCAGAAAACTGCAGGTCTGCTGCAACTCTCAGTTCTTTTAAATCAAGGCTGAAGACCTTTCTTTTTGATGTTGCCTTTCTTTAAATAACTGTTTATTTGTTAATTAATTAACTTTTTTAACTGCACTGTAACTTTTAAATCTTTTTTTATTTTATTTTTTTATCTGTTTTCATGTAAAGCACTTTGAATTGCCCTGTTGCTGAAATGTGCTATACAAATAAAGCTGCCTTGCCTTGCCTTGCCATAAATGTAAATGGTCTGAAAGAAAACCGAATATTCATTTAAAAATGACATGAAATTATATTTTGAAACTTTAATAGGACTGACAAATAAGAAAGCCATACGGACTCTGAACATTCACAATGACTTGCGTCCCTTTTTCATGTATGTATGTATGCATTTAATGTTTTCAATGTGTATGTGTATCTGTACTTGAATAATAAAGTTTTTTGAAGACAAAAAAAAACAAGTTGTCGGCGAGGTGAGCTTACGGACTGTCTACTCGCCCTAATTGCATTTTAATATACTACATTTATACACCAATCCTACAGTTGGCCTAACTAGGCTACGTGCAGAACATTGCATGTTATTTCAGAAAGAATGGCTTTTGTTGTTGATTTCGCACGAGAACTCATGAATCACACGACAACTCATGAGCCCTCGTTGACTCATGAGTTCTCGAGTGAATCCCATGGTCTGCGAGCTTCCGGCTCTGAGTCTGCGGGTCGGGACTGTCTCTCTGCTCACTCAGGTGCTTGAGTTGACTTGTGGAGTTGCTGTTGCCTACGAAATTGTAAGTTATAAAGCTTTTTGCAGCTAAGATGGCTAGCATAGTAGAAGCTAATGTTGCAAGAGGTTTGTGTGTGGCGTTGTTATCATTTTAGATTGAATTGTAGTAGGACTCAACTGAACCGGGTTAATGATACTAGAGACTCGTGAGTCAATTTAAAGACTCGGGTTAAAGATCCGAGTGAATCACGACTCGAACAGGTCTATCATTTTCAGCTCTGGAGTTTCATGCCTTAGATCGGACCACTTTACTTCACGACTGACTATATTAAAATAACCTTAGTATGTAAATCTACAATAGCGCACTGCTCTCTACAGCCTTGTATTTCAGTGTATTTTTGTAAAATATCACTATTTCCAATTTAGTGCAAACACAGTGTTGCTTCACAATGTTAAACAGTTAACATCTTCACAACACAATGATGCTCAACCATATCAAAATCTATTTTCTGTGCAAATAAGACATCTAAACCCTAAAATTAATTAAAATAATATATAAAGAATATAGACATGGATGGAATTCTTCCAGTGCTCCCGATTAGCCAATCCGGGCCTGTACTTGCGTTACTTTCCTCCACTGAGTACAGAGATAGTCCTTTCTAAAGTAACAATGTTCAGATGTTCACTATAGAAATATATAAGTTTAATAAACAACACAATGGCTAAATTTATTTTATTGTTTTTTTTTTTCTAGGGATATTTTGTAACTTTTACAAGAGAATAGGCTTTGAGGATGAAGACAAACTGATGATTTTGAAACTCAGGTACACTTTCCCGAATCCAGTTAAGACCCGCTAAAGTTACCCAAAACTCTGATATAGTAGCATCTGGGACCACCACCTGTAACCCCTGAAGAGAACAGAGTCAGACAACAGCAACACACATAGCCGTAACATCCTGGAAATGAATTGTCGTCGATCCAGGCTAGTTCCCAAACTTATCACACAACATTTTTGTGATATCCAACAAAGATTCCCACAGAGAGAATGTCAGGACCCTGAGGCTATTTTAAATGAAAGCATATCAGTGTAAAATAAAATCTCTAGGATGTCTTTTGATATGCATGAAAATGTGCAGAGGACCACATGAAGGAAAATGGAGAAGCAGCACAAAATTCACACGTTTTGTTAAGGTCAGTGAAGTGTGCTCGTCTCTGTTGTTACTGAGTAAAGATGGAGCTCCCACACTGCTCTCCAGGGGCTCTCTGATAGGCTAACACAGACCGATCACCTCAAACACCACATAACACATGCTGCATCTGAGTGCTGCTTTACTTTACAAGAAGAAAAAAAGGCAAATTAGATAAATACTGCTAAATATGGCACAAGTGGAAAAACTCAGTCTGAGCAAATATATCTCTCTATAGAATAAACTTTCCCTCCCTGAAGTTAAATCTGTACTTACCCTAATTTTATATGTTTTTGTGTCTAAGTGACTGAAAGGAACAAGTTTTGACATTGGTCCAGTATTAAGCAAGACTGCTGCTGTCGGCAATTAGCGAAACAAGCTACAATGTAAGTTAATAGGGCAATTGCGCACCTTCAATTTATATCCACAAAAGTGTTGTTTTTGCCACCGACAGGCTCAGATTAATATTCTTAGTGTCTAACAACTGTATGGAAAGGATCCCTATAGAGTTTGACCTTTCTGTTAAAGAGTCAAATTCTTTTTTTTTAATTCTAAAACATCTGCAAATTTGCTATCATCATAATTATAATTATAAAATATAATTTCATCATCGTAAAATACACTTCATTCAAAGTCGACAGACACAAAATAAAACTATGAAAAGCTGTTTTGGTTTGTCTTTCCACTTTTCCAACAATCACACCTCTGATTTGGTTGAAATAAACACATAATTTACCGATTTATATGTGAAAATATATATATACACTCTAAAAGTATTGTTTATTTAAATGGAGTCTGGTGGGTTTAGCGATATCGATCTCGGAGCTGTCTCTGGTTAAACAAAGAAGATTTTACTCTTTTACAGTTTTTCTTGATAGCTTTGACGCAGCAGTCAACTCAAACTCCACATTTTCAAAACAGTTAACACACAGGCTGAAAAAGGGGCACTCACGGTCAAAATGACACATTTTGTTTGCAAAAGGCTCTAACCGTTCCAAAACATTTAAAATATGCAACAAAAGAAAATTTTGCCTTCAAACAACACAACTTGCAAACAAGTGTATGAGCTCTTCCAATCAATCATCACACAGTGGACAACAAAATACTAAATACAGCACTCAATCAGTGCACCACTGCTTGTCACTGTAGCCTATTACTGTACGTAGCTTTCATGCCGGTGACATTTGTTGACAAATTTGCCTTCTTGCAAAGAAATGGATCCAGAATCAGAAATGCTTTGATGCAAATTTTATTGATTCCATTGATCCTTATTTTGAAACTATGGCTGAAAAGTGAAATACTGTAAATATTACACAAAATACATGTTAACCAAAATAAAATCTATTAGAGTATAAGAAATTAAGAAAATAAAAATAAAATCTATTACAGTAAAGTATAAACATATATTACTGTAGAGTATAAGAAATAGCCACTATTGAAACTCAGTCTCTTCTGTCTTAGACCTCTTCCATCCATGTTGGCAAAGAACAGCACAGACGCTGCACCTTTAAGGCCTGCAGACTGATTGCTAATTGAAGATTTGTGTGAAGGAGTGTCAAACAGGTGCTTCAGTGATTTCATACTGATGGAGGTAGTTTCTAATAGTTAGGAACAGATGCTTTCTGTTTGGTTACCATAGCTAAAATAATGGAGTTTGGACTGCTTGAATGACATCAGTGTTAACTGTTCTGCAAAAGGGTGGGGAAAATGTGTCAATCCAATGAGAAAGGTTTAACACATTAGCAGGAGGTGTCTTCTGCTCTGCGGAGACAGTGATGATGAAAACCGAGTGGATCCCAGTTTCTATAAGCAATCAAGAAAAACTGTAAAAAAAAAAGGTCTATCTTTGACAACATCATGGAAAGGATCCCTAAAGACAATTACAATAATAATGTGAGCCTGCCAGTGGCATAAAAAAACACACTTTTAGTGGACGAAACTGATGATGCACATTTGTCCTGTAGGATTACATTGCACCCAATCATCCATATCTAACCTGTTTACATTTCTGGCATTGTTTACATTTGGTTCTTCATTTAGATGTGATCAGAGAGAAAGATTTATAATGTACAGTGAAAATCCCTTCTGACAATGGTGAGTGAGGATTAGTATTATTAACTCATGGGTACTGCAGTGTGGTGGCATTGGATAGACCTTAAAAAATGATGGATGTATTGATCAAACAGGATATCCCAGATCATATTTAATGTTCTCACCAGGAATGCCCCACCCAGCACAGCCACTTGTGTATTTTCAAACACAGAGGCATTGTATATTCCCTTACATTTAGGGTGTATTTTCAAACACCGAGACATTGTGTAGTCTCTCACATTTTGGGTGTATTTTCAAAAAACGGACGCATTGTATAGTCCCTAATATTTAGGGTGTATTTTCAAAAACAGAGGCATTGTATAGTTCCTCACATTTAGGGTGCAAGAAGGGAAATTAGCAATCCTGCCTACAGAAGTGACAACTCAACTTAACTCTGACACCACCCTCTGGAAAGTTTTTACATTTACTTCACCATGACAGGCCCTTTGAGGCAAATTTGTGATTTTGCGCTCTATAAAAAAAAAGAAAGAAATACTTTAGGAAGCCGTAGTGGCGGTAGATTCCAGTGGACTAGATCTCCGTTTTTTTTCTTCAACCTATAGCAGAGCATAGCTTCAGCTGATATTACATGAAGACCACACAAACACAGAGCAATTAAGCAGTCTCCCAGGAGACCAGCGAAATCTCTTTGAGCTGGGACTTGAGAGGCAAAGACAGAAATTGGTTTTCCTGATACTGCAGTAACCCTTGTGGCACAGTGTTGGCCCGTTCGCCTGCGTTCTGCTCCATCACACTGATCAGAGCTGACAGGAGCATCTAAAGCTGCAGAGCCTCAGCTCCTGGACCAGCAACTATCGACTTGTCGGTCATCAAGTCTCGCAGGCACCGAAATTGATCTTAACGCACAGACACAAAACCCACAACTCCTGCAGAGGAATCCTCTATTAAAGAGTAAATCATCTCTAAATCATTGTTTCACTACATGCTGGGCCACACCCCAGTCAGGAAGATCCAAGCAGGTGTTTCCAATTAGCTGTAAAATGCAAAACACCTGCTATGAAATTAGAGAAAATCTTCATCCCCGGAGTTGTTTTATGATAACGTTGAGTGTTTTTATTTTATTTAATTTCCCTCTACCCGCTTCATCTGCTTCTACATCATGAGATACTTTTCTACATTTAGGTGGCTGGTGCTTTTTGATTCAAACTCAAATGTCACTGGAGGGCTCACTGTATTTCACACAGTATTATAAACAGCAGCATTGCATTCTGGTCCTTTTCCTAACCCCTTGTGGGAGTAGAAATTGGTTTCTCTGTGTCTTATCTCAGATTTGTCCCAGTGTGATTTAGAAGACAGAAGCCCCCTCACTCTTTAACTCCACTGCAGGTGTTAGTGGAATATCTTAAAGGGATACTTTGCAGATATTCAACCAGCTTTGTATCAAAATATTGGTAGTATGTGTAAATGAACTATGTTATATGTCCCTCAGTCTTACCAGCGCCCAGATCTCCCTACTCGCAGTCCAGCATAATGACACGTTTTGCGACTTGGCAGCACAATTGTGCATAACTTTTCGAAGATATCTTACAAACTGTTGTATAAGGATACGTCGTGCAGAATGATGTACGTGCACAATTTGACACTAGAAGGCTGTTTACCGAACAAAGAAAGAAAAGAATTACGACTTCAGACGATGAAAGTTTAAAAAAAATGAGGAAGTGAGATCCAAAAACACACCTGCAGTTACCACTTCATCGCCATAAGTGCCGCCAAAGAGAACTTTGAGATTGTAATTTAACATTAAAAAAGAACATAAAAACCCTAACCCTAACCTGCAGCAAGTGAATCACAAGTACTCATTATAAAGAATGCCCCCTTTCAGATTATTATAACTGGTAGAAATAATCAACTTGTAAACTGAATTTTTAGAAGAATAATTAAATGTTGTGCCGGAAAAAGTGCTATATTTCCTTTTTGAAATAGGGCAGTTGCAGAAAACTGAAATACTAAACTAAAAAACTAAAAACCTCTGGTTTTTGGTGTTTGGCCAGTTAATGGGGAATACAAAATAAATAAATACACAAAAATGGAGACAGAAATATAAATTATTTCAGCTATATAAGGAAAAAAACTTTTAAATGCAGCTTTATTGGGACTGGGAATCCACACTTAATGTTTGCAATATTTATAAGAGTATACCTTTTAAATCTACACTGTGTTACTCTAAATATATTCATAGAGGGGAAACTCTCCTCTCATTACCTCCATCTGAGACTGCTAATGACAGCCAGCCCACATCGGCCACATAATGAGCTTGAATGAATTGTGCTCTCTTCTATGGCAACACTTTACATCCCATAACAAAGAGTGAATACTGAGAGCGCGTGCACACACACACACACACACACACACACACACACACACACACACACACACACACACAGCCACCACCATTTACACAAACAAATTAATGGACAAAACAACCACATGAGTTGAATTTTAAGTAAGCGGTTGGACGTGATGGAGAGCGAGCTGCTCACACATCAAACACCTGGTGGCTTCAGTTTGTGCCATGAGCTGCAGCTCTCACCATATGAATCCACTCAAATATTAGCATCACGTCAGGCGCATTAGACGAGGACACAGAGTCGAAGAAGAAGAGAACAGATGATTACAGTGGATTTTTTTTTGTTACAGAATTAAATACTTGGTTATAGTGTTGGTTGAATATCAGAATTAGAGAACTGAAACTTGTATTAGACTCTTACTGCTCAGTATTATCAGCAGTGGTGGAAGTAGCAATAACACAGTGTATACTAACACATTAAAATACAAAAACTAAAAGTACTTATTATGCAGAATGGACAAATTTCTGAATAATTTATATTATTATTATTGGATTATAATTATTATTGTGTACATCACATTAAAACGCAGATTATTAGAGGTGAAGAAAATGGAAACACATTTTTAATTGATTCGCATTGCCAGATCTATCTCCACAGCGCTGTGCAGTTCGGTCTAGCCCATCCACAAATCTGATTGACACATCCACAAATCTGATCAAATTGATTTGCGGACCTGATAAAAAATTTGCGAGGGGCCGGATTTGGCCCGGGGGCCTTGAGTTTGACACGTGATTTAAAGGATCTCATAATGATGACATTCATTCTAAAACTGTAGTCAAACAACATTATTATCTTCTTTTTTCAGTCCATTTTAATAATTTGGGTCACTCTGTTGTTTATTTATGAACTGAAATTCTTTGAGCAACATTAGCACTTCTGAGACTCTACTACCCCTCCACACCCGGGCTAATGGGAGTGTTTCCTAAACGCTGTTTTGATTCTGACTTAAGATGATGGGAAATCTAAATCAACTGCCTGTGATGTGAAGTCAACTCTTTTAAGTGTGTGTCCCTGTGATTGTGTGTGTATGTTACGTTATGATGTACAAATATTAGGGCTGTCAATCAATTAAAAAATGTAATCTAATTAATTACATACTCTGTAATTAATTAATCAAAATTAATCGCATACATAAATAACGGTGCCTGAACCGATAATTTTTAAGAAAGTAAAAAAAGAAAAGAAAAAAAAAGGGTACTAAACAACAGTCGGTGACATTAAAGAACGACTTGTTTATTGCTAAGGCCATATGGTCAAAATTAAATGATTTAATAATAATGTATAACAATAACAATATTTATTTCACTAGTAAATTTCTGTTGAACGACAAAAACAACCACCAGATGGGAAAAAGACATTTACAATAACTTCAAATGCACCACGAGGGTGTGGTTTACCAGTTTCATTGCACCGTCTGTGTTGTTTTTCCGACGGCTAAAACACAGTCAAACTTTACACCGTTTAGCGTTAGCTGTCAGCATTGTAACCGTTTTTAATCCAGCTACTAGCTAGTGGTAGGCTAACGTTAGCTGCTGTTGAGTATAGTGTTAATTAGCGTCACGTGCAGCGGTGTTTGTGTTGCCTGTAACGTCTGTTTCAGAGCATCAGAGAGAAGAGCAGACATATCAGTGGCACCAGATTTCGGTAGCCAGGGTTGGCAGGAAGAAGATTTTTACAAGTAAATGTTCCAATCAATAATCCAGGCAGCACATTCTCATCTCCCTCCTTCATTTTACAGTCCCATGGTGGCTAGAACGGCTCCGGGTCAAACATCAATATGGAATGGATTAATCTGCGTTATTTTTTTAAAAGCGTTATTTTTTCTCAGATTAATTAATCGAAATTAACGTGTTATTTTGACAGCCCTAACAGATATAAATGTTTCCGGAGATAGAATGGAACAAGCTAGGGGCTGATTTGTGTCAAGACATCCCAGATTGCCTCTGATGTGTCAGTCGGTCCTGATGCTCTGTTATGTTTTGGAGCAGACTCTCACCCTTTTTTTTTTTTTTTTACTTTGTCGGTCTACTAACTGCTGGCGTGCAATAGAGCCAGATATGAGATAGGAATGTTAGCATGGCAACGTATTCCATATAGCAGCATAATCCAAAGCCTGCGGGCGGATCTCCTCGCTCCTCTGAGTCCAATTACAGAGTGTGTGTTGTGTGAGCAGTCAGACTGTGTTGCAGATAGAGCCCCAGATTCAGCAAGCACCAGCCACCGCCTCTCATCCTCGCTCTGACACCCACACACACTCACATATACCCGGCTTTAGAAATGCATTGGCACACACACGCACACACACACACACACACACACACACACACACACACACACACACACACACACACACACACACACACACACACACACACACACACACAGACAGACATGGTAGATGATTTGTACTAATGTAACGAGGCATGCTGTGCCGCTGCATTGTTGTTTACTCTCCGTAACATTTTCCCTCACATGGATAGTTAACAAGGCAGAATGTATTTAATGGTGTGAGCAAAGGGGGGGAAAAATCGCTACCACTTTCTTTCTTTCACTTATACGTCAACCCTGCCTCTGCAAAATGTATTTATATACTTCTAATTTGATTTGCAAATTGCTGCCTGGATTACAGTCGGTGTGACAGTTTATAAATCAGTAAATCCTCCAAATTAAAATTACAAAATGCCTCAGAGAACAAGTTGTTTTCTGATCTGATTCCTTCCAAATCTGTTACAAATCACTGTTACAAAAAATAAAAGTGCTTTTTAATCCGACAATGCTGAGATTCAGTTGGGTCAAGGCATAAAAACAAGTCGCGGTCATGGTTAAAAGAAACCAAAATGCTTGCAAACAGCAGTCCAACATTTTGTTGACCCATCCACCCATCCCTGACTTTGTCACTTAAAGCTTTAGTGCGTAGCTTTTTGATATTAATCAACGTCCACTACATTCAAGCCATTGCAAAATGAGTTGATACAACGCTAATTAAGATTATCAGCTCCACACAACTCTCTCTGTATCTCTCAGTATGGCTACATTCAGAAGATTGTGGCGTCCGGCGGCTTTTCCGCGCATAAACTCGAGTGAAGATAATGACCTCTTCTGAAGAGTCCATCATGTTTTTTGAATCCTCAGTGTCCTTCTTGGCTACTAGCAACTGCGTGAAGTGGTCGTGGGTTAGGGTCAGTCACGGAAGGCTTGTATCATGTGGACACGGCGACAATTTTGTTGCACTACTTAGAATTCCTCATGGGGGCGACAGAAACTACGCACTATAGCTTTAAGACTTTATGGCACATGGACACTACTTTCTACTAACAATCCCACAAAGCAATGACTCACATTGCATAGGTGTGAAAATGACCGTTCCATTACCCTACACATTTCCGTGACAATGCAAAATTTACGATGATTCATGAGTGTCCAAAATCTCAATGTACTGCTCGCTGTAGAGTGAACTATTATATAGGGAGTAGTGAATAAGTGAACAAGGGATTTTAGGAACAGTCATAATTTCTTGGGCCATTACAGGTGTTTGTCACTTGAATGTAAAGAAATGTTGTCTTGGGGCACGACTGATGCTGTCACAATCTCTAAAGGTCCACATCAGTCTGATCTTTGTGAATATTTCCTTTTTATCAGAGGATGAATCCTACTGACTTTTGGGGATTTAACCCTCACGTTTTCCTCGGGTCAAATTTGACCCATTTTCAAAGTTTTTTATATTAGAAATATGGGTTTCTTTCAACCAAGTTGCCCCAAAAGGAACATGGATGCATGGATGTACGTTGTATGTAACCCATACAACATTCTTCGCAGGTAAAATTAATGATTACTTTCATTGAATTGTGGGTGTTTTATTAAATTGTATAGCATTTGAAATTTTTTAATGGTTTCCAAACAGTATATCCTGACTAAACTTTGACATATACCAGTCTGTGATTATCCACTCAACAACAAGTAATTCATAATTTCTGCTTTTTTAAACTCATAAATTAGGTATAATTTCATATAAGTTAGGTTTATTGACCATGAATAAAAAAAGTTTGGAAAAAAGCGCCAAAAAACTTGATTTTCAATTTTGACGAAAGTTAATGGTCGGCAGGAAGACAACACAAGGGTTAACTGACTTTTCTTCCAGCGCCAGCTGCAGTTTGACACTTTTTTTTAAGTGTTGTGTCTCTACAACTATTGGATGGACTATTGGACTATCCTATGACTTTGGTTTTTCCCTGACTTTTCCTCTAGCGCCATCATGAGTTAACATTTGTGGTTTTGTGTGAAATGACTCAGGATGAAGTGAAATAACTTGACTAAATGAATGACTTTTCGTCTATCATCAGCTCAGCATTTCAGTTCGTCCCATACTTTGGATTACGACTAATGATATTCCTATTAGCCTTAGCTGTACAGTGTGTTTAGTGCTAATAAGCAAGTCATGCTGACACACTAAACATGCTAAACTATGTGTTAGTCTTTAGTTTAAAGAACCAGCAGGCTGCTTCTCTGCCCTCGTTAAAGGAATCAACAGACAAAATGTCAGTGAATCAAAGGTTGTGGGTTGCAGTCTGGGAGTCGCAAAAATTATGTGTTTTAATACTTGTGTCATTATGGCGTGATCGTGTCCGGCTTAGCGATGTGCCGCCCTGTGGACTCCTTAAAGCTACTGATCAGAGGCTCTGAGTCTGTAATGACAGACAGAGTGGGAGAAGCATGTTGCTCAGTGCCAAGGACCTTCTTTCTCTCTGAACACATCTGCTTCTCATCCTCCCTGCATCTTCCCATCTCACTTTGATACATCTTTTACATGAACTGCCGCTCTGTCCTTCTCCCTCCCTTTCCCTCAACATCCTTTTTCTCGTTAACCAAACCCCTTCTCACCTCCATGCATCCCGTTTTACAGAGTCTTCAGACATCAATTTTCTTCATAGGAATAAAAACTGATTTCAGAAGACCGCATTTATTTCAGTTACCTTGCACGGCAGCTGTGTTCTTGGGATATCACAAGATCACATGATAATTGAGGGATCACATATCACACGAAAAATCCAGCTCCAACCTAATGCGTTTGTGTCTGAACTAGAGATGTTCCGATACCGGCTCCGATACTGCCTAAAACGCTGGTATCTGGAAGTACTGGAGTTTATGCATCGATCCGATACCACGTAATAAAGCCCTAAAGAAAATCTACGTTAAAGTAGTTTATTAATGTTCTTTTTCCATTATAATTGACTGTCAAACTGGATAATAAAAGAAAGTTCTGGGGCATTCATTGTTTGTGTTTGTTCATGTTTCACACAGAGTTTAACCTGAGGCAGGCCGACAACAAAGATAGAAATCATATCACATCATACAGGGATAGTAGTATACTATACATATTATTACGTTAAAACATAATAAAATATATGACACACTGGTATCGGATCGGTACTCGGTATCGGCCGATATGCAAAAAATGGTATCGGAATCGGTATCGGGTAGCAAAAAATGGTATCGGGCCATCTCTAGTCTGAACTACCAGCACAACGGAATCAGCATCCGGTAGGCCTGCACTATATTGGAAAAAAATGACATTGTGATATTTTTTTCCTACGATATGAAAAAAGACTTTAATTTTTACAAGATTACCTAAATAGCTCTATTTGGAAATAATAAATCATTCTCGACTACTGGGGTGATTTTGTAGGGGAGTGCATCACCACAGAAAATAAAAATGAAAAAGTAACTTTTCTAATGTGAACCATTCTTTGTTGAACTTTAATGCTTTACAAACACCAAAGCAAGTAAGCGCTGTGACTACTCTTCTGAAGTGATTTCGGAGAGGGAAATTAGGCAGAAATACACTGATTGACCCACATGACACTATTGTATTCATATAATACTATCAATCCAGGCTAAAGTGAATGATAGTAATAATGAATGCATGTTGTTTTCTCTAAATTTCAGGATGTGGTCGACTAGCGGGGCCTAGCCTTGGCTGTTTGATAAATTGATCAACATTGATTGTGATTGGTGGTTGGCTGTGCATGCAGAGCCTGCATGTCACACACTATCAACAAACTGTGTGTATCCAGGAACACTTAAAGCAACACTATGTAACTTTTAGCTGCAGCTGTAGTTCCAATGACACAACCTGTAGGGGGACCGAAGCGGGAAAAGTTACATAGTGTTGCTTTAAATCAGTGTAAAAATCGTTATAACAGACACAGACTTCTGTTGATCATTAGTGTTACGTTTCCAGTATCGCTGCTCTGAACCGTAACGTTAGTTGGGACAGACACCTTGTTTTTTTAGGCTAACTTCATTAGCTTAAAATAAAACACAAACAGAACAGCGTTACATAACAAACGTACCCTACAAATACACAGATACAGACAGCTTGCTCACACTCTCCCACCCACACCCCCAGCTGTTACACAAAATAGAAATTAGATACAATAATAACCTGGATAATAAATCAATTCCATAAGAAAAAAGAACAACTGAAGCAGTTTTGTCTTCAGCACAAATAAACAGAAAATAGGCATAGACAGTTTGTTTTAAGATGAGAAAATAAAGATGTCCTGAAGCAACGGTATGTGGTAATAGATCTCAGAGACACAGGAAGATTATTTCAATCAGAAGGAGCTTTATAGTTCCACAAACTGTGGAAAGTTGATTCAGTGGCTGATGGATGCATTTCTGATACTTTAAAATGAACTATATACAGTATTTCATATACACACACTATGTGATTTGAATAAGAAAGAGACTTAGTAACAATGCATCATCGGAGAGTTGTTCTTGATGTAGCAGGAAGCTATAGTGTATTAATGATGCACTCTGCAGTATTCATGCTAGGTTTTCCTTTTGTTTCTTTCTACACCTTCTTTCTTGTTGTGCCTGTCTTTTTCTTTCCTCCATCCTCTCTTCATCCCCTCTCTGCTCCCGCCTTTGTGTTCCTGGGGTGTACTTGTGGACCAGAATCAGGTCTGATCCCAGTTACAAAAGCCCTTCTCTCTCTCTCTCTCTCTCTCCCTCTCTCTCTCTCTCTCTCTCTCTCTCTCTCTCTCTCTCTCTCTCCATCTCCATCCCTCTCCTCCCTCCATCATCTTTCAGTTCATCCATCCATGCATCCTTTCCGGTCCCTTGTAAACCCAATTCCATTCACACCCTGGAAGAGAGAAGTGTGTGTGTGTGTGTGTGTGTGTGTGTGTGTGTGTGTGTGTGTGTGTGTGTGGGTGTGTGAGTGGGTGTGTGTGTGTGAGAGAGGGTGTGAGATGGAGAAAGTGAGACAGGCTGCAAGTGAGAGGTGAAGAGATCATCAAAACAAGGTGCACATTTAGATTGGATAGAACTTGAGGGAGACACAAAAAGAGGATGACAAGGGGGGAAGCAGTTTCGGAAAAAAAAAAGATGTCGGACTCGGTTCAAAATAGCAGCTGGAGTTTTTTTCTCTCTGTGTGATCAGGGGCCTGTTGCACAAAAGTAGAATGATGAAATCCAGGATAACTGAAAAAGCGCAGCTTGACTTAGTATGGTCCGCTCATCGCGGCTTAATCGGTTGCACGTTTGCAGAGCCAGGATGAGAAGCTGAAGCTATGTCAAGCCATTTGTAGATAAGTGCACGTTCACGGCTTTCTTAAATAGACCACGGTATCGATCACAGATTTACTGATGCAGAAATGGAGAAGACGTGTGCGGCATATCTTTAACCTGCTGAGCAGCAGCTTTTAATGGAAAATAACGAGGAGGTGAAACATATAATATGCAAAAAGGGAAATACGGCTGTGAGCAGAGGGAATTCATGTTCCTCAGGCAATTTACCCTGAGGACTATAGGCTTAATTTCAAACCCTTATTCATAATGAGAGAATATGTTTTACAACCATATCCACAAATCTCTATAAGCTATAATTCTAAATATCTTTCTACAATTAATGTTCATACAGAACAAACATGACTGGACAAAAACTAGAAAAAGAAGTAAATGTCTTCAATACATGCTGTAAGTGTAAGTAGGATTTAAATCAAACTTGTGAACACAATAGTGACAAGTAATGTATGTTAATAAAAATAAAGCAGAACACATTCAGAAGACAACGGAATAACTGTTAAACACGTTTATTTGGGATCAGAGCGGCAGCTGATTTAACACATCAGACTCCAGGATTAATCTTAGCCTGGCTGTTAGCCTGCTCTGGAGCAGGCTAGCTGCAAAGAATAAATCTCCATGGTTACTTGGCTGGGTTTAATTCAACCTGCTTTTGTGCAACCAAATCAAAGCTAAATTCACCCAGGATAACTTGAATATCCCGGCTTAATCCCTTATCCTGGTTTTGTGCAACAGACCCCAGGTGACCAAAGACAGACGGATCAGGCTGATGTTGGCCAGTCGTCATCATCGCCTGGAAGAGTTCACTTTCTTTGCAAAGCTCGTTGGAAATCATATCTGTGTTTAAAAGAATAGTTCAACATTTATGGGATGTACACACATTTGGTTTGTTGACAAGAATTAGATGAGAAGACTGTATGTGAAGTATGGAGCTAGAGCAGGTGAATATTATGTTAAATAATATTTTAGACTTCGTATTTTAGACATACTTCATCAATACGGCAACTTTTCCACCTCAGACAAATGCAAAAACTTTTTTTTGTGATATTTGGAATTCTTTTGCGAATTTTCTGCAAGATTTATTTATAAAACGCTCATACAGTACTGCTGTAGGCTGGTTGACACCAGGGAAGGTTCATTCACAGCTCATTTCCAAAGGGGCGTCACCAACGGACGCCGCTCAAATCCCTCTGGGCGCAATTGGATAGTCCTTCAACCAATCAGATCAACGATCCGGGTGACGTAGCAGCGACAGCGGCATCAACGGGTTGCTGCGCTTCGGTGGCGTCATGTTGAATGTAAACAAAAAGCTGCTCGCCGTCGCTCCCTGCGCTATCATCGTGTAAAACCCGCCACAACGGTTGTGATTGGTGTAAAGCCCGCCTCAATGGTTGTGATTGGTGTAAAGCCTGCCTCAATGGTTGTGATTGGTGTAAAGCCTGCCTCAATGGTTGTGATTGGTGTAAAGCCCGCCTCAATGGTTGTGATTGGTGCCTCGATTTGGAAAAATTGGAAATAGGCTTGAATGGGCTCTTGGCCAGACTGACTTGCAGAGCAAATCTCAAATTTGCTGGAAGTTCGTCAGGGTTTTCCCAGACTAGTACTGCTGGTGTTTCAGAGAGATTTTGGACTAAATACTTTGAAAAAAGAATTTACCAAAGAAATATCAGTATCAGCTTTCAACATCAGGAAGCTCTAACTGAAAACTGTTGGTCTGCTGTCCAGGAGCTCCGACTACGAACTGTGTGTGCACGTGTGCGTGTGCGTGTGCGTGCGTGCACCAACGCATTCTCCCCTCTCCTCTGTTAACGTGCTGTTGCTAAGATACCAGCTGCTCATCTTTACTCCTCCAGACACAACCAGCCTCTGTGTTTGTGTGTGTGTGAGAGAGAGAGAGAGAGAGAGGTGTTTCTTCCTACCCCCTGACTATCCTTGACACACCACACACACACACACACATACACACACACACACACACACACACACACAAGAGTGCATATGCCTGCAGCTCATTAGATGAGAGGGATGCCATCTGTGGAAATCATACCTCCACAGCCGCTCGTCACCTTAAAGGTCACTGTTTGACAAGGAAGAAAGGTGTTTTTTCTCTCCTGCCTCCCACTCGCCTGCAGACACATTCCTGCCTTCTGAAACCTGGAGACAAATTAAACAAAAGCGTCGTACTGACCCAAGAGCAACTAAGAGGCTTCAAACATTTACAGTACATCCCACAACTCTTTAAACAAATCCCCCCCCCCGACACCCCTGCATGCGGGTAGGTAGGTAGGCCAAGGCGAGAAGGGAGAGATTTGCCTATGTTAGTCAACACATTTATAAAAAATATTGTTGCCTGCAATTGTGAAAAATGATATAGGCCTGCCTTCAACAGAGTAAAATATCTATAGGTATAATACATGACATACAGTATGTAGCCTACCCATCAACAAACAATCGGCAGAATCTGTTGTACATGACATTCAAACAGCACTGACATGGAGTCCAAATCTTCCTGGTTGAATTACCAATAAGTTATTAATGCATGTTGCTTATGAGGAAACACGACCCAGAAAGTGGGCATATGCCTGCAGCTCATTAGATGAGAGGGATGCCTCTTAAAAATAAAGCTTTCTGTGAAAAGCCACTTTCAGCTGGCGCTAACATTTTTGGCTAATTTTAGTTTTTTGCCAGGGAAATGATGAGAGCGGGCTGAGCTGGGAGACGAGTCCCAGCGCAGCTGAGTGATGAGTCACTTCAGTCAAATAAACAGCAGAGAGAGAAAGAGAGAGCGAGAGACCAGCTTAAGCTAGAAAAATTATCTGTTCATGTGCCCTTGATGCTTTACCAGTTGGATGAGGAAGTTGGGGAATACTTTGCTTTCTAAGTATCTAAAATGTTGTATCCATGACAGACAGAAAACTCTACTTTTGAGTTAATAAATGGTCCAGCAAACGAGAAAATATTGCATTTCTCTGTTTGTTGTCCAACAGCCATGAGCGTCCAAGCTACTGTGCCTCTCTGTCACGACTGCTGCCTCAGTTGTTTTTATTCTGCTCTGTCAGCCCCCCTGCCTCCAGCCTCTTTCCCCCAGGCCCATCATGGGAGAAGAACTTCCCAGACCTGCCATTCTCCACCTGTCCACCAAATGCTCCTGCAAGCATCCATGCACACAGATCTAGTCCAACAACTCATCTCAATAATGTACAGATCAGTTCAATCAATCGACCTGACACATTCCTTATTAAAGCTTTGTGTGAAACTTTAATCAAACCAAGTAACACCAGTACAAGGTAGTCTTCTAATTAAGAAAAAGTGACACAAATCCACAACTAAACCACAGACATCTCATCTCATTTATAAAAAATAAAAGAAAAAAAACCTTTCACTCTAATTGAGACTTCTGTGTAGACAAGCTGCCACAGTGCTGTGAAAGCCTGTGTGCCTCGTGGCTGCTATTCCAGTAAGCCACGGTCCTGTCTATAACCTGCAGGGTGACAGCGTGAGTGATGCTTTGGTTAAAACTGACTGAAAAAGCAGAAGACATTTTTGGAAATGTGTGAGTGAGATACAGGTGGAAAGTACATTTACTCAAGGAATGAACTTCTTTTTACTTTTGTTTTGAATGCAGGACATTTACTTGTAATGGAGTATTTTTTTTACATTGTTGTACTTGTACTTTAACTAAGTAAACTAGTCTGGTTACTTCTTCCACCACTGCTGAAAAATACAATTGTTGAGTCAATACATAAAACGTAGTGTAAAGGTTTTTGTGCATATTATCCACAGTAGTGAGTTATAACAGCCTAATTGTCACATCTATCTAATAAATCGGGAAGTCTGTGTGTGTGTGTGTGTCTGTGTTTGTGTGTGTGTGTGTGTGTGTGTGTGTGTGTGTGTGTGTGTGTGTGTGTGTGTGTGTGTGTGTGTGTGTTTGTGTGTGTGTGGGGTCTGTCTTTGAAATATCTCGTGAACCGTTCATTGTACTTCACACTTGGTTTCATGGGTACCCAATGAAATTGGGGTTTGGATTTTGGCTTTTCCGTGTCTACCCTTCACAATAAAAGCCCAGCTTGAATTCACTCAGAGCATTACGCTAAGAGGAAACTCAATAAAAAGCCATTTGCCAACACTAAATATCAAACAAAAGCCAGACACTATATTGTATTACGTTGCTGTGAGCTGTAAATTCACCACTTCTAAACAGAGGCAGAACATAACCTAATCTCTGAGCTTCATCCGCAGCAATGCAGTGTAGCAGATAGGTCTGGCAATTTTTGGAAATGAACACCTCTGCTGAAGTGTTAAATTCGTTAACGATAATACGAGAACACCGCCATCATTAAACGCTGACTGTCAACATGATAGTCAGCGAACGATATCAACATGCAATATCGTTGACGAAAAAACACTAAAATGTACAAAAACTCTTTATTTGCATTGCCTTCCACCTTTTTCTTTTTGTTCTCTCGCTCTGTCTCTCTCTCTCTCTCTCTCTGTCTCTCTCTCTGTCTCTCTCTCTCTCTCTGTCTCTCTCTGTCTCTCTCTCTCTCTCTCTCTCTCTCTCTCTCTCTCTCTGTGTCTCTCTCTCTCTCTCTCTCTCTCTCTCTCTCTCTCTCTCTCTGTCTCTCTCTCTCTCTCTCTCTCTCTCTCTCTCTCTCTCTCTCTCTCTCTCTCTCTCTCTCTCTCTCTCTGTCTCTCTGGGCACACACTCACAGTCCGGAGCATGGCTGGATGTGAGTTTGTCTCTGTACTCGGTCCGGTTCAGCTTTTTGCTGATTTGCTTTCATAACGGGCCGGATGGTTAGCGCACTGCCATAAGTCCATGAGGCAAATGTCTGATAACTCCATATTTTAATTGCGATATTTTGTGATCAAATTTTGAATCTGCAATGTTCTCTTTCAGGTAAATGTAGTAGTACAATTTCTTCCTCTGATGTAGAAGTACAGTGTAAGTCAGTAGTAGGCTATACAGTGGAGATGCATATTAAGTGGTTTGGGGTCCTTCTCTAACTAATTTTGGGGTACAATTTGGTTCTGGAGAATGCTACAAGCAGCAATACCACAGGCCAAGCAATTGGCCCGTTCCAAACATGCACATTATGAACAAGCACTGTACAGGTTAAAATCACTGAACTTTGAAAATGTGGCTTTAACCTGTGATTACATTTATTCTGTGACTGTCGTGTCTGTAGATAGTCGTGTAACCATACAGTAGTATCAAAGAACTGATGTTAAATCACACTGACAGCTGAGGAGAACATGATCCAAACGGTACATCCCTGTTGAAATGTTGGAGGAGTACTGCTGCCTCCGTTTGGTGGAAACATAAAATCACATCTTTTTATTTTTGTATATTTTTATTAAACAAATATCTGCCTTTATTAAGAAATGATAACTAAACCATCGACTAAGTAACAAAGGGATACATATTCAGTACAAAGAAATTCGAAAAACCCCAAAACTTCAAAGACATTTGGAACAAGTTGTCCTAATATTAGTTATTATAACCAGGCCATTTATAATTGTTTTGTTTATTTTTTAAGCTTTCATCTATTGGGTTTAAAGTATATTTGTACAAATTGTACTTAAATTGAGTATTTCTATTTTCATGCTATGCAAAACTCTGCTACAAATTATCATCAAAAAAGTTATAGTCTTTTTTTTCACAGATTAAGGAGGCATTCTGGGAAATGAGTAGGCTACTTTAACTTTTGTTTTTAGGTACATTTTGGCGATTAGACTTCTGTACTTACAACTTAACTACAAAAACAGGACTTTTATGGAGTATTTTTTTTACAATATTGTGTGGAATTTTTTTACTTAAGTAAAAGATTATGATGCTTCTTCCACCACTGATAGTTGTTGATATCATAACTACATTTCCTCCAATCAGAAGAAGCCATTCATGCAGGGCTGTCTGAAAAACAACTTTTCGTGTCCATCACATTACATTCCCCATTTAGCCTTTTGACTTATTCAGAACTTCTCTAATCTTTTACTTGCATCTAAAGGCCTCTACTACTACTATAAGGTTTAATGAAACATTTTAAATCGTTAAAAGCCTTTCATATGGAAAACATGGGTAAAATCGGGACTTCATGCTGGGTGATTTGACTGGAGAAGGTGGGTGGGGTAAAATCCTTTTGGCGAAATCAAAAATGACTTAAACAATTTTTGTTAGATTAGACATTGCATAAGGGCAAACATCAAAACTAACCCTAACGATATGATTTGGATTTGTAAATTATTCTTCAGATGTTGCCACATTACATTTTTTGATGAACTAATTGGAAAAGCTCATGAACCCAATCTTAAAGGTTTGAAAATGAGTTGAGAAAAAGATCTGAAGGTGAACATTCCTGAAAACAATTGGAAAGAAAAAATACCTTACTGGCATAAACACTCACAGGAAAGCACAATCGCAAGTCATTCTTTTAAAAAATCTGAAAAGCAGCTATTGGCGTCCCAAGGAAATTATAGCGACTTAAGTTGATGAATAATGACACCTGCTGGAGATGTGGGAAAGCAACAGCTACTTTGGTGCATATGCTTAAAGGGGTGATTGAGTAATTATAAAGGTCTCCTAATAGGGTATGTAACATTGGTTGGGCTGAAAATTGCCAGAGTGCTATTTTATTAGGCCCTTAACTACCATGTGAATATGGCTCTATTTGGAACAAGAACTTTTCTTCCAAATATGGTATGCTCATGACTATTTACATGAGCTGCGCGCTGATTGGTTTGAGCGAACCCCATAGAAACACATTGTAGACGAGACAGCAGGTCTCATATTTCAGACACTGCAAAGTTATACATTGTTTGTCGGGCTATTTCGTTATCAAATTCACTTCTGAGACGTTTTTATGCGCAAAATCAACTATGTAGAGGTCAAATATGTGCCGTTTAACAAAAATTGATGGCTAATTGCAAATTTTGTCCAATTTTGTGTCGGCGTTCTGCTGCCTGTATTGCTGCCTCGCCGCCCGGCCTGCCTTCCTTCACAGACCCCGGCCTGCTGTGAGGTAGACGGAGCTCCGTCACGGCTGGCAGCCCACGGCACTCCATACCCGCGCAAAGTCACCGTTTTTTGGGTTAATGGACTGCCCTGACAGAGCTCCGGGGCCTGAAGCTCCCCTCCTCCTGCTAAATGGCCGGTGTGTGTGAGTGAGAGCGCGGTCAGCGAGCTTGTTACGCCATCAATCTCTTACCGCAGGTTCCAGTTAATTTTATAATGTGTGTAATTATAATGTGTTGAGTTATTTAAACAAACAATCGGGGAAATAAACGCCTCTTGTCCGTGAGTCTCATTGATAGAGCCTGCGGCTGGATGGAGCTGGATCAATGAGAGCTAGCTAGCCTTGTTTTGGTCTCACTCCCTCAAAGTCTCAGTCTTGTTTCGGTTTAAACCCCTACAAGTCTTGGTTTTGTTTTGGTTTAAACCCCTGAAAGTCTTGGTCTAGGCTTTGACTGTGTCTTAAACTGATGGTGAACATTTATCCATTAATATTGTTTTAGAATGCTGTTTTACACTTTATTGGTGTCTCTGTTTCATTTTGGCTGGTTATCGTATGTTGTGTTTTTGAGACTTAAAGGTATAATATATTATGCTTTCCACAAATAACTATGTATAGACCAATACAAAGGTAATCCCTCTCAAACATCACTTATATGCCACTAGAAGTGGTGTCTGTACTTGCAGAGACCCTTTGCGTGGTTTCTCTCTTTTCTCTTTATTTTCCTGTGTGCGGGACGTTTCTGGGCAGTAACAAACAGCCTTTGGATGTGTAACCCCCAGGTTATGCATGGTTTACAGCCCATTCTCATTCCCAATCGCCTCTTTGCCCCTCAGCTTTTCATATCAACATACAGTACAAGTCTAACTGACACTGGCAGACAAAAACAGACAGGATGAAGCTCTGCATTCACTCAATCTGACAATGCGGCACATTCCTGGAGAGGTGTGTGTTAGAGCCCTGCGCGGGACTGTTTTCTTCATCCTGCGAATTTCTGACCATTACCGCCCGCACCCGCAACATGTGTGTTACACTCCCGCCCTCTCCCGCAATGTGTATGTCCACTCCTGCCCGCTCCCGCAAAACTCTGAGAATTTATGCCCGCACAATAATAGAGATGCATTGATATTGTGTCTTCTCCCGTCACGCATGAGAAAACACGTCATTTTATAGTATAATAAGGAGAAGATGCAGGCAAAGAAGGCAGGTGCTTGCTGCTGTTAGACGGGGAGGAAGGAGCAGAGGAAGAGGGAGAGAGGAGAGAGGGGGAGGAAGGAGCCGAGGATGAGGGAGAGAGGAGAGGGAGAGAGGGGGAGGAAGGAGCCGAGGATGAGGGAGAGAGGAGAGAGGGGGAGGAAGGAGCCGAGGATGAGGGAGAGAGGAGAGAGGGGGAGGAAGGAGCAGAGGATGAGGGAGAGAGGAGAGGAAGAGAGGGGGAGGAAGGAGCAGAGGATGAGGGAGAGAGGAGAGAGGGGGAGGAAGGAGCAGAGGATGAGGGAGAGAGGGGGAGGAAGGAGCCGAGGATGAGGGAGCGGGCGGACGGTGGACTGAGCCTTGGCTCGGAGCTCCCCTATCCTGGGAGGCTCAGACACGCTGGTGTCTGCTCATAGATGGGCTATACAGTATATACTTAGTCAGTATATATGTATATCTATGGTTTCTGCTGGCGTGGGGGGGATTCCAGGCTACATCCAGATCCCGCAGTGTTTTTTTTTAGCCGCCCGCAGCAAAGTTAAAACCACCCGCTCCCGCGAGATTTGCTTTGGGTCCCGCGTGACCCAATCCCAATGCAGCCCTCTAGTGTGTGTGTGTGTGTGTGTGTGTGTGTGTGTGTGTGTGTTTCTTTGTGCTTTAAAAAATAATCACTGCAAAACAATATGAGAAGAGCTTTGATAACCACTTTGTATGTTGTTTCCTCTTTATTCACTCTCTTGCCCACTTCACCACTGTTCCACTCTCTCTCTCTCTCTCTCTCTCTCTCTCTCTCTCTCTCTCTCTCTCTCTCTCTCTCTCTCTCTCTCTCTCTCCAATAAGCTGGGGAGGAGGGGTGGTGTATTTAGAAACAGTAAAGTCATTCTCACTACATATTAAAAATACAAATAAAAAACACAAATTGTGATATAAGATGGATACTATGTGGTAATATGCACCTGCTTCTTTGTACAACTAAAACATGTAGTGGCAATTCTTGTTTAAAAAAACACTTCTAGGCAACCCTTGTCTTTTTGTAAGTTTATTCAATCATCTGCAGATGGAAAACAATACCCAAATAATAAAGTGCATAAAACCAGTGAAGAAGTGAGTAAATGATTTAAATCACAAATGGTTAAAAAGAAACAAAAGTAAGACTAAGTAATCTCCCTTTCAGGAAAAATGCATTTATCCCCAACATTTTCTTCCATCAGTTCTTCTGGGAGATTTTCTGGAGAAAAGAGATTCTGATTAATATCTCAAATACTTAGTATTTCAAATCATTTTCCTTTGTTGTGCCATTACATGATAACCTGATCAGTAGTGAAATGTGTTTTAATTTGAAAGAATATTGTTAATTTTCTACTTACAGCATCTGTAAAGCTTGTTGACGCGGGCGATGTCATTGACACTTATCTGTAGGGCTTTTCCAAACACAAGGTTAGGATTCCCCTTAGCGGTGATGGTTGGCAAGCCGTTTTTGGAGAAAGAGTATCTTGAGAAACACAGAACACAACATGTTTAGTATATAGACACACACACACACACCGGCTCCGAATTAAAGTTGTATTGCGTAGTTTGTTAGCTCTTTTGAATTTTCATTCCTTTGAAAATAATATGACTTACAAGAGAGCAACCTAATACATGATATCAATACACTATACACAGTGGTGGAATGTAACAAAGTACATTTGCTCAAGTACTGTATTTAAGTAAAATTTTGAGGTACTTTACTTGAGTACTTCCATTTAATGCAACTTTATACTTCTACTTTATATTGGAGGCAAATATTGTACTTTTTACTCCAGTACATGTATTTGCTAAATTAAGTTACTAGTTGCTCTGCAGATTCAGATTATAAATACAAAATATAAATCAACTAACAAAGTATTATGTATTATTACATATTAAACTACACAGAAGCATTTACAGTAGTTAAAAAGAGCTACATTCAAGTGATGAAGACATTAATTCCAATAATTATAATCCAATAATATCATGTACCTATATGAATTTAAAATGGGCCTGCTTGTGATTTTGAATGTTTTTTACTCTAATATTGCTTCTTTTACTTAAAGTAGACATATTATGCTTTTCCATATTTTCTGTCATATGTACAATGTTCAATTAATGAGGTAAAGGTATGTTAGAGAAATCCCCGTGAGCTAAAATGTTCAGATTTCCAACTGTTCTGAACGCTCCGGTTTCAACAGTTTTTTCTACTCTCGGCTGAGTGTTATGCAACTCTAAGCCGTCCTTAGTGTTGTTTTTTTAAGCTGCTGCGGTGTTAACATTGTTGCATGTAACTACATGCTAACACCAGTAAAATATATATTACCTCTAAATACAATTATGAACCTGAAAATGAGCGTAATATGAGCACTTTAAAATCCTTTATCTGTGATTTTTGACTTCAGAAAGTGCTGCTATATTCTATTAGTGTCCACTGCTAACAATAGTAGCTACATGGCTAACGGCAGTAAAAAATGTCATATGGGTTGCCAATGTTGTTAAATTCTCCCCAATTCCAGGTTGCATTCCTGCTGAAACATGTCTGATTGGATAATGTTTGGTTCAGAAGCCTTTATCTGCGTTTTTTGATGGTAGAAAGTGCTGCTTCATTCCACTACAATCTAACATTACCATACTGCTAACTATTAAGTAGCTTCATGCTAACGCGACATAGCTGTAATCTTGGCAGCCAATCTGGTCATTTCTCCCCAAATTCCGGGCACTTTGCTGCTGGGACATGTCCAGTTGTGTAGTATTTTATTAGAAGCCTTTATTGGTAGTATTTCACGGTACATAGTCCTGCTATATACTCCGTTGCAGTAGCTCTAGCTCTGGCTTTTTTTTTTTTTTTTTTTTAACATTAAAGCATGTAAACATGTTCTAGTACAAACACAAAATGCAAGTTTTATCCTGAAAATGCTATAAAATAGTTGCCCTTTCAGTAAAAGATCTGAGTTCTTCCACCACAGTGACAATACATTCGAAAACACTCACTTGCTGTACTGCATGACAGAGTTGAAGTCGTAGGGAGTACCCAAGTTGTTAGTTGCCATCTTCACGAAGTTTGATTGAAATCCTGCACAGGAGGAGAGAACAGAACAAAATATTGAAGCATTTGCCCCTGCTAGCTAGAGAGTAAAGCTTGGTTTGGGCCCAAAAAATCAAGCCCGGCCCTTCCCAAGCCCGTGCACGTTGTGTCCAAGCCTGGCCCGGCCCGACACATTAACTAATTATGAGCCCGAGCCTGATTTCAACCCGACAATTTTTTGAACTACAGAAATCTGTTTAGAATTATCATAATGAAAAATGCAACAAGGACGAAGCATGTAAACTGCGTTGTTTGTTTATTCAGAATGGAATGGATCGCAAATGGATCCAAATGAAGAAACGCAAAAAAAAAAAACCTCGACCCTAGCTGCTCCCTCAGCCGAATAGTGTGGTTAACAGATCAAGGCAGCAACATAATCAAAGCCCTGGAACCATATAGGAGACTTTCTTGTCTTGATCACCTAATTAATAGCCTACTGTCCTTCGCCATGGTCTGCATGCTGACACACTGGCCGTCAACGCGCCGGATACAGGAGAGACCATATCTGCTGCTAAAGGACTCGTGAGATATTTGAAACAATCTTAGCACAGTTTACCTCACACTCAAGTCAGTGCAGGACATATACCCAGAGCTACGGGAGAAGCTGGAGAGACATATAGCTTTCTCCCCACCCAATTAGGCTAATAAAGTAATGATGAAAAAAAAAATACAAATGCTTGATCAAGGGCCCGGCCCGAGGATAGCGGGGGGAAATATCGGCCTGACCCGACCCTCAAGTTCGGGCTCGGGCAGAGAATCTAAACTCTACTAGACAGCAGTCTGTAGATCTCTCTGCTGAGTTGGTTTATTTAAACCACATTAGTCACGTGGGGTCATGCATGAAACAAAAGATGTTTTGTGGTGCTTTCTGACTGCAGAAACTTTTCCAGGGACCAATTAGCATTTGTTAGCATGTTAGTCTTGTATTGCCAGACTTATCTCCACAGCCCTTAGGAGTAAGGTCCAGCTCCACCCAGATACACACTGGATAGGAGGAAAAAACGCTCTGGGTTGTTTGCGGTTCTTTAAACCAATCGCAAGCGGCGGGAGGTGCTGAGCTGTGGTCTGCAAAATAGTCTCGGGAAGGAACTTGTTTTGGTAGGACATTTGTGTCCCGCAAAAGAAAACGCAAAATAAAAAAATAAATGAAGTTAACTGCTTACATAATACAGTAACGTGAGCTATTTAAATTAGCTGGATACATGGTTAAACCTAATTTGTTCCTACTAGTGTATCGCCGTGTGTACTTCGTCCACAGCAATCGGTCCCAAAACGTCCCAGTTAGAGAGTAAATGCGTAAACATATTCTTTACCATCATTCCCCGAAAGAGCCAAGCTGGCCTGCCTTGTTACACAATCCAAATTTTCTTCAACACTTGCCGTTTTAAGTGGACAGCTATCTAGCTGGAGATTTGTTGTTGTTTCCCAAACGAGCAGAGTTTGAGAACAGCAACACACAGAGAGCGGAAGGTGAGGGACATCACAGGCAATTATCTTGAAAACGTACTTCCCTTGAACCAGACTATTAGCATGTTAACACACTAAACTGACATGGTGAACATATTAGACATTATACCTGCTAAACATCAGCTAAATTAGGATCACCATTGCAAGAGTGTTAGCATGTAGCTCAAAGCAAATGCTTTGCCTAACAGCCTCACAGAGCTGCTAGCACGGCTGTAGACACAGTCTTGTTACTTTCCTTATGTGTGACTCTTTGATCAAGAAGGTATAAGGGAGCTGACCTGACTGAATGTTCGCGGTGAGGATGGAGACGTAACTGTCTCTGTCGGAGCGGACATGCTCGTGATGGAAGCCCAGAGCGTGGAGAACCTCGTGCTGCACCGTGGATGTGTACAGACAACCGTTTCTCAACAGGGAGACCGGCTGTACGCCTCCCTGACGGCCCAAGTAGGACCAACACCTAACACACACACACACACACACACACAGAGTTATATCACAGTATGAAAATATAGGTGTTGTTGATGCATTAATCACCCCTTTTGTGTTATGTTGGGGAATCTTGAAATTGATCGGGGGTCCTGTAGGCCAGTGGTTAAAGGCATCATCCATGTTTCTAATTTTGTTCACCAAAGGGACATTTCCCCTTCTAACTTCTCAGATGGAGAACTATATGAGGCAAAAAAAGGTTGAAAGTTGTAATCGGTGCATCTTTAGTAATTGTCACTGATTTGGAGCACCTGTGAAGGCATGGAGGTGCTCCGTCATTCAGACAAACAAACTTCAGAGAGAAGACACTTCAAGTTGACTCCTAGGTTCAGTCCAAAGACGCCAATGGTCAGAGAAATGTTTTATTTACTTTCATGGTGTTTGAAATGCTGCTTAATATGTTTGAGGTATGTTTAACTGCTGTGTAGATAGGTTAAGGAACACATTGCAGCATTGACTTCATTGTTTTTGTGGTAAATGGGTTTGTGCTAAAATAATATTTCAGTTTGAGTTTGAGAAAGTAAAAGTATAAGATACAAAAGGATAGTACAAATGTTAAAACTTTGCTAACAAATTTGGAAATTCATGAAATTATCTTTTTCTTTATTCCATGTAAAAGGCTTAAGTGGTTAATTCATTCAAGTTATTTAGAACATTTAATTGTTTAAACTCATTTAAGTTCATTAAAAATGTTTAATTAAAATGGTAACTTTTTTGTTCTCTGTCTTTAAAGGTTTACAACCTAATTTACTGAACAGACCAATCAACTGACAAAGAAAAATAAAAGTGATTGAGTTGGAAATTTGAGTTGTCCCTGTGTCCTTTGGAAGTTGAAGAAGGTGTGTGTGTGTGTGTGTGTGTGTGTGTGTGTGTGTGTGTGTGTGTGTGTGTGTGTGTGTGTGTGTGTGTGTGTGTGCGCGTGTGCGTATGTGTACGTGTGTGTACCCATTTCCAGAGAAGAAGCTGAGGTAATCCTTCTGCGTAGTACGCCAGACAAAGCGAATGCAGGTGTATTGATGGAAGGTCAACAGGCTATTAATGATGATGTTGCGCTCTGCGATGGCTGCAGAGACAAAGAACAGGCTGCTGAGAAACAGGTCATGCATTTCCTTCAAGCATACAAACTTTATTGATTCAAAATGTCACCTCTTATCTTAGCTCACTGACATCATTAACAGTTGCTGCAGCAGTGGTTGTGACACATAGATCATGTAGGTACTTTGAAACCCTTAGTGTCACTCATTTTTAGACTCAAAATTCAATCAAATCTGAACACGCAGACATGAAACATATTTCCAGATTCAGTGTGATTTAGACTTCTTCATAGAATACCTTAATAATGTATTAATGTGTAATGTGCAAATATAAAATAGTTATTAAGACACTTTTCTTAAATTAATAGATGCATGTTGATCTGCAGTCAAAAATGACATGATGAGTAAAAACCCACACTTGCTTAAATACTTTTCATATGAGTTTTTACACAGCTCATATTTACATAGAACTCATAATCTCTTTTTCCCTACAATGAAACTTTGGTAGTTCTTAAACAAAGTAACTGCAGCTTACAGTATTCGGGGCCGATGGTGATGGGCATGTAGACGTAACTTCCAGTTTTGGGCCACAAGCAGCCTTTGGTCACGCAGGGGTCGGCATTCCTCTTTGAATTTGGTACAATGTCGCCGTGGATCAGGGATGTTTCTGCAGAACAACAAATAAACAGACACCTAAATGAATATTCAAACCAGGAATCTAGAGTTTTACATGAGCAATGGTCACGGACCAATGAGCTAGGCTGAAACTAATAATTTGTCCTTAATTTCTTCTATAAAAGGTAAGAAAATATAATTAAAAAAAAACTACAAATTTTGAAACTTAAAGGTTTTGTCTGACCACCAGTCGAAAACCCAAAGATACTTGATTTACACTTTGTGTATAAGGAAGAAAAATCACAAATCCTCACACTTGACAATCTGAGGCCAGCAAATGTTTGGAATAAATCTTTGGTAAATGACTTAAACGATTAACATCATGTTGACAACTCATTTTCTGTTTCTCGACTAACAGATTAATTATCTCAGCTCTACATCAAGTCTCATTATGTTGTCATCATGTATTTAAAGTTAGATTTTATAAAAATTCTGTCTTACTTGTGCCAGCATTAGCTTCCTCGATGATTTGAGAGACGTCAGCATTGACTTTCTCGATGATTTGAGAAGCCTCCATCGACGTGTCTGGAAACAGAGAAAACAGATGACACCAGAAACAATAAGCAGCAGTTTAACTTGTAAATTATTCACATCCAGGGCTTTAAATTGACACCCGCCAACCAGCCAAATGCCGGTAAAAATACCAGTAACTTTGGCGGGTTACATTGTAAAGTTACAAGCCAATTTGGCTGGTAATGAAAGCAGCCAACAACACTGCGTCTGTTTGACTCGGCCGGCTGCAGAAATGTTGCCAGATTGGTCTGTTTTCCGCCAAAAAATTGGGGCGGTTTTGTGTGTGTGTGTTTGGCTTGGAAACGCAATCTTTATCTTGCAGTACTGCTCGTAGTACTAATCCTACATTTGCCAACGACACCATGTCATGATGTGTCGTACAACTGTTGGCTAGCGTGTGGTATCAATGTAATTAAGTTATTAAAATTAGTTAAAATTAGTAAAAAAAATTGGATAGTGGAAAATCTGACTGGCTGGTAAATTTAGAAATGTACTAGCCATGTTGGCTGGTGATTGAAAAAGGGAATTTAAAACCCTGTAGGCATCAGATGTGAACTGTGAGGAAAAAAACAATTCAACTCACTTGTTGGAGCTCCTGTTGCACCCTGCAACACAAAGGCACAACGTTGCACATTTTTAAATCATGTTTTCTACTGTTTTATGATCAGTTTCTGTCAAGTAAAAACTGGAGTCACATATATTTTTTTTCACTTCTATATAAATGAAAGCATTACATCCTCTTTCATGAATTGTAACAATTCTCTATCATCTTAAAAGGCTCATAAAATCCTTTACAAACCAACTGAATTATGTCAAAATTGCCCCAAATCCAACAAAGTTTCTTTTTGGAGAGTCTTTTTAATCTCAGTGTTGAAAGAGTCAGACTTACCGGAAGATAGACCGTCAAGGAGAGGAGGAGGACGATAGAGATCACTGGAGTCATGATGGTGGTCCTCTTTAGTTAAACTGCAAATCTGAAATTAAAGTCAAAATCTAAACAGAGTTTTGTGATTAAGGAATATGTTTGTGCTAAATACAATAAGGTAAGAACAAAAGGAGTAATAATAAGGAAGAAAACCGTGTAGTTTACCTGTGTGCTGGACTGTGATGCTGGATGCAGCAGGTGTTTGGCTCCTGGCTTTTTATAGGCAACTATCGCTGGGTGTGGCCGAGGATTCTCAACTATCTGTTATGACCACCTGCCAGTCAAATATTTAATGTCAAGGAAGTAGTCAACTCAGATTGAATTTCCAAGAAGGAAATTATACCAATACAAATACCACACAACAGGAACAAGTATGCATCATGCACTAAAACTGTCCCTGTGGGCATTCTTTATTATACCTTTGGATTATTATAACTGATGCATTAATAAATGAGCAGAATTTAAATGTAGAAGCTTGTCGAGGCAAAGCAGTTGGGTTGTAATCAATAAGAGAACATTATATTTGTTGTACTTAATTTGTAAAGTAACTAAAGCTGCCAGATGGGTGTATTTTGGCATAAAAAGTACAATATCCTAAATGTAGTCGAGTTGAAGTATGAAGTAGCATTAAATGGAAATACTCAACACTTTAAACAATTTTTTAATAGTTACTACTTTGGAAATTTGTTTAGTTGCATTTCACCGAGATATCAGATACATAACCTTAAATAAAAAAGGAAAAGAAGAGTAAAGGGCCAACATCAAGAACAATCTTTGACAGTTTGGTTTTTCTTGCTGATGTTAGTCTAGTCAATAAAGTAATCAATGACTTGGCCGCTCCTCCATTAAATGAGCTTGTTTCACTGTGCTCAGGCACTGGGAGGAGAACTAGGATGACCAACAGGTCTACGGAGTTTGGCAGATCAATCTTCCCTGCTGGGTTTTCCACAGGCAGCCAATGTATCTGACGTGCAGCGGATTCCAAGCGAAATTGTGTCACAACCTGATGCTGACGGTGTACACGTTTTGCGGACAAGTTGTTAGTGTTGATATACGTTTTCTATCAGTTTAAATCTGGCCTTACACAACTGTTTGGTAAGGTTTCTACTACAATCACACACTAAAAACTCACCAGGTTTACCAA
Source organism: Zingel zingel (assembly GCA_023566125.1). Classification (NCBI taxonomy): domain Eukaryota; kingdom Metazoa; phylum Chordata; class Actinopteri; order Perciformes; family Percidae; genus Zingel; species Zingel zingel. The sequence continues at coordinate 5,455,899 of CM042315.1, forward strand.
CTGCCTGGACAACCTTTTGCCAAGCTAGCTGTTACCATCCCTGTAGTCATACAGAGACGTATCACAAAGTAGACTAAAGGAAAATCACAATCTTTTAGTTTGCACATATAGCATCTGTGTATACTTGGCAGAATATATTGGAGGCACATTCGCGAGTCTGCCTTCTCATTGGCTATATATATATATATATATATATATATATATATATATATATCATGGTATTTTATTTGTATATGTGCTATTGATACGTTTGTGTCTTTCTGTTTGTATCTTGTAATACAGGCTATAAATGCATCTGTCTAACTGCAGTGTCAGTTTATGGATAATATTACCGGTGGGGTACCTGACGTGTGCTATACTATATAGGACTATCTTATAATGTTATAATATAATTTATGACTGACTTGGAAGGACTATAAGTGTAAATGTGTACTTGTTAATGCATCTCCACCTTGTTATTTGTTGTAGGCTATGTGGCTGTCTAAGTGTGTGGAATAATAAGTGAGTGAAAAAAAAAACTTGACACCCAACAACATGCAGCCGCGTCCCATTTCCGAGTAAGAACATTTCTTACTCAGATCGTTTTGGTCACATTGCCAATGGAATTTTGTTTCCATGGTAGCAGTCAAGCTTACAGTAAAAGCAGTTTTAAGCTGCATGCCAATGTCACTTTGGCATGTAATGCAGCATTACCCAACCCATTGTGTTCCCAACTAAATGACTTGGCTTTTGTTTGTTAGAAAATAAGTGATGAGTATCTTAACAGAAAAAAGGTAACGCTCTTGCATATTTCTATCGGAGGGCCAATGAGTTGGCTTACTGGTTATGAGCTTATCTAAGACACACAAGAATGTGTTCCTGTTGCCAAATAAAGCTCTTCTTAAAAGCGAAATTAAGGGAAATGAGGTGTTGCAGCAGCACAGGGGGAAACTTACCAGTGGCATCTGTATACATTGTATCCTTTAAATTAACATCTAATTTAAAGGACCAAGACAGACCTATCTTCAAAGCTAGATGTATTATAAGACCAACCAGGTTAGACTAATGGCTGCTGCTCTGCACTTGTGACCAATATTGGCCTTGGGACGAGATCTCGTCACATCTCTAAGAGACCATGCTGACCGGGCTCCCCGAGTTTGACAGATCTCTCAGAGACTGATTAGCACCCCAGAGACTTTGCCACCGGTCAGCACCTCAGAGACCACCCCTGTGACTTTGCCGATCTTCGGCTCCCTTGAGACTTTGCCGGTCTCCGGCACCCCTGAGGCTGCCCCTGACACTTTGCCGGTCTCCGGTGCCCTTGAGACCGACCTTGAGACTTTGCCGGTCTCTGGCACCCCTGAAACCGCCCCTGAGACTTTGCTGGTCTCCGGCGCCCCTGAGCATGGGCGTAAATATGATCGAACAGTAGGGGGGGACAATAAACATAACATTTCTGTAGATCTTCAATATTAACCCTAATATCAATTCACACACATAACGTTAGGCTTATTGCCGTGGTAACGTTAGTTGTAGTGGGTGCATTTCTAGCCAACAAGCTATTAAACAAGCTAAGCTACATTATATTACACTAACATAGCGAACATTCTTGTCTTGACTAATTCATTAATTACTCAGCATCATTTCTATTTGAGAAAAGAACAACTTCATCCGATGTTTAATGTGAATAAAACAGCCTTGAACCGCCTACTTACTACATTCTTGTCACTACCCGATGGGAGTCGAGTGGAGTGCAGATCGTCCTAACGTACAGCAGGCAGTGGACCAAACCACTGTGAGGCAAGGGAGGGGCGACTCAAAATGTTTCTAAACTTAAAAAGCATTTTTGGGGGTATGTATTGTTTTACTACCTACACAGATATTTTAAGTATACATCATTATGTCATTTACAATACACAGCATTGTTTTAATGATATTTATAAAGGGGGGGACAACCCTTAGATGGGGGGGGGGGGGGGGGGGGGGGGGTCCTGACCCCCCCGACCCCCCTGAGATTTACGCCCTTGCCTCTGAGACTTTGCCGGTCTCCGGCGCCCCTGAGACCACCCCTGAGACTGCCCCTGAGACCGCCCAAAAGACTTCGCCTTTGACCTGCCCCCCACTTTTCCTGTGTCGGCGGTCAGGCCGACTCCTGCCCCTCGTGTCCTGTTGGTGGTCAGGCCCACTCCTGCCCCTTGTGTCCTGTCGGCACCCCAGTCAACCTCTGCCCCCGTTGCCTGGCCACCTGACTCCAGCCCAGCTGACCCACCGCCTGACTCCAGTCCAGCTGACCTGCCGCCTGACCCCAGCCCAGCTGACCCGTCGCCTGCTCGGCCCCCGGAGGGGCGCTGCCCTCGTCGCTGGCCGCCGGAAGGCTTCGGCCTTCGTTGCTGCCCTCGGTTCCCGGTTGCCGAGGCCTCTCAGTCCCCTGAGGCAGAGGCCTCCCTGCCCCTGTTGCTGAGGCCTCTCTGCCCCCTGTTGCCAATGCCTCTCTGCCCCCTGTTGCCGAGGCCTCTCTGTCCCCTTTTGCCGAGGCCTCTCTGCCCCCTTTTGCCGAGGCCTCTCTGCCCCCTGTTGCCAAGGCCTCTCTGCCCCCTGTTGCCGAGGCCTCTCTGTCCCCTTTTGCCGAGGCCTCTCTGCCCCCTGTTGCCGAGGCCTCTCTGCCCCCTGTTGCCAATGCCTCTCTGCCCCCTGTTGCCGAGGCCTCTCTGTCCCCTTTTGCCGAGGCCTCTCTGCCCCCTGTTGCCGAGGCCTCTCTGCCCCCTGTTGCCAAGGCCTCTCTGTCCCCTGTTGCCGAGGCCCTCTCTGTTCCCTGTCCCTAGTGGCCCCTCTGCTTCCCCGAGGAGCCCTCTGTTTCCCCCAGGCCTCTCCGGCCCTCTGTTTCCCTTAGGCCTCACCGGCCCTCTGTTTCCCCCGAGTGCTTCAGGGCGCGGTTCCCTGTGCCCCAGTGCTCTCTGTTCCCCGTGCCCCAGTGACTCTCGGTGCCCCTTTGCCCTTCTTGGGCCTTTGCTGGACTGTTTTTTTTTTTTTCTTCTTTTTTTTATGGTCGTCTGGTATCCGCCCCTTGAGGAGGGGGTACTGTTATGGTTTCAGTATTTTGCTTTGCATTTCATTACATTTCTGTTGCCTTGTTTAGAGATTTCTGTATGTTTCCTGTTTTATTTTGACAATCCTGTTTTCTGTCTTGTCAGGTCTAGTTTTACTCTCTGTATTTTCCCGCCTTTGTTGATTGTCCTGCCCCGCCCCAATGTATTTCACCTGTTGTATCACCTGTCCCTCGTTTGTTCATTACCTCATGTATTTAACCCTTGTGTTGTCTTCATTTCAACCTTGAAAAAAACACTTTTTTTTCTGACATTTGTGACGCCTTTTTTCACAATTTGTTTTTGCTTTTTTCAACGTTTTAAATTTTAAAATTTTTCTTCTACACATTTTCAGCGCTTATTTCTACGTCCAATATTTTCTGATATAAAACAAAAATTTAAAACGGGCCAATGTGACCCGAAGTCAACACAAGGGTTAACCCTAGTGTTCCCTTTGTCTCGTGTCAGATCGTTTTGTGTTTGTCCTGTTGTTCCTGCCTGTGTTGCCATCAGCCTGTTGCTTTTGCTTTGTCCCTGCGAGTCTTTGAGTGTTTTTCCAGTCTCTGTACTGCCGTTTTTTTGTTGCATTAAATCCTGAAGTTCACACCATCTCCTGCCTTCCTGTGTCTCCCTGCATTTGGGTCCTCTATCTCCCACTAACCACAACACCACGGCTACCTAATGTCATTAACAGTTTTAAGACTTTTTTCTGTTGTGTTTTATTTTTTACACAACCCTCCCAAAAAGCTCATTATTGTCTGATCGAAGCCAGTTATGTTTTCAGTTTGGTTTGTTCGTGTGTCTGTCAGGATTACAAAAAAACTACTGGCCCGATTTCCATTAACGTTGTGTAAGGGTGTAGCATGGGCCAAGGAAGAACCCTTTACGTTTTGGTGTAGCTCCAAATCACAGGGCGCATACTTTCACTTTCACAGAGCACTAGAGAGCTGGGGATGAATCGAGATCTGTGCAGAGCACCGAACAAAAACAGTGCCACATCACCAAAATATATGACAATGAGATCCAAAACACAAGATTCATTGAGTGTGAGATATCACTGCCATTACATAATGTATTACACTATTGCACTAAGTACAAATTAATATGTAATTAATTAGATTACATTTTTTAATCAATTGAAATCCGTAATATATATATATATATATATATATATATATATATATGTATATATATATATATATATATATATATATATATATATATATATATATATATATATATATATATGTTGCTTAAATTTGTTTTTACTTTTACTTAACTAGGGTTGTCATTGTGGTACTTCTACTTTTACTAAAGTAAATATGTCTCTGGTTATTTGTACTTTTACTTAAGTACTGAGATTCAGTATTTCCTCCACCACTGCAATGTACAAGTCATCTGAGACTCCGACAACCATCTCTTGAAGGCAGTCTCCTGCTTGCCAGGAGGTGCACAGGAAGTCATGTCCTTATATGGGAATTTACGGGGCGTTTTCTTATGCTATTTAGGAACAACTGGCACGCGCTTTCAATTAGGAAGACGTGGGATTCATAAATCCTAAGACCACAGGTGCGAAGAATTCTGTTGTTTAAGAACACGTCATGAATCCAACGTAGACTTTTCTTAGGGACTTTCTTAAGAACATATTTAAGAGAAAACTCAAAAAGACCTTGGTATCGAAAGTACTGCACTCAGCTAGCTCCAGTCCTACCTTTCCAACAGATCCCACTTCATCTCTCTTCATAACCACACCTCTGCCACAGCCACAGTCACCCAAGATGTTCCCCAAGGCTCCGTACTCAGCACCCTCCTTTTCATTATCCGCATCCTTCTCCTTGGTCAGATACTCCGGCACTTCAACCTTGACTTCCACTGTTACGCCGATGACACCCAGATCTACCTCAGCACCAAATCCCCCCACAATCCTCCCCTCTCCCACATCAACTCCTGTCTGTCAGCTATTAAAACCCGGATGCAACACAACTTCCTCAAACTCAACAGCGATAAAACAAAATTCCTCCTCATAGGCTCCATATCCACACTCAGCTAAATCAATAACCCCACTCTCACCATCGCCGGCACCATTCTCTCCATCTCCCCAGGCCCGCAACCTTGGCGTGATCTTTGATTCCACCCTCTCCCTTGAGCCCCACATCCGCCATGTCATTAAAACCTCCTTCTTTCACCTCTGCAACATTGCCAAAATTCAGACCCTCCCTCACACCCCGCGCTGCTGAAAGACTCATTCACGCCTTCATCTCCTCCCAACTGGACTACTGCAACTCACTTCTCCTTGGCATCAGCTCTATCTACATCAACTGATTCCAACTGGTCCAGAACGCAGCTGCCCAACTCATCACCCGCACCAAATCCTGGCACCACATCACTCCAGTCCTAAAACAACTCCGCTGGCTTCCCATCTCCCACCAGATCACCTACAAAATCCTGGTCCTCACCTACAAAGCCCTCCACCATCTGGCCCCCTCATACCTCACTGACCTCTCCCCCTACCAATCCTCACGGTCCCTCAGATACACCTCAGCCGGTCTCCTCTCCATCCACAAGTCCAATCTCCGCAGTTTTGGGGACAGAGCCTTCTCCAGGGCACCTCCCAGGCTCTGGAACTCCCTCCCCCAAGAGATCCGCACCTCTGAGTCCCTCACCATCTTCCAATCCCGCCTCAAGACCCATCTCTTCACCTCTGCCTATCCGTAGCCCCACGCCCCCCTCTCTTTTCATCTGTGCCTGACAGACCAACCAGACGGCCGACCGTTGGCAGAAAAGGCGGTTTGACTGATCAGTCTCCCAGAGTTGGTCAAAAAAGTGCCTCGGAACACACCAAAGCGACGAGACGTAATACGTCTCCATAACAGCAGACGGTGCTAATCTGTATTGTCACCGAAAAAATGAAAACCAGCAGCTGATTGGACGAACGCTTCACGTGGGTCTGGCTGCTGCTTCCGGATTTTGGATTTTTCAACCGGCCATTCAGAATACGATGTCATATTGTACTAAAATAGTTCACCGAAACGTGTTTCTGAAAACATTTTAAGCAAGAAATAGGCCATGCAGTTGCTGAATCTGTCTTCATTTCAGATCGACAAAGGTCAATTTAAAAGATTTTCGTCAGATTTTGAGAGGCTTAGTCACGGTCATCCCGCTTGCCATTTCCAGGTGAGTCCCAACTGCCCTGTCTCCAACTGAGCATGTCAGGTCGACCAAAATGAAGGCTGACAGCTCCTCCAATGGACGACGGCACGGAACACACCGAACAGACTCGAATCACTGACCTCGCCAGACTGTCCAATGGCCGATTATCGGCCCGGTGTGTAGCTGGCTGAAGTGCCAGATTGGTGTATTTTGGTGTAAAAAGTACAATATCCTAAATGTAGTCGAGTTGAAGTATACAGTAGCATTAAATGGAAACACTCAACAACACTTAAAAACAATTAAGGACATTTGTTCGGTTGCATTTCACCGAGATATCAGATACATAACCATAAACAGAGAAAAGTAAAGGGCCATCCACATCAATAACGATCTTTGACAACATTTCTTATGTTTTAATCGTTTTGGTCACATTGTCAAGTGAATTTAGTTTCCATGGTAGCAGTTGCGCTTACAGTAAATGTCTCTTGCATATTTCTGTCGGAGGGCCAATGAGTTGGCTTACTGGTTATGAGCTTATCTAAGACACACAAGAATGTGTTCCTGGTAAACAAGTCTGGGGAGGTTTTAGTTATGTTGGGTAATCTCTAAAGATTGTGTTAAGTAGACTGTGACTTTGCTTTCACATTTGCTTTCACATTTCCGAGTAAGAACATTTCTTACTGAGATCGTTTTGGTCACATTATGTCAAGTCAATTTTGTTTACATGGAAGCAGTCAAGCTTACAGTAAATGTCAGTTTTAAACTGCACACCAACATGACTGTGGCCCTGCTCTAAAGTGTCAATTTATGCGGCATTACCCAACCCAACAAAATAAGTGATGATAATCCTACGTGACAAAAGTAACACCTTTGCCTGTTTCTGTCAGAAGGACAATGAATCGGCTGACTTGTTATTATCGTCTATAAGACACACAAGAATGTGTTCCTGGTAAACCAGTCTGGAGGGGTTTTAGTTATTGTATGTTGGGTAATCTTTAAAGATTGTGTTTTGTAGACAGTGACTTTGCTTTTTCATAGCTTGCGTGTGCAACTGCATCTTTAAAAATAATATTATTTTCCTGTTAAATGTTTTTTTTCTTTCTGACAAACACAAAATGTAGAAAAGTATCGAATAGTTTTCATTTAGCCACAAACTTCACATTAGAAAGAAATGACAAATATTGACCATAAAGCATGGGAATTAGCAAAAGATCAAATGGAAAAAGTAAATATTTAATGTTTTATATGTGACACACACATGAACACATATACTGTATATATCTTTAGTTTGCCAAAAATTGATTAACAGATAAATCTACAAAGCATTAACCTACTTCCCTAAACTGTTTACAATCTCCAATAACAGTAATTTAAAAATACTTATTTATGATTTAGGAGGTGTAGTGCTGTGTAAATGTATTCAGTTTGAGCTTTTTGTTTGGGGTCTCCTCTCCAAACAGAACAGTAGTGTTAAAGGTCCAATGTGTAGGAATTCCTCCCATCTAGCATTGAGATCATTTATCGCAATCAACTCTCACGCGCCACGCAGTTCAAAGTACGTATTACAGCTATGGTAGCCTTCACGCTTCAAAAAGCGAAGGATGGCAGCTCCAATGTTCACTCTTTTTTCTGATGACGCCGGTCTCTTGCTCTTTTCAATATCCTTTTTCTTTCTTCTGGGCGAAGAAGAAGACTCCTGACCCTGAAATTTGGATTTTGAATACATGTGGTCCTCCATGTTTCCTTCTTCAAACTTGCTGGGACCGGGAAACGGCGATACCCATTAGCAGCACCTGTGACCATATCATGTGACAGTGAAAACGTGAAAGGCGGACTGTATGTCCCTTTCCGGCTAACGTATTTCAAGATGGCGCATGAATATGGAGCGTCTACCCCAGTTCATGCGAACCTAAATGTGAAATTTCAAGCCAATAGGAATACTTGGAATTGATGGTGGTGGTAAATATTTATGAAAAAGGACAAGTTTGTGAATGGTCAACACAGATTTTGATAAAGAACAACTAAAAAACGTCACACACTGGACCTTTTAAAGAGATTTAAATAATGAAGTTAAGCTTTAAACTTTATCAACTCCTTGAACGGATTATAGTATATTTTACCACTGCTTATTTTAGAAAGGCCATGGCAAGAAAACGTGTAGGTTATCAAAAAAGACATTGGATCATAGATGTTTGTTTCTGACTACCCGTGTTAGCTATCATAGCTAATGTTAGCATGCTAGCGAGCTATCCTTTTTCCAGAATTGTGACCGATCGCAGACAAAATGGGAAAATCAAATGCAATGCAACAGCGCATTATACAACGTAAACAAATACACGTTTTGCTGCCGAGGCCCTTTATGAAATGAGCAGTGGTGAAAGTTACCACATCATGTTATGATTGAGTGTAGCTAGCTAGCTAGCTAGCGCGTTAGATAACATTAGTTGAAATAATTACACTTAATGATTGAAACACCGCAGTGGGTGCTGTATATTGGTCAAATGTGCCTAAGACTTGCAGTTTATTTATATATATATATATATATATATATATATATATATATATATATATATATATATATATATATATATAAGGCATTTCCTCTTCAGCATAAGGCAACATGACCTCTTCAAGTATTTTGATGTATTGAAACTGATCCATGATCCCTGGTATGCGATAAATAGGCCCAACACCACAGTATGAGAAACATCCCCATAACATGATTTTTGCACCACCATGCTTTACGGTCTTCAGAGTGTACTGTCGCTTGAATTCAGTGCATGGGGGTCGTCGGACAAACTGTCTGCGGCCCCTAGACCCAAAAAGAACAATTTTGCTCTCATCAGTCCACAGAATGTTGTGCCCTTTCTCCTTTGGCCAGTCAATGTGTCCTTTGGCAAATTTCAACCTATTCAGTACATGTCTTTTTTTCAGCAATGGGACTTTGCGGGGGTTTCTAGCTGATAGCTTTGCTTCACATAGCCTTCTTCTGATTGTAACAGTACTCACAGGTAACTTTAAGTCTTCTTTGATTTTCCTGGAGCTGATCATTGGTTGAGCCTTTTCCATTTGGCTATTCTTCGATCCATTCGAATGGTAGTTGACCATTTTTTCCCACGTCGTTCATGCTTTGGATGCCATTTCAAGGCATTTGAAATAATTTTGGCTGAGCAACCTATGATTTTCTACACTTCTTTATATGTTTTACCCTCTCCAATCAACTTTTTAATCAAAGTCCGCTGTTCCTCAGAGCAATGTCTGGAACGACCCATTTTGCTGAGTATTTCAGTGTGAAATGCACTATAACCAACATGCACAACATTTGCTTCCTTCCTTCCTTGAATATGGGCCATAATTGACACTTGTTTCTTCACAGAATCAATAACCTCACTAATTGAACACAACACTGCTATTATTTTGAACATGCTACTTTCAATTACAGATTCAATTACACAAAAAGGAGCAGCATGCATGTCATGACTGTTGGGTCTGTTGGTTTTCTATGACTCTACAACACTTACTAGTAAATTATTTGCCATGTAGAAATATCACTTCTGCCAAAAAAAAATGATTTATGAGGTTAGTGATGTTGGACTGCTATTATTTTGAACACAACTGTATATATAAAAACAAGTAGTCAAAGTAAACATGAGTGTGCAATTTGTACTTAGTGCAATAGTGTAATAAATGATGTAATGGCAGTGATATCTCACGGAGGCGGAGAGCGGAGAGTCAGAACAGTGAGAGAAGCCTGTGATGATGGCGGAGAGAAAGAGAAGCGCTGTGTGGAGTTCATTCACTCCAGCTGATACGGACACTGCCACATATGATGCGTGCAAAAAAGTAATTGTGGTAAAACCACCAATTTGCATAAACACATTAAAGCAGTTCACCCGAGAGAGAACTCCGAGCTGCAAAAAAAGTTGAGGAAGGAGGAGGGGGGGGGAGATCCGCAAACCAAACCCCCAACACAGAGACAGAGGTCTCTGGCAGAGGCTTTTCAGCCAAGAAATCAGGAGTATCCAGGTAATCTCCAGCATTAAGCAATGTTGTTCACAATGATTAGATAGGCAGTTTTAGCAGACTGATAGAATTACTATCATAAATTCAGCCAGTTGAAAAAAATAGTTTCACTGGAACTAAAAAATATACACTTATATAAAGATATATACCTCAATCCTGAAATATGAATATGGCTGAATATAATAACCCTTTATGTTAACTGGAAAATGTGTATTCCTATTTAAGATGAATGCAGATTACAGATTAAAGGCAAAATCACAAAATTATTCAGTGATCGTGACGTTACAAGTAAAAAGTATCAGTATCGGCGATACTAGCCCTGTATTTACTTGGTATCGGATCAATACCAAAATTCCCAGTATCGCCCACCCCTAGTCTACAGGTGGAACAAAAGCAATGTCCAAACATAAAGCAGTTTAAAATTGGATATTAGGACATGGTTTTCATGGGTTACAGGGAAAAAGAAGAGAGTTGATTTTCATTAGGTGTTTTTGGGGATTTCGTTGTAGTTCCAGATTCTTCATTATTATTATTATTATTATTATTATTATTATTATTATTATTATTATTATTATTATTATTATTATTATTATTGTTAATTATTTTTCGTTTTAAGTTCATGAAATTTTTCTTCCAACGTTTATGTTCCTCTTTTTTGTAAATAGTTGATTTAAATTGATGGAATTGATTTTGCACCACCATTGATTTTTACAGGATGATTCTTTTCCTCGACAACTATCATGTTTTTTCCAAATGATGTACAGATTTGTAGGCCCTCTGTTAGCAAATGGCTTGAAAAATAGTGCACGTAGTTGCCGTAAATGGAGCATGCCCCCGGATCTCCTCTAGATTTTGGGCAGAGCCCTGAATGTTTACAACATCTGGCTCCGCCCCTGCCATTAACAACTGACCACTGACTCAATGACCCTCAGGTGACACAACCCACTAGAGGTAAAATTTCTGGAGCTCCCTTCTAGTTAGTCAGAACAAGAAATTTGGAACTATGGGATGATAAGCAGGTTACTATATATTCATGAGGTATCGCTGAAAATGACCAAATATACAGTAGGCCTATATACAGCATGCTTAGATTCATATTGACAATGAGATTTACAATATATTGACAGTGATAAGATTTATATGACTTGATATTTATTGTGGGCGTGTAATTTATGAACAACAAAGCATATGCAGTGATACAAGCCATAAAAGCATATATTGTATATCATTGTATTCTATTTGTATATGTGCTATTGATACGTTTATGTCTTTCTGTTTGTATCTTGTAATACAGGCCATAAATGCATCTGTCTAACTGCAGTGTCAGTTTATGGATAATATTACCGGTGGGGTACCTGACGTGTGCTATACTATATAGGACTATCTTATAATATCATGTATGACTGACTTGGAAGGACTATAAGTGAAAATGTGTACTTGTTAATGCATCTCCACCTTGTTATTTGTTGTAGGCTATGTGGCTGTCTAAGTTTGTGGAATAATAAGTGAGTGAAAAAAAAAACTTTACACCCAACAACATGCAGCCGCGTCCCATTTCCGAGTAAGAACATTTCTTACTCAGATCGTTTTGGTCACATTGTCAAGTGAATTTTGTTTCCATGGTAGCAGTCAAGCTTACAGTAAATGTCACTTTTAAGCTGTACACCAATCTCACTGTGGCACTGCTCTAAAGCATAAAGTAATGCAGCATTACCCAACCCATTGTGTTCCCAACTAAATGACTTGGCGTTTGTTTGTTAGAAAATAAGTGATGAATATCTTAACGCAAAAAAGGTAACGCCCTTGCATATTTCTGTCGGAGGGCCAATGAGTTGGCTTACTGGTTATGAGGTTATATAAGACACACAAGAATGTGTTCCTGGTAAACAAGTCTGGGGAGGTTTTAGTTTTGTTGGGTAATCTTTAAAGATTGTGTTTAGTAGTCTGTGACTTTGCTTTCACATTTGCTGATTAACAGTCAACTCATTGTCCCTCCGACAGAAATATATAATGGCGTTACTTTTGTCACGTTAACATACTCATCACTTATTTTGTTACAAAACAAAGCAGGAAGTCATTTAGTTGGAAACACAATGGGTTGGGTTATGCTGCATTACTGGACACTTTAGGCAGCGCCACAGTGACATTGGCGTGCAGCTTACAACTGACATTTACTGTAAGCTTGACTGCCACCAAAAGTTGCATAGTATGCCTTTAATGGCAGGGCCAGAGCCAGATGTTTTAAACATTTGGGGCTCAGCCCAAAATGTAGAGGCGATCCGGGGGCATGCTCCATTTACGGCAGCTATGTGCACTATTTTTCAAGCCATTTGATAACAGAGAGCCTACAAATCTGTACATCATTTGGGAAAAACATGATAGTTGCCAAGGAAAAGAATCATCCTGTAGAGCTGACATCCTGTTTGGTATCTATTGTTCCTCAACTTTCTTCATCATTCTGAAACCATCAACACAACAAATGTTGACGATAACAAATGTTCACTCCTGCCCCCTAAAAAGAGGCAAAATGTACATTACTATTGCTGCTTTAGAGAGATTGAGGGGAAATGACACAAAGTTGAAGGTATTTCAAAACCCTAAAAGATTTGTTGCTTTTGAGAAAACATTTGGGGCTGGAGCCCCAGAAGCCCCCCGCCCCCCTCGCTCCACCCATGGTTAATGGACTAGCAACCCGCAAGGAATTTATCAGCTGGATCATAATCTGTGGGAGTTTTTTTCAGTCATTTTCAATTGTCAAATTCTTTTAGGAAGTTTTTACTGGACAAAACAATAATACCTTCTTATAAACTCTTTAATTTTCAGTTCTAACTTATGTATCGGCTGAATCTTACAAAGCCCAATTCCAATGAAGTTGGGACGTTGTGTAAAACGTAAATAAAGGTGGCTTTAACCTGTGATTACATTTATTCTGTGACTGTCGTGTCTGTAGATAGTCGTGTAACCATACAGTAGTATCAGAGAACTGATGTTAAATCACACTGACAGCTGAGGAGAACATGATCCAAACGGTACATCCCTGTTGAAATGTTGGAGGAGTACTGCTGCCTCCGTTTGGTGGAAACATAAAATCACATCTTTTTATTTTTGTAAATTTTTAATTGAACAAATATCTGCCTTTATTAAGAAATGAATACTAAACCATCGACTAAGTAACAAAGGGATACATATTCAGTACAAACAAAATAAATTAAAAAAAAATAAAAAATCTTCAAAGACATTTGGGAAGTTGTCCTAATATTAGTTATTATAACCAGGCAATTTAGAATTGTTTTGTATATTTCTTAAGCTTTCATCTATTGCTTTTGCTTTATCCTATCGAGCATAGCTGGCGGTGGTGAAAAGTAAAAGTACATTTGTACAAGTTGTACTTTAATCGAGTATTTCTATTTCATGCTATATAATATTTGCTAACTCTGCTACTAATTTTCATCAAAAAAGTTATATAATTTGATGTCTTTTTTCACAGATTTAGAAGGCATTCTGGGTAATGAGTACTTTTACTTTTGGTTTTACATTTTTCCGATAAGACTTCTATACTTATAACTTAACTACAAAAACAGGACTTTTACTTGTAATGGAGTATTTTTACAATATTGTGTGGCAATTTTTACTTAAGTGAAATATGAAAATGCTTCTTCCACCACTGAAAGTTGCCAATATCAGAACTCATTTTCCTCCCAATCAGAAGAAGTCATTCATTTATGTTTGAAAACATCAAAACTAACCCTAATCATGTGACAGGGATTCATAAATTATTCTTTATATGCTGCTACATGTCTAAGTAAGTTTTAAAAAGTACAACTGATAGGTACTTCAGCCCTGTGTGGCTTAATATCAGAGCCTAATACACTGCACACTACATATCAGAGACTTTGGCTTAGGTTGGCCACGATAACAGGGTGCAGAATGACTAAAAGACACTGGAAATCAATCATCATGCCGTAACTTTTTTATGAGTGCGTGGAGAAACTGTTCAAGATGGCATCATATTAGAGCGTGACATACAGAATGTCTTGGAAAAAGGATATATTTGCAAGGCATGGGGAGCATTCTTTGGAGACTGAAAGGCTGATCTAATTATGGGGTTAAATGTTTTTTTACAGTGCCCATTGTGATGGATGTAATAAGAAACATTTAGGTTTTGTTCTGTTTTAGCCTTTATTGGCATCTCTGTTTTGCTTTTGGCCTTTTTTGTTTGTTGTGTTTTTAGCTTTAAAGGTATGATATATATTTATAATGTTTTCTTAACAAAATGATCAATTATCACTCATGACCCACTAGAAGTGTGTGGTGGTGTCTGTATCTGCAGACCCTAACCCTCTGCCTCTCTTTTCTCTTTATTTTCCTGTATACGGGACGTTTCTGGGCGGTAACAAATAGCCTATTGGTGTGTAACCCCCAGCCAACAGCAGCGTGCAGGGTGTGCAGTCCATTCTCATTCCCAACCGCCGCTTTGCCCCTCAGCTTCTCATATCGATGCACAAATCTAACTCACACCAACACACAGAAAGAGACAGCCACCTTCCTGCGGAGGTGTGGTTGTGTTTATTTTTGCTTTAGAACCCAATCGCTGCGAAACAACTTAAGAAGAACCTTCTATTCCGCTGAATACTGCTTTGTTTGCTGCTCCCTCTCTTCATTCACTCTCTATCTCACTTCACCACCACTGCTGATCTCTCTCTCTCTATCTCTCTCTCTGGCCAATGAGCCAGGGGGGAGGGGCCAACTTTGAACGGTGTGTTTACAAACCGTAAAGCCATATTCACTATGGATTTTACCTTTAAAAACTATTCAAATTGTGATATAAAATGGATACCATGTGGTCATATGCACCTGCTAAACGAGATGGCAATTCTTGTTTAAATAAACACTTGTAGGCAACACTTTCAACTCTTTCTGTAGGTTTATTCAATAATCTGCAGATGGACTCACAGCAATGCACGTACATCAAGTGCATGTATGATCAAATGAGTGAGGATAGGTGTTAAGAGCCTGTTATTAAACTTCAGGGTCAAGCATTATTATATCACAAAGACACGGACATGCTTTGCACGTTACACACATTCTGCGTCATACCTATAGGTCACTGGGAGTCCAGGGGTTACATGAATAATAAGAATACATCATTGCCTCTTGGCTCCCATTTAAAAAATATATATATATATAACCAAATATTAAAGTTTCTATTTTAAAATTAGTGAAGAAGTGAGTAAATTATTTAAATCAAATCACTAATGGTTAAAAAGAAAAAAAGGTAAGTAATCCCCCACCAGAAAAAATGCATTTATCCCCAACATTTTCTTCCATCAGTCTTTCTGACAAGCTGATACAACTTCTGGAAGGTTTTCTGAAAAAGAAAATGAGATTCTGATTAATATCTCAGATATATAAAAATGTCACCCACTTATTTTTCCTTGTTGTGCTGTTACATGGTAACCTGATCAGTAGTGGGATGTATGCACTGTGTTTTACACTTTAAGAGAATACAGTAAATGTTCTATCCGTAAAGCTTGTTAACGCGGGCAATGTCATTGACACTCATTTGTGTGGCATCTCCAAACTCAAGGTTAGGATTGCTTTTAGCGATGATGGTTGGCAAGTCGTTCTTGGAGAAGGAGTATCTTGAGGTGCACAGAACACAACAATGTCAGTATATAGACACACACAGAGACACACGCTGGCTGGCTGGTTGTACTGTTGACTTATGCCGACCTTACACCAACCAACTTTTCAAGCGATTCCACTGTCGCAAACTAATTTCCAATATCAGAATGAAAGAATGAGAATGAGTCACGCTAGAGCTGGGGCGCTCCCGTCATCTCAATAGTTTGGTGTAAGGTGGTCATAAAACTCAGTCCGAGTCAGTCTTTTACCCGTCTTGAAGTTCCGACAAAATCAAACCTGTTTGATATTATCATAAGTTTTAAGTCTTGGTAGTAAAGTTAAATCATGTGAGCATTGTCAACAACCTATGGGTGCGTTCCCTCCAACAACAAACGATGCAGCAAACTGCTACAGCCAGTGTTGTTTATGGTTGCTATGGCACTGCATTAAGCTAAACGCTAAAGAGGGAAAGTTGCTGATTTTCAAACCTTCTGAAGCGAGTCATCCAACGGAAGTTTTACCGGCAGATAAACGCGGACCTCAGGGTACTGCTGCCATTCATCTAGCGGTAGCTAGCTAGCTTGGTTAAACTTTTCAAAAACAAATCTAGTTGTAGTCTTGCAATGTGTGACCCTGCAAGATCCCCAGTCTCTACATATTACGACAGTCTTTAACATTAGATGTGAGATTATCTTTAGATGTGAGATGGTGTCAGAGTTTAGTCTTTTAAAGTCTGTTCAAAGTCTTGTAATGTACAGTAGGCATTAGTTTGTTCGCTCTTTTGGATTTTCTTTCCTTTTGAATATAATATAATGACTTACAATAGAGCAACCTAATAGATCATATATATTAATACACTATAAAGAGAAGTGGAATGTAATTATGTACATTTATTCAAGTACTTAAGTAAAATTTCCATTTATTACAACTTTATACTGCTACTCCATTTTGATAGGCAAATGTACATTTTTACTCCTCTACATTTATTTGCTTACTTTAGTTACTAGTTACTTTGCAGATTCAATTTACACAAAATATAAATCCAGTGACAAAGTATTTTGTATAATTACAGGTTAAACTAAACAGCAGTATATACAGTAATTAAAATGAGCTCCAACTTTACCAGCTGCAACATCAAAGTGATGAACACATTGATGCCAATAATTATAATCCAATAATATCATACATATGAATCTGAAATGAGCCATTCTGCGTATGACTTTGAATGATTTTTTAAAAACTTGTAACAGTGTTTTAACACTGTAGTATTACTTCTTTTAGGCTACTTAAGTAAATGATCTGAGTACATCTTCCACCACAGTGACAATACATTTGAAAACACTCACTTGCTGTACTGCATGACAGAATTGAAGTCGTAGGGAGTACCCAAGTTGTTAGTTGCCACCTTCACGAAGTTTGATTCAAATCCTGCACAGGAGGAGAGAACAGACCAAAATATTGAAGCATTTGCCCCTGCTAGCTAGAGAGCAGTCTGTAGATCTCTCTGCTGTGTTGGTTTATTTAAAGTGTTCATATTATACTCATATTTACAGGTTCATAATTGTATTTAGAGGTTGTACCAGAATAGGTTTACATGGTTTAATTTTCAAAAAACACCATGTATTTGTTGTACTGCACATTGCTGCAGCTCCTCTTTTTGTGTTGAGCTCTCTGTTTTAGCTACAGAGTGAGACATTTCACTTTTTTCCTATCTTTGTTGGGAGTCGCACATGCGCAGTAGCTAGGTAAGCACTGCTAGCTTGTCAGCTGCAGAGTATGAGGGCGTTCCATGCTAGCAGCTTGGCGAGCATTATAACGTGTTACAAAGTGACGCACGTTCGTCACGGAAGTAAAGGCTGGACTACAATCGAGCTGTTTGCAGCAGTTTGTAAACAGTGTTTTCTGGTAAGTCCCTTTGGGGTGGACTTTGGGCTTTTTCACTTTGTAAACCTATAGAATGCACAAAAAGATATATAACATAATAAAGGAAAGGGAAAAAGCCAAAAAGCACAATATGAGCACTTTAAACCACTTTGGTCATGTGGGGTCATGCATGAAACAAAAGATGTTTTGATGGCGTTGTCTGACTGCAAAGCAAGATAGCTTTATTTGTATAGCACATTTTAGCAACAGGGCAATTCAAAGTGCTTCACATAAAAACAAAGAAAATACGAGAATAAAAGTTACAGTGCAGTATAAGAAATTAAACATTAAAGAGCAGCTAAAAACAGTTGTTTTTTCTTCATTTAATTTAAAATAGTTCTGGCACATCCAGTCATTAATTTGTTCAATGCACATACTCAGTTGTTGTATTGGACTATAGTCGCCTGGCGATAAGGTTATGTACATTTGTGTGTCATCCGCATAACTATGGTAACTTATTTTGTTGTTTTCCATAATTTGAGCCAGTGGAAGCATATAGATATTAAACAGAAGAGGCCCCAGAATGGAGCCTTGGGAACTCCGCACATCATATTTGTATGTTCAGATGTATAATTACCTATAAACACAAAGTAGTCCCTATTCTTTAAATAGGATTCAAACCACTTAATACTGAGCCAGAAAGGCCAACCCAGTTTTCCAATCGGTCTAGTAATATGTCATGTTCGACCGTATCAAATGCAGCACTGAGATCAAGTAATACTGAGACTGAAGATTTGCCACTATCTGTGTTTAAGTGGATGTCATTAAAGACTTTAACAAGAGCCGTCTCAGTGCTGTGGTCGAAAACCCGACTGGAAGGCATCAAAACTGTTGTTTAGTGACAAGAAAAGGTTGAGTTGTTGAAAAACCGCTTTTTCACTGATTTTGCTTAAAAATGGAAGGTTTATACCGGCCTATAGTTGCTCATTAGTGACGTGTCTAGATTGTTCTTTTTTAAGAGTGGCTTGATTACTGCAGTTGTTAGGGCCTGTGGGAAGATACCAGAGAGAAGAGACATGTTTACAATCTGTAGAAGATCAGAAGACAAATAATTTGAAACATTTTTGAAAACGCCCGTTGGTAGAATATCAAGGCAACAAGAGGAGGTTTTCAGATGTTGTATAATGTCCTCCAGGTTTTTATGGTTGATCGTATGAAATTGTGTCATATTGGAATTAGTTTTGCCTGAACACTGTGACAACACATATCCTGTACTTGATATGGAGGCACTGACTGTTTGTCTAATTTTCAGAATTTTGTCTTTGAAGAAGGAGGCAATGTCATTGCAAGCCTTGGTAGAGAAAAGTTCAGATGCTACTGGTACTGGAGGGTTTGTTAACCTATCGACAGTAGCAAACAAAGCGCGTGAGTTATTATTGTTTCTGGCGATAATGTCAGAGAAGAAGGACCGCCTTGCATTCTTTAGTTCCAAATTATAAATGCAAAGTCTCTCTTCATAGGTGTTATAATGGACCTGGAGATTAGTTTTTCGCCACCTGCTTTCAGCTTTTCGACACTCTCTTTTTTCTGTTCTCACCACTATATCATTTCTCCATGGAGATGCTTTCTTACCAGAGACAGCTATGACTGCTTTGACCAACAGCTTTGCAGAAACTTTTCCAGGGACCAATTAGCAATTGTTAGCATGTTAGTCTCGCATTGCCAGACCTATATCTCCACAGCGCTGTGGAGTAAGGTCTGGCTCCACCCAGATACACACTGGGATAAGAGGAAAAACACTCTGGGTTGTTTGCATTTCTCTAAACCAATCACAAGCGCTGGAAGGCGCTAAGCTCTGGTCGCAGAGACGGCGGCTTTGTAAAATAGTCTCGGGGAGGAACTTGTTTTGGTGGAACATTTGCGCCCCGCAAAAGAAAACGCCACATGAAATATTAAATGAAGTTAACTGTTCACATAATACAGTAACATGAGCTATTTAAATTAGCTGCATACATGGTTAAACCTCATTAACCAGTGTAACCCCGTGTGTACTTCGTCCACAGCAATCCCACCAATCGGTCCCAAAACGTCCCAGTTAGAGAGGAAATGCGTAAACATATCCTTTGTAAATCTTTATCATCGTTCCCCAAAAGAACCAAGCAGGCCTGCCTTATAACATGATCCAAACTGTCTTCAAAACTTGCTATTTTAAGTTGATAGCTATCTAGCTCGAAATTTGTTGTTTCCCAAACGAGCAGAGTTTGAGAACGGCAAGGTGAGGGACATCAAAGGCAATTATCCTTAAAACGTACTTCCCTTGATCCAGACTATTGGCATGTTAACTAACTAATACTTAAATAATAGTTAATTTCTTATACAGCAATGTAACTTTTATTCTCATATTTTATCTGTTTTTATATTTGTAATTGTTTTTAACTGCTTTTTAATGTTTTATGTAAGGCACTTTGATTTTACCTCTTGCTGAACAACCCAGTTTCACGGCAGTTCGTTAAAATTGTCACGTTATTTTTAATCTATTGATTCATGTACACGGACACGTCCAACAATTTTTTTTCATGGTGGTTAGCACGAAATGGGAAGCATCAAGAACTGGAAAGGAAACATCACACGCGGGAGACGGCCGTGGTCTCTGGGGTACGCAAGACAACAACGGGATGGTTGTGTTTAGGAAAAGAAGAACGGGGAAAGGAATTGCCACACGCAGGAGATGGACGAGGTCTCTGGGGGACACCGCAGTCTCTCTGGGACGCGCGACAACAACGGGACGTTTGTGTTTAGGAAAAGAAGAACGGGGAAATGAATCTTCACACGCGGGATACGATCCCCGGTCTCCAGAGTGAAAGTCCTGTGTTGTGTGACCCATCCACCGCCACAACCAACCTCCCTGCACGGATTTACGGCTTTTCATACTACTCGCTACCGTAGTCGTGCTGTTATCACGAAAGATGCTTCTCATTGAAATACATTAGTTTAAAATTTGTGCTCACCGCGACGAAAAAAAAAGGAATGAACACAGGTCATTATTTAGACGGAAACTATACACATTTGTGTTTTTCACTTTCGTAAACCCGTCTGTTAACATTGCTCCCTCCCACTCCTTTGCTCTAAAGCTTAAATGACCTGACGCAACATTACATTTGTCTTTTGTTGAATTGAGGCCCACAGGCACACTTTCCACCTGGTTCCAGTTACTTTGTAGAAAGACCGGGAAGAAGATTGATTTCTGGGTGAGACGAGTCAGTATTTATAAAGAAACGGTCCAACTCAGAAAAACAGCAGCACTGGTCGTTTGTTCAAATGTGGAAAATGTGGAAATTCTTGTAGTCAGAGACCTCTTGCAGTGCCATGAATAACAACTGTCCTCTCTAAATGTATTTAGTTACTTCCCTTTACTGTCTCCTACATGTGTTAAACCTCTGTTTCAGGAAAAGACATCCAATGGAACTGGGACTACAGCCAGTTTGAATACTGTGCATTTACATGACATTACATGTCATTTAGCTGACGCTTTTATCCAAAGCGATGTCCAATTAAGTGCTCTTAACCTTGAAGGTACAAACTCTGTGCAGCAAGAAGTAAGTGCAAGTACATTAGCTTTAAATAAGCCAAGCTATGAAGAGCCATATGAAAGTGCAACTGTGAGGTTTTTTTGGTTTTGTTTTGTTCTTCATCCAAGCTGCAGTTGGAAGAGATGTGTTTTTGGTCTGCGGTGGAAGATGTGTAGGCTTTCGGCCATCCTGATGTGAGTTGGGATTTTGTTGAGTGATTAGTTGTCCCTCGCCGTGAGGGGCCAGCAAGCAGGTTGGCTGATGCAGAGCGGAGTGGGCGGGCTGGGGTGTGGGATTTGACCGTGTCCAGGATGTAAGCTGGGCCTGATCCGTTCGTGGCCCTGTATGCAAGTACTAGTATGTATGCAAGTATTTAGTTTTGGTAAATTCCAATGGAGGTTATTAAATCACTAAAAATCTAAATTTGCATTTGGGTCCTTCCCCTGTTGCCTCGCACACACCAGCTGTCCCAGTTATTCCATTCATTAAAGTTATTTCCCAATAGAAATGCCCATATAGCATGCAGTTTATCTTTTGATAACTAACATGTAGCGTAGACAGAGGGTCAAAAAAGGTTGAATTCCAACAAGTGCATATAGTGTGCCAAATACACAAATAAATGAGACAAAGTTCAAATAAAAAACAAACTTGAAACTATCAAAAGAAAAACTTGAGCAAAATAATAAAATTGACTTGTCCCAAATGAAATAAAGCACACGTTTGTGGCAGCCCGTGTGATCAATCGTTTCTTTCCAAAGCACGTTTTTTTCTACAAACAAACCCAGGATAGTAAATGAAATGTTACACAAAAGCAATGGCAAAATTATAGCAAACTGAAAATTAATAAAATATGAAAATAACTAAAGCAATGTGAAAAAATGCAAAAGAGACAAGTGTTGAGTGCATGGAATCTCACCCACTTCGTCACAGCTTCACACACATCAATTACTCAATTACACTTGAATCAATTACAAGTGCTAGTGCTTCTGTTACCATATTAATAGACAATGAAAGTCAATCATTTCTTTAGCTTTTACCCCCTCATACTATACTGTAGTAAAACTAAGCATCCCCTGCTCTCTACTGGCCTTAACAGTGTATAGCATTTGACAATAGTTGTAGAGAAAATCTACCTAAAAAAGAAATTATATTGGACTACAACAGTGATTTTGGACACATATTATTATTATTATTATTATTATTATTATTATTATTATTATTATTGTTATTATTATTATTTTTTATGAAATGGCCATGCATGTGACATTAAAATCATGTTATAGCAAAGAAACTAAAGCCCAGATGTTACTGATTCCTTGTTTTTGTTTAATTAGTATATTGTATTTAATATAACTATACAAACTACATTAAAAACAACTTTAAGTGATCGCCGAACAATACATATAATGTATTCTGTAAGTCAGTGTCACATGTGCACAGTATAGGTGTAACTCTATCCTCTTAGTTGAGTGCACAACCTGTGTGATGATAGCTGGAACCTTATCAATGTAATTTTCAAATAATCTTTAAAGCTGGCCGAGTCTAACTTTTGTATATAGACAATAGATTATTTTAAGAAGCAGGCATCTAATGATTTGATCCATTGTTAATATAGAATATGTAAAAGACTTAAAGCTATAGTGCGCAGTTTCTGTCTCCCCCATGAGGAAGTGATCAAAGTAATGACAACAAAACTGTCGGCGCGTCCACATGATACAAGCCTTCCGTGATCACACACCACCCCAACGCAGTAACTTGTAGCCAAAGAGGACACGGAGGGTTACAAAAACAAGATGGACTCTTCAGAAGAGGTAATTATCTTTGCTCGAGTTTCTGCGTGCGAAAGTCGCCAGATGACACCATTTTCTAAACACAGCCATACTGAGAAATACAGAGAGAATTGTGTGGAGCAGTTTGTAGCAACTCATTTGGCAATGGCTTGAATGTAACAGACATTCATTAATATCAAAAAGTTATGCACCAAAGCTTTAAGTGAGATTTGCTCTCTTTCATTTGAAACAACCCTTGTATACTGTCAGATAGCTGTTGATTATTTACTCTATACATACTTTGTGCAGTTTTAAAGTCAACAAGATATTTAAATTTTAATGCTTTTAGTTTGATGAAGAGTGGGTTAGTTGGTGCTCTATGTGCGTACACTATGTGTGTACTCTGCGCTAAGTGGTTTTATTTACATTTCTTATAGCTCTCTTTTGAAGGATGAAATAGGTTCAGTGTTTGGTTTGTTTCCCTACAACCGAACAGTAAGTATGTATTTAAATCCCTTTGAGATGACACACTGTGATTTAAGGCTCTACATAAACATGAACTTGAATCAGCCGCATACGTGAGCTTTTGGCTACAGTTGGCAGAAGGCTAATATTAGCAACATTTTTATTTTCATCTCTTAAACGCTTTGCCGATATTGACACGTGTTTTATTGTCTTTATTGTCAGACTCTTTTTAGACTCTTTAAGAAGTCTGTCTTCCTTGTTTTGGGTTGCTTTGCAATGAAGGCAATTGTTGCCAGTGCTGGAATAGAAACTTTTCTGCAGGATTTTCATCAATTCAATCAGCCTTTCACCATCTGACAGGACATGCACACACTTCTGCATTGTACAACAGCCAATAGGAACACCCTCTCTCTAAAATGACTTGTGATTGGCCAAAGTCACAGGCTAGATTTTCTAAAGCCTGAAACTGAGCCAAGAGGAGGTGCAGAGGTCTAGTTTTCTCCCAGACCACTTGAATTACAAAATGCTATTAGATTATTATGGGATTTTTGCCCAATGATGCCCCCCAAAAACCCCAGCTTTAATCAATCAATCACTTTATTTACAAAGGACAATGTATTATGCAGCAGTGAGACAAAAAAGATAAAAACACAAAGAACACTCCATAAAGATACAGAAAAGAAAAGAAACATGAGTTAAACATATTTTAAAACTATAGAATAAGAAGATAAAAATCTAAAACATTAATTTGGGTCTTGGGTGGGTATACTGTTTGTGCTAATGTCACCTTTTTGAGAGTATGATTGTATTTGTATAACTAATCAATCGATATCAAGAGAAATAATTAAGGTTTATATATAGAATCACTGTCAGCAGTTTTAGATGTTTCTGTGCAGATTTGTAGATAAATATTGAACTTAAACTGAACAAAAAATAAAAAATAAGTATGCTAATAGCTAAAATGTTAATGATTAAATGTATTTATGTAAGAATAGTTTACATTTTAAGTTTTCAATGACAAAAAAAACACAACATCCTGCACTGATTCTGTTTTTCGTGTATCTCTCTTTTTCACGTTTATATCTTTGCTTAAGAGAGGTATTTGTGTTGAGAGGTCTCCTGAGCTTTGTCCTTGCTGCATTAGTAGTTCCCTGCAGACAGCTAGCTTAACCTACCCACAGAAAGCTGCAAGCCAAGAAGCTTTTGCTGTACAGTCAGATTTCAGTTCATTTCACCAGCTCAGGTTTGTTGGCCCATGTCGAAGGGTTGTTAAATGTTTTGTGTTTTTATGACCATAATTCTTAGAGTTAAAATTACAGCAATGGAGCCAGCTTTTACTATTTACATTTACAAAATAAATAAAATTGTTTTTGGTTTGAACTGTGCCCCCAAAACCGAGGTATGTGCCAAACTGCAGATTCTATTCAATATTTTTGCTAAAGAGTGATATTTTGGTTCCACAAAAGCCATGAGCAGAGGAGGTATTGCTTTTAATGCTACGTGCACGTGGCTGGCTATTTTCATAAAAGGACATTTCAACCTCTACATTTTCAAAAATAACATTGCGTACAGCTGTCATTTTTCAGAAAAGTGTTCGTTTACACGTACCACGTGTAAACGAACACGTATATGTCGTATATGTCGTCTATGCCGCCAAGAGCATGCCAAACCTGTGGCAGTGTAACGAGAAGCTCAAGCTCATGTTAGCCAATCAGAATCCCGAAAATAGCAACAACAGCAACAAATCACCTCCTCTTTCTTCTCTTCCTTACTTCCTTTTGTTTGTCTCAGTTTACATGCAAACGTGCATCAAAAATCGCCACTCTGGCCTGAGTTTTTAGAAAGAATTGTTTTCAGAGTCAAATTTTCCGTTTGCGTGTAAACAAAGGGCACGAACGAAGGGAAATGTCTCGGTTTTTCAAAATAATCATGTACGTGTAAACAGGGCCGCAGTGTGATTTCAGTTGTTTTAAGTGGCTCCTGTCTGTTGGTCTCATCTGTGTTGAGAGCTGATAAGATTCAGTATTTCTTTAAGCTCTGTCTGTCCATCACTTGCTCTAACAGTCACTATTTCTACTTCTTAACATCTTAAGCGCCCCCAGTTTACGAACCCCTGTTCTACACAGGAGGCAACATTCATTCTTCAAACTGTGACAGATAAACTGATGATGGTAAAAATCTTGAGTCAGTCTCTAACTCATTTGTCCAAACCCAAACGCAGGGTAGAGGGGTTCAGTGAATGTGGAGTGGAAAGTGTGGAGGTGGATCTGTTTTATTGAAGAGACGATGGAGGGGAGAAAGTAGAAGGACACAGTGTCAGCAGGCCAGTCCAGATACACTGCTATTCTGTATGAGGCAGAGGGCGGGAGTGTAGCTATGTCTGTTGGTGGTTATTGTGCCAAGCAGTGTAACTCTTAGCGGTGCAAAGCAGACTCCAGGACTGATCGTTCCATCCAAAACAGCAGGCAACACCGTCTCCTCTCCTGTTGATTCCTCTGTATGTCGCTCCTACATGAACCATTCCTTTACACCGGACCTCCCAGTAACCGCGCCCATTCAGACCCTTGGTACACAACAGCTGTTTCCAGCTGTCAAATCTCTCCCAATGATCAGGATACGGCTGCTTCTACTTCACCACCATCACTCGTCTGTTGTTGTCAGACACTGAGAGGTTTCTGTGTGCTGTGTCTGGGTCCAGTGAAAGCTCACAGAAATCTGAGGGAGGAAATAAGATACAAAAATGCAGCGTGAAGTTGACTTCCCCTTGCAACAACTACAGTACTGCCGCTTCCACCACGATTGAAAATGATGTTGGATGGAAACATCACTCGCTACTGATTGATAAAAGCAAAATGATATAACCTACACACAACAGGAACACAGTGCCAGGCAAGTGGACAGCTCTATGTACAGGTGTGAATGTGACCACAATGCATTGTGGATGCATTTAGATCTGCCGCTTATGGTAACATAAGCTCGGGGAAGACCCAGGACACTCGGGGAAGACCCAGGACAAGTTGGGTTATTATATCTCTAACCTCGCCTGGGAACGCCTCGGGATCCCCCAGTCGGAGCTGGTTAATGTGGCTCGGGAAAGGGAAGTTTGGGGTCCCCTGCTGGAGCTGCTACCCCCGCGACCCGATACCGGATAAGCGGACGAAGATGGATGGATGGATGGATGGCTTATGGTAACATTCTTTCAGCAATGTGTAAGCAAATATGTCCTGGGGCCCAATGAAGAACCACCTACGCAACTGACGTCCTCTGCATAAGCGTAGCATTCTCAAATCATGTACGCTGGCTACAGAGGACGTCACTTGCGTAGGTGGTTCTTCATTGGGCCCCAGGACATATTTGCTTACACATTGCTGAAAGAATGTGACCATAAGCGGCAGATCTAAATGCATCCCCAATGCATTGTGGTCACAGTCACACCTGTACATAGAGCTGTCCACTTGCCTGGCACTGTGTTCCTGTTGTGTGTAGGTTATATCATTTTGCTTTTATCAATCAGTAGCGAGTGATGTTTCCATCCAACATCATTTTCAATCGTGGTGGAAGCGGCAGTACTGTAGTTGTTGCAAGGGGAAGTCAACTTCACGCTGCATTTTTGTATCTTATTTCCTCCCTCAGATTTCTGTGAGCTTTCACTGGACCCAGACACAGCACACAGAAACCTCTCAGTGTCTGACATCAACAGACGAGTGATGGTGGTGAAGTAGAAGCAGCCGTATCCTGATCATCCGGAGAGATTTGACAGCTGGAAACAGCTGTTGTGTACCGAGGGTCTGAATGGGCGCTGTTACTGGGAGGTCCGGTGTAAAGGAATGGTTCATGTAGGAGCGACATACAGAGGAATCAACAGGAGAGGAGACGGTGTTGCCTGCTGTTTTGGATGGAACGATCAGTCCTGGAGTCTGCTTTGCACAGCTAAGAGTTACACTGCTTGGCACAATAACCACCAACAGACATAGCTACACTCCCGCCCTCTGACTCCTACAGAATAGCAGTGTATTTGGACTGGCCTGCTGGCACTGTGTCCTTCTACTTTCTCCCCTCCATCGTCTCTTCAATCAAACAGATCCACCTCCACACTTTCCACTCCACATTCACTGAACCCCTCTACCCTGCGTTTGGGTTTGGACAAATGCACAAGTTAGAGACTGACTCAAGATTTTTACCATCATCAGTTTATCTGTCACAGTTTGAAGAATGAATGTTGCCTCCTGTGTAGAACAGGGGTTTGTAAACTGGGGGCGCTTAAGATGTTAAGAAGTAGAAATAGTGACTGTTAGAGCAAGTGATGGACAGACAGAGCTTAAAGAAATACTGAATCTTATCAGCTCTCAACACAGATGAGACCAACAGACAGGAGCCACTTAAAACAACTGAAATCACACTGCGGCCCTGTTTACACGTACATGATTATTTTGAAAAACCGAGACATTTCCCTTCGTTTGTGCCCTTTGTTTACATGCAAACGGAGAATTCGCCTCTGAAAACGATTCTTTCTAAAAACTCAGGCCAGAGTGGAGATTTTTGATGCACGTTTGCATGTAAACTGAGACAAACAAAAGGAAGTAAGGAAGAGAAGAAAGAGGAGGTGATTTGTTGCTGTTGTTGCTATTTTCGGGATTCTGATTGGCTAACATGGGCTTGAGCTTCTCGTTACACTGCCACAGGTTTGGCATGCTCTTGGCGGCATTGACGACATATGTACACGGGTACGTGTAAACGAACACTTTTCTGAAAAATGACAGCTGTACGCAATGTTATTTTTGAAAATGTAGAGGTTGAAATGTCCGTTTATGAAAATAGCCAGCCACGTGCACGTAGCATTAAAAGCAATACCTCCTCTGCTCATGGCTTTTTGTGGAACCAAAATATCACTCTTTAGCAAAAATATTGAATAGAATCTGCAGTTTGGCACATCCTCGGTTTTGGGGGCACAGTTCAAACCAAAAACAAAAGCAACGCAGAAGATTACATTTTTTTCATTTATTTTGTAAATGTAAATAGTAAAAGCTGGCTCCATTGCTGTAATTTTAACTCTAAGAATTATGGTCATAAAAACACAAAACATTTAACAACCCTTCGACATGGGCCAACAAACCTGAGCTGGTGAAATGAACTGAAATCTGACTGTACAGCAAAAGCTTCTTGGCTTGCAGCTTTCTGTGGGTAGGTTAAGCTAGCTGTCTGCAGGGAACTACTAATGCAGCAAGGACAAAGCTCAGGAGACCTCTCAACACAAATACCTCTCTTAAGCAAAGATATAAACGTGAAAAAGAGAGATACACGAAAAACAGAATCAGTGCAGGATGTTGTGTTTTTTTTGTCATTGAAAACTTAAAATGTAAACTATTCTTACATAAATACATTTAACCATTAACATTTTAGCTATTAGCATACTTATTTTTTATTTTTTGTTCAGTTTAAGTTCAATATGTATCTACAAATCTGCACAGAAACATCTAAAACTGCTGACAGTGATTCTATATATAAACCTTAATTATTTTTCTTGATAGTGATTGATTAGTTATACAAATAAATCATACTCTCAAAAAGGTGACATTAGCACAAACAGTATACCCACCCAAGACCCAAATTAATGTTTTAGATTTTTATCTTCTTATTCTATAGTTTTAAAATATGTTTAACTCATGTTTCTTTTCTTTTCTGTATCTTTATGGAGTGTTCTTTGTGTTTTTATCTTTTTTGTCTCACTGCTGCATAATACATTGTCCTTTGTAAATAAAGTGATTGATTGATTAAAGCTGGGGTTTTTGGGGGGCATCATTGGGCAAAAATCCCATAATAATCTAATAGCATTTTGTAATTCAAGTGGTCTGGGAGAAAACTAGACTTCTGCACCTCCTCTTGGCTCAGTTTCAGGCTTTAGAAAATCTAGCCTGTGACTTTGGCCAATCACAAGTCATTTTAGAGAGAGGGTGTTCCTATTGGCTGTTGTACAAATGCAGAAGTGTGTGCATGTCCTGTCAGATGGTGAAAGGCTGATTGAATGGATGAAAATCCTGCAGAAAAGTTTCTATTCCAGCACTGGCAACAATTGCCTTCATTGCAAAGCAACCCAAAACAAGGAAGACAGACTTCTTAAAGAGTCTAAAAAGAGTCTGACAATAAAGACAATAAAACACGTGTCAATATCGGCAAAGCGTTTCAGAGATGAACATAAAAATGTTGCTAATATTAGCCTTCTGCCAACTGTAGCCAAAAGCTCACATATGCGGCTGATTCAAGTTCATGTTTATGTAGAGCCTTAAATCACAGTGTGTCATCTCAAAGGGATTTAAATACATACTTACTGTTCGGCTGTATGGAAACAAACCAAACACTGAACCTATTTCATCCTTCAAAAGAGAGCTATAAGAAATGTAAATAAAACCACTTAGCGCAGAGTACACACATAGTGTACGCACATAGAGCACCAACTAACCCACTCTTCATCAAACTAAAAGCATTAAAATTTAAATACCTTGTTGACTTTAAAACTGCACAAAGTATGTATAGAGTAAATAATCAACAGCTATCTGACAGTATCCAAGGGTTGTTTCAAATGAAAGAGAGCAAATCTCACTTTAAGCTTTAGTGCATAACTTTTTGATATTAATGAATGTCTGTTACATTCAAGCCATTGCCAAATGAGTTGCTACAAACTGCTCCACACAATTCTCTCTGTATTTTTCAGTATGGCTGTGTTTAGAAAATGGTGTCATCTGGCGACTTTCGCACGCAGAAACTCGAGCAAAGATAATTACCTCTTCTGAAGAGTCCATCTTGTTTTTGTAACCCTCCGTGTCCTCTTTGGCTACAAGTTACTGCGTTGGGGTGGTGTGTGATCACGGAAGGCTTGTATCATGTGGACGCGCCGACAGTTTTGTTGTCATTACTTTGATCACTTCCTCATGGGGGAGACAGAAACTGCGCACTATAGCTTTAAGTCTTTTACATATTCTATATTAACAATGGATCAAATCATTAGATGCCTGCTTCTTAAAATAATCTATTGTCTATATACAAAAGTTAGACTCGGCCAGCTTTAAAGATTATTTGAAAATTACATTGATAAGGTTCCAGCTATCATCACACAGGTTGTGCACTCAACTAAGAGGATAGAGTTACACCTATACTGTGCACATGTGACACTGACTTACAGAATACATTATATGTATTGTTCGGCGATCACTTAAAGTTGTTTTTAATGTAGTTTGTATAGTTATATTAAATACAATATACTAATTAAACAAAAACAAGGAATCAGTAACATCTGGGCTTTAGTTTCTTTGCTATAACATGATTTTAATGTCACATGCATGGCCATTTCATTAAAAAAAATAAAAATAAAAATAAATAAAATAATAATAATAATAATAATATGTGTCCAAAATCACTGTTGTAGTCCAATATAATTTCTTTTTTAGGTAGATTTTCTCTACAACTATTGTCAAGTGCTATACACTGTTAAGGCCAGTAGAGAGCAGGGGATGCTTAGTTTTACTACAGTATAGTATGAGGGGGTAAAAGCTAAAGAAATGATTGACTTTCATTGTCTATTAATATGGTAACAGAAGCACTAGCACTTGTAATTGATTCAAGTGTAATTGAGTAATTGATGTGTGTGAAGCTGTGACGAAGTGGGTGAGATTCCATGCACTCAACACTTGTCTCTTTTGCATTTTTTCACATTGCTTTAGTTATTTTCATATTTTATTAATTTTCAGTTTGCTATAATTTTGCCATTGCTCTTGTGTAACATTTCATTTACTATCCTGGGTTTGTTTGTAGAAAAAAACGTGCTTTGGAAAGAAACGATTGATCACACGGGCTGCCACAAACGTGTGCTTTATTTCATTTGGGACAAGTCAATTTTATTATTTTGCTCAAGTTTTTCTTTTGATTGTTTCAAGTTTGTTTTTTATTTGAACTTTGTCTCATTTATTTGTGTATTTGGCACACTATATGCACTTGTTGGAATTCAACCTTTTTTGACCCTCTGTCTACGCTACATGTTAGTTATCAAAAGATAAACTGCATGCTATATTGGCATTTCTATTGGGAAATAACTTTAATGAATGGAATAACTGGGACAGCTGGTGTGTGCGAGGCAACAGGGGAAGGACCCAAATGCAAATTTAGATTTTTAGTGATTTAATAACCTCCATTGGAATTTACCAAAACTAAACACTTGCATACATATTAGTACTTGCATACAGGGCCACGAACGGATCAGGCCCAGCTTACATCCTGGACACGGTCAAATCCCACACCCCAGCCCGCCCACTCCGCTCTGCATCAGCCAACCTGCTTGCTGGCCCCTCACGGCGAGGGACAACTAATCACTCAACAAAATCCCAACTCACATCAGGATGGCCGTAAGCCTACACATCTTCCACCGCAGACCAAAAACACATCTCTTCCAACTGCAGCTTGGATGAAGAACAAAACAAAACCAAAAAAACCTCACAGTTGCACTTTCATATGGCTCTTCATAGCTTGGCTTATTTAAAGCTAATGTACTTGCACTTACTTCTTGCTGCACAGAGTTTGTACCTTCAAGGTTAAGAGCACTTAATTGGACATCGCTTTGGATAAAAGCGTCAGCTAAATGACATGTAATGTAATGTAAATGCACAGTATTCAAACTGGCTGTAGTCCCAGTTCCATTGGATATCTTTTCCTGAAACAGAGGTTTAACACATGTAGGAGACAGTAAAGGGAAGTAACTAAGTACATTTAGAGAGGACAGTTGTTATTCATGGCACTGCAAGAGGTCGCTGGCTACAAGAATTTCCACATTTTCCACATTTGAACAAACGACCAGTGCTGCTGTTTTTCTGAGTTGGACAGTTTCTTTATAAATACTGACTCGTCTCACCCAGAAATCAATCTTCTTCCCGGTCTTTCTACAAAGTAACTGGAACCAGGTGGAAAGTGTGCCTGTGGGCCTCAATTCAACAAAAGACAAATGTAATGTTGCGTCAGGTCATTTAAGCTTTAGAGCAAAGGAGTGGGGGGGGAGCAATGTTAACAGACGGGTTTACGAAAGTGAAAAACACAAATGTGTACAGTTTCCGTCTAAATAATGACCCGTTAACTGAACTTCAACCATGCATTTGACACGTTTGACTTTGTTTGTTGTCACAGCTTTTAATTGGCTGTTGAAGGGATCCTTCCATGACGTTTTTCCCCTCTCAGTCATTGAGCGTGGTATGCCTCATTGTGTCGATACAATAACTAGATTGTTCCCCTTCTTGTTCTTAAGACTTTCTTAAGACTTTGATGACTGACAGACAGACATAAATACATCAATTAATGAGAGGACTTTTACTGTACATGTATACATGTGTGAGGTGGACATAGTGCATGTAGCGCAAATGTAAATGCAAGGTATGCTGTAAAATTATAGTGCAGTTATGGATCAGATACAGACTTTGTAGGAATGAGCATGTATAGAAATTAAATAAAGACCTGAATATCAACTAATTTCCAGTAAGAACCTTGCACGGATTAAGATCCATCTGATAGATTGTTATTTCATGGTTGCTGGCCCGCATGGACCACCTTCCAACTGCAGTATTTCCCCATCCATACATTATTTGATGTGACATCTTACATAAGAGACACAAGAATGTGTTCCTGGTAAACAAGTCTGGAGGGGTTGTTGGTTGTTTGAGTGGAGTGATGTTGACCTTTAAAGATTGTGTTTAGTTGACGTAGACTTTCCTTCCTCATGGTTTCATTCAATAATTTTTATTTTGCTGTTTAATGTTATTTTTCCTTCTGACAAAACACAAAATGCAGAAAAGTAGAAAATCTTGTTTCTTGTGCCTTCGATAAAGACCACACATAACAGACCATAAAGCACACACCATAAAGCATAGAACATTGCAAAATATGGGAAATATTTCATGTTTTATGTGTAATATGGGCTACACATGAACAAATGTATATGGTATACTCTATATATCTTGTTTGCCCAAAAGTGCTTCACAGACAAATCTGCTGTACATTAACTAGAGGTGTGTATCTTCACTGATCCCCCGATTCGATTCGATTAAGATTATCATGTCAGTGATTCGATTCAATTCGATATCTCGAAGCATCACAATGCTTCAAATACATTTTTCCATTAAAGCCATCTAGGATATTTAATTCATAGCTTTTCAAGCTTCAAAAACAAAACATTCTGCAGTGCTCTAATACTAAATAAATTGGATACATAAAACTAAAGCACTGAGTACATGGCACTTCCTGAATGTGAAAAACATAACAGAATATGTAAACAGAAATGTTGTTAGGCATTAAATTGTAAACAGAAATAGTCGATTATGGTCTGGTCAATTATCGATGCAGCATCGTCCATGTCCATGATGTGATGCATCGATTATTTGATTAATTTCAACACCTCTAAACCTACTTCCCTAAACGGTTGTAAAACTCCAATAACAGTAATTGAAAAATAGACCTATTTCAGATAAAGGAGGTGTACTTCTGCTTGAATATAATCAGTTCAAAATCATGTTTTACCTTTATGTTGGGGGTCTCCAGGACTCCAAACTGAAAATTAGCTTTAAAGACTTTCAAGTAATCAAGTTAAACTTTAAAGGAATAGTTTAACATTTTGGAAACCCCGCTCACTCTCTGGCTGAGAGTTGGCTGAAAAGCTCGGTACCACGTCATGTCTGCCATGTTTGCTAAGAAATTAGCACTCTTGATATATTATTATATTATAATTATAGTCTCTCATCAAAAACAAGGACATCCGAATTTCCAGCGGCAACAGAGCAATCCCGCAAATGGAATGTCGTGGATATAGACTAGAAATACTATATAATATATAATTTTGCCAGTTAGTCAGACTTTTGCATTTCTGTGTTTAGGAAACATGTTACAAAATGAAACATGTTACAAAATGAACACACTAATATATATTATCCACTTATCAGCAATCTATTTCCTATTTTCTTTCTTCCAAAATGTAATAATTTGGGAGATGCTTATCAACCGTAGTTGATCCTGGAGCAGTTTTCCCTTTTTTTTTTTAAATAATTTTTATACCAAATATAGTTGTCTCTATAAGAACACATCCCTACATACCAGACATATCACAAACTAAGAGATCCATAACATAATGCTCATCTGATCTATTCTATTCTGACGTAATGTATAATTATGCTCAATTGGGAAAAACAAAGCACCTATCATACATGTGAAAATACTTTGTTCTTTGGAGTTATATCATGGCAGTCAAGCTTTAATGTCAATTATTATTATATATTTACAGCTAATACTGCGGTGATTTATAGGCTATAGCTATATCCATCAATACACCATTCTGTTTAAAACCATACCATTTATGTCACAAACCTCACCACTTATAATAAACACACAACACTTACGTCTTAACTACATTGCTGTTTATTTAGTTTAAAAGGTAACAGGTAGTCTTTGTGGCTTACCGGCATCTGCTCTTTTGTTGATAAAGGAAAGTTTTCTGTGACCGGTGAGTTTAAATGACATTTGTACATCCGGGGTAACAGGAAGTGACCAGAATTAGGAGTAATTATTTTATTGTCCATTTAGTTATCTTGTGGCTTAGTGAAACGTTTTTGTGAGACATGTTGATAATCTTCTGTAAATTTCTAGCCTAATATCTCTAATAATTTTGGCTGTTTGTAGCTTTTAATGTTTGCTCGTCTTAGCCACCCCTGCATGTTAGTTTTTCTTGGTATGTTCCAATTCCAGGGGCGCGCTACAGGTCTTTATAGACGGGCCGTTTCAGTTGCTTGGGGGGGCTAGAGGTGCGAGGACGTAAGTCTGTGGAATGCTCTGGTGACTAGTTTAGAAAAGTCAACTTATATACAGCTGTATTGTGTTATCTCTATATATTTGTATCATTTAATAATTTTTTTGACTCTCACGTCAATTTATTTAATTTTTTGTGAACGTTTTTTTTTTTTCTTTTTTTTTTTCTTTAATTTTGTTTTTGGTTAATTGTTTGTTTTGCCTGTGGGCCTTAATTGGGACAATCATAATAAAAGCCCATCCTTTCAACATCCTCTTTGACTCATCCTGAGTGTCAATATCTGCTCAGTGAAAAATTTGATAATTTTACCTTTTTTGGCCCCCATACCATTCTTTGAATTAATCCAAATGAGAAGTTTAAAGGGGAAATGTGTTTCTGTTGAACTAAATTAGAAAACGCTAAGAGGATTTTTGCAATGTAGTATGCCTTTTGGATCCATTTCAATAGTTCACTTCAAGATTCCCCAAAAAACACGAGAGACAAAGAATACATCTACAACCCCTGTTTTTAACTGAGATTTAACTGTGTGTGTGAGTGTGTGTGTGTGTGTGTGTGTGTGTGTGTGTGTGTGTGGGTCCTACGTGGCGTACAGCAAGTCTCCCTGTTGAAAAACGGTTGTCTGTACACATCCACGGTGCAGCACGAGGTTCTCCACGCTCTGGGCTACAATCACGAGCATGCCCGCTCCGACAGAGACACTTACATCTCCATCCTCACCGCGAACATTCAGTCAGGTCAGCTCCCTTATACCTTCTTGATCAATGAGTCACACATAAGGAAAGTAACAAGACTGTGTCTACAGCTGTGCTAGCAGCTCTGTGAGGCTGTTACCATTTGCTTTGACCTACATGCTAACATTCTTGCAATGGCAATCCTAATTAGCTGATAGTTAGCAGGTATAATGTCTAATATGTTCACCATGTTAGTTTAGTGTGTTAGGCAAGGCAAGGCAAGGCAGCTTTATTTGTATAGCACATTTCAGCACAACCCAGTCTCACGGCAGTTCGTGAAATGGTCACGTTTTTTAATCTATTGATTCATGTACACGGATGCGTTTATGTTGTTTTTTTCGTCGTGGTGAGCACAAATTTTAAACTAATGTATTTCAATGAGAAGCATCTTTCGTGATAACAGCACGACTACGGTAGCGAGTAGTATGAAAAGCCGTAAATCCGTGCAGGGAGGTTGGTTGTGGCGGTGGATGGGTCACACAACACAGGACTTTCACTCGGGAGACCGGGGATCGTATCCCGCGTGTCGCAATTCCTTTCCCCGTTCTTCTTTTCCTAAACACAACCATCCCGTTGTTGTCTTGCGTACCCCAGAGACCGCGGCCGTCTCCCGCGTGTGATGTTTCCTTTCCAGTTCTTGATGCTTCCCATTTCGTGCTAACCACCACGAAAAAAAATTGTTGGACGTGTCCGTGTACATGAATCAATAGATTAAAAATAACGTGACAATTTTAACGAACTGCCGTGAGACTGGGTTTTTCAGCAAGAGGTAAAATCAAAGTGCCTTACATAAAACATTAAAAAGCAGTTAAAAACAATTACAAATATAAAAACAGATAAAATATGAGAATAAAAGTTACAGTGCTGTATAAGAAATGAACTATTATTTAAGTATTAGTTAGTTAACATGCCAATAGTCTGGATCAAGGGAAGTACGTTTTAAGGATAATTGCCTTTGATGTCCCTCACCTTGCCGTTCTCAAACTCTGCTCGAGCTAGATAGCTATCAACTTAAAATAGCAAGTTTTGAAGAAAGTTTGGATCATGTTATAAGGCAGGCCGGCTTGGTTCTTTTGGGGAACGATGATAAAGATTTACAAAGGATATGTTTATGCATTTCCTCTCTAACTGGGACGTTTTGGGACCGATTGGTGGGATTGCTGTGGACGAAGTACACACGGGGTTACACTGGTTAATGAGGTTTAACCATGTATGCAGCTAATTTAAATAGCTCACGTTACTGTATTATGTGAACAGTTAACTTCATTTAATATTTCATGTGGCGTTTTCTTTTGCGGGGCGCAAATGTTCCACCAAAACAAGTTCCTCCCCGAGACTATTTTACAAAGCCGCCGTCTCTGCGACCAGAGCTTAGCGCCTTCCAGCGCTTGTGATTGGTTTAGAGAAATGCAAACAACCCAGAGTGTTTTTCCTCTTATCCCAGTGTGTATCTGGGTGGAGCCAGACCTTACTCCACAGCGCTGTGGAGATATAGGTCTGGCAATGCGAGACTAACATGCTAACAATTGCTAATTGGTCCCTGGAAAAGTTTCTGCAAAGCTGTCGGTCAAAGCAGTCATAGCTGTCTCTGGTAAGAAAACATCTCCATGGAGAAATGATATAGTGGTGAGAACAGAAAAAAGAGAGTGTCGAAAAGCTGAAAGCAGGTGGCGAAAAACTAATCTCCAGGTCCATTATAACACCTATGAAGAGAGACTTTGCATTTATAATTTGGAACTAAAGAATGCAAGGCGGTCCTTCTTCTCTGACATTATCGCCAGAAACAATAATAATTCACGTGCTTTGTTTGCTACTGTCGATAGGTTAACAAACCCTCCAGTACCAATAGCATCTGAACTTTTCTCTACCAAGGCTTGCAATGACTTTGCCTCCTTCTTCAAAGACAAAATTCTGAAAATTAGACAAACAGTCAGTGCCTCCATATCAAGTACAGGATATGTGTTGTCACATAAACGGGCGTTTTCAAAAATGTTTCAAATTATTTGTCTTCTGATCTTCTACAGATTGTAAACATGTCTCTTCTCTCAGGTATTGTGGTGACTTTTAATAGTAATGCTGTGATGCTGTATGAAGAGGAATCCGCCGACACTGTTCTTGATTATAAAAGGATTTATTACAATTCAAGATGTTCAGTACCAATTTGACAAACTCCTGCAGAGAGCTTGGAGAACAACCAACCCAATTCTTCCAATAAGTCGTTCTGAAGTTCTGCAGTTAACACATGGTATATATACTGTGCATTTAGTGGGAGGGTATATATATGAGTTGAGATAAAGGTCAACCACGAGTGTCCTATACATGGACTAGACGATACAGAGTCTCTTTTGTTTTAGGGCCCTTTTCCTGTTACTCTCTTAGACTCCACATCTGTATCCTCCTCGAACTCTTTCCTGTATAGGGCCTCTCCTTCCCACCATGACTTCAGTAACACATTATTGTATGGAATACATTTGAATTAAAATATGCAGGCGTAATTAAACTTAAGTCAAAGTTGTAAATCATTAGATACTTCAGTATCTTCCCACAGGCCCTAAAAACTGCAGTAATCAAGCCACTCTTAAAAAGAACAATCTAGATATGTCACTAATGAGCAACTATGGGCCGGTATAAACCTTCCATTTTTAAGCAAAATCAGTGAAAAGCGTTTTTTCAACAACTCAACCTTTTCTTGTCACTAAACAACAGTTTTGATGCCTTCCAGTCGGGTTTTCGACCACAGCACTGAGACGGCTCTTGTTAAAGTCTTTAATGACATCCACTTAAACACAGAGAGTGGCAAATCTTCAGTCTCAGTATTACTTGATCTCAGTGCTGCATTTGATACGGTCGACCATGACATATTACCAGACCGATTGGAAAACTGGGTTGGCCTTTCTGGCTCAGTATTAAGTGGTTTGAATCCTATTTAAAGAATAGGGACTACTTTATGTTTATAGGTAATTATACATCTGAACATACAAATATGACGTGCAGAGTTCCCCAAGGCTCCATTCTGGGGCCTCTTCTGTTTAATATCTACATGCTTCCACTGGCTCAAATTATGGAAAACAACAAAATAAGTTACCATAGTTATGCGGATGACACACAAATGTACATAACCTTATCGCCAGGCGACTATAGTCCAATACAACAACTGAGTATGTGCATTGAACAAATTAATGACTGGATGTGCCAGAACTATTTTAAATTAAATGAAGAAAAAACAACTGTTTTTAGCTGCTCTTTAATGTTTAATTTCTTATACTGCACTGTAACTTTTATTCTCGTATTTTATTTGTTTTTATGTGAAGCACTTTGAATTGCCCTGTTGCTGAAATGTGCTATACAAATAAAGCTATCTTGCTTTGCAGTCAGACAACGCCATCAAAACATCTTTTGTTTCATGCATGACCCCACATGACCAAAGTGGTTTAAAGTGCTCAAATTATGCTTTTTGGCTTTTCCCCTTTCCTTTATTATGTTATATATCTTTTTGTGCATTCTATAGGTTTACAAAGTGAAAAAGCCCAAAGTCCACCCCAAAGGGACTTACCAGAAAACACTGTTTACAAACTGCTGCAAACAGCTCGATTGTAGTCCAGCCTTTACTTCCGTGACAAACGTGCGTCACTTTGTAACACGTTATAATGCTCGCCAAGCTGATAGCGTGGAACGCCATCATACTCTGCAGCTGACAAGCTAGCAGTGCTTACCTAGCTACTGCGCATGTGCGACTCCCAACAAAGATAGGAAAAGAAGTGAAATGTCTCACTCTGTAGCTAAAACAGAGTGCTCAACACAAAAAGAGGAGCTGCAGCAATATGCAGTACAACAAATATATGGTGTTTTTTGAAAATTAAACCATGTAAACCTATTCTGATACAACCTCTAAATACAATTATGAACCTGTAAATATGAGTATAATATGAACACTTTAAATAACCCAACACAGCAGAGAGATCTACAGTCTGCTCTCTAGCTAGCAGGGGCAAATGCTTCAATATTTTGGTCTGTTCTCTCCTCCTGTGCAGGATTTGAATCAAACTTCGTGAAGGTGGCAACTAACAACTTGGGTACTCCCTACGACTTCAATTCTGTCATGCAGTACAGCAAGTGAGTGTTTTCAAATGTATTGTCACTGTGGTGGAAGATGTACTCAGATCTTTTACTTAAGTAGCCTAAAAGAAGTAATACTACAGTGTTAAAACACTGTTACAAGTTTTTAAAAAATCATTCAAAGTCATACGCAGAATGGCTCATTTCAGATTCATATGTATGATATTATTGGATTATAATTATTGGCATCAATGTGTTCATCACTTTGATGTTGCAGCTGGTAAAGATGGAGCTCATTTAAATTACTGTATATACTGCTGTTTAGTTTAACCTGTAATTATACAACATACTTTGTCACTGGATTTATATTTTGTGTAAATCTGAATCTGCAAAGTAACTAGTAACTAAAGTAAGCAAATAAATGTAGAGGAGTAAAAAAGTACATTTGCCTATCAAAATGGAGTAGCAGTATAAAGTTGCAATAAATGGAAATACTTCAAAATTTTACTTAAGTACTTGAATAAATGTAACTAATTACATTCCACTTCTCTTTATAGTGTATTAATATATATTATCTATTAGGTTGCTCTATTGTAAGTCATTATGTTCAAAAGGAAAGAAAATCCAAAAGAGCGAACAAACTAATGCCTACTGTACATTACAAGACTTTGAACAGACTTTAAAAGACTAAACTCTGACACCATCTCACATCTAAAGATAATCTCACATCTAATGTTAAAGACTGTCGTAATATGTAGAGACTGGGGATCTTGCAGGGTCACACATTGCAAGACTACAACTAGATTTGTTTTTGAAAAGTTTAACCAAGCTAGCTAGCTACTGCTAGATGAATGGCGGCAGTACCCTGAGGTCCGCGTTTATCTGCCGGTAAAACTTCCGTTGGATGACTCGCTTCAGAAGGTTTGAAAATCAGCAACTTTCCCTTTTTAGCGTTTAGCATAGCGCAGTGCCATAGCAACCATAAACAACACTGGCTGTAGCAGTTTGCTGCATCGTTTGTTGTTGGAGGGAACGCACCCATAGGTTGTTGACAATGCTCACACGATTTACATGATTAGTTTGCGACAGTGGAATCGCTTGAAAAGTTGGTTGGTGTAAGGTCGGCATAAGTCAACAGTACAACCAGCCAGCCAGTGTGTGTCTCTGTGTGTGTCTATATACTGACATTGTTGTGTTCTGTGCACCTCAAGATACTCCTTCTCCAAGAACGACTTGCCAACCATCACCGCTAAAAGCAATCCTAACCTTGAGTTTGGAGATGCCACACAAATGAGTGTCAATGACATTGCCCGTGTTAACAAGCTTTACGGATAGAAAATGTACTGTATTCTCTTAAAGTGTAAAACACAGTGTATACATCCCACTACTGATCAGGTTACCATGTAACAGCACAACAAGGAAAAATAAGTGGGTGACATTTTTATATATCTGAGATATTAATCAGAATCTCATTTTCTTTTTCAGAAAACCTTCCAGAAGTTGTATCAGCTTGTCCGAAAGACTGATGGAAGAAAATGTTGGGGATAAATGCATTTTTTCTGGTGGGGGATTACTTACCTTTTTTTCTTTTTAACCATTAGTGATTTGATTTAAATAATTTACTCACTTCTTCACTAATTTTAAAATAGAAACTTTAATATTTGGTTATATATATATATATATATATATATATATATTTTTTTTTTTTTTTTTTTTTAAATGGGAGCTAAGAGGCAATGATGTATTCTTATTAT
Source organism: Zingel zingel (assembly GCA_023566125.1). NCBI lineage: Eukaryota > Metazoa > Chordata > Actinopteri > Perciformes > Percidae > Zingel > Zingel zingel. The sequence goes on from CM042315.1 coordinate 5,497,793, forward strand.
TCATGTAACCCCTGGACTCCCAGTGACCTATAGGTATGACGCAGAATGTGTGTAACGTGCAAAGCATGTCCGTGTCTTTGTGATATAATAATGCTTGACCCTGAAGTTGAATAACAGGCTCTTAACACCTATCCTCACTCATTTGATCATACATGCACTTGATGTACATGCGTTGCTGTGAGGCCATCTGCAGATTATTGAATAAACCTACAGAAAGAGTTGAAAGTGTTGCCTACAAGTGTTTATTTAAACAAGAATTGCCATCTCGTTTAGCAGGTGCATATGACCACATGGTATCTATTTTATATCACAATTTGAACAGTTTTTAAAGGTAATCCATAGTGAATATGGCTTTACGGTTTGTAAACACACCGTTCAAAGTTGGCCCCTCCCCCCTTGCTCATTGGCCAGAGAGAGATAGAGAGAGAGAGATCAGCAGTGGTGGTGAAGTAAGATAGAGAGTGAATGAAGAGAGGGAGCAGCAAACAAAGCAGTATTCAGTGGAATAGAAGGTTCTTCTTAAGTTGTTTCGCAGCGATTGGGTTCTAAAGCAAAAATAAACACAACCACACCTCCGCAGGAAGGTGCCTGTCTCTTTCTGTGTGTTGGTGTGAGTTAGATTTGTGCATCGATATGAGAAGCTGAGGGGCAAAGCGGCGGTTGGGAATGAGAACGGACTGACACCCTGAACGCTGCTGTTGGCTGGGGGTTACACACCAATAGGCTATTTGTTACCGCCCAGAAACGTCCCGCATACAAGAAAATAAAGAGAAAAGAGAGGCAGATGGTTAGGGTCTGCAGATACAGACACCACCACACACTTCTAGTGGGTCATGAGTGATAATTGATCATTTTGTTAGGAAAACATTATAAATATATATCATACCTTTAAAGCTAAAAACACAACAAACAAAAAAAGGCCAAAAGCAAAACAGAGATGCCAATAAAGGCTAAAACAGAACAAAAGCTAAGTGTTTCTTATTACATCCATCACAATGGGCACTGTAAAAAAAACATTTAACCCCATAATTAGATCAGCCATTCAGTCTCCAAAGAATGGTCCCCATGCCTTGCAAATATATCCTTTTTCCAAGACATTCTGTATGTCACGCTCTAATATGATGCCATCTTGAACAGTTTCTACACGCATTCATAAAAAAGTTACGGCATGATGATTGATTTCCAGTGTCTTTTAGTCATTCTGCACCCTGTTATCGTGGCCAACCTAAGCCAAAGTCTCTGATATGTAGTGTGCAGTGTATTAGGCTCTGATATTAAGCCACACAGGGCTGAAGTACCTATCAGTTGTACTTTTTAAAACTTACTTAGACATGTAGCAGCATATGAAGAATAATTTATGAATCCCTGTCACATGATTAGGGTTAGTTTTGATGTTTTCAAACATAAATGAATGACTTCTTCTGATTGGGAGGAAAATGAGTTCTGATATTGGCAACTTTCAGTGGTGGAAGAAGCATTTTCATATTTTACTTAAGTAAAAATTGCCACACAATATTGTAAAAACACTCCATTACAAGTAAAAGTCCTGTTTTTGTAGTTAAGTTATAAGTATAGAAGTCTTATCGGAAAAATGTAAAACCAAAAGTAAAAGTACTCATTACCCAGAATGCCTTCTAAATCTGTGAAAAAAGACATCAAATTATAGAACTTTTTTGATGAAAATTAGTAGCAGAGTTAGCAAATATTATATAGCATGAAATAGAAATACTCGATTAAAGTACAACTTGTACAAATGTACTTTTACTTTTCACCACCGCCAGCTATGCTCGATAGGATAAAGCAAAAGCAATAGATGAAAGCTTAAGAAATAAACAAAACAATTCTAAATTGCCTGGTTATAATAACTAATATTAGGACAACTTCCCAAATGTCTTTGAAGATTTTTTATTTTTTTTTAATTTATTTTGTTTGTACTGAATATGTATCCCTTTGTTACTAAGTCGATGGTTTAGTATTCATTTCTTAATAAAGGCAGATATTTGTTCAATTAAAAATTTACAAAAATAAAAAGATGTGATTTTATGTTTCCACCAAACGGAGGCAGCAGTACTCCTTCAACATTTCAACAGGGATGTACCGTTTGGATCATGTTCTCCTCAGCTGTCAGTGTGATTTAACATCAGTTCTCTGATACTACTGTATGGTTACACGACTATCTACAGACACGACAGTCACAGAATAAATGTAATCACAGGTTAAAGCCACCTTTATTTACGTTTTACACAACGTCCCAACTTCATTGGAATTGGGGTTTGTAAGATTCAGCCGATACAGAAGTTAGAACTGAAAATTAAAGAGTTTATAAGAAGGTATTATTGTTTTGTCCAGTAAAAACTTCCTAAAAGAATTTGACAATTCAAAATGACTGAAAAAACCTCCTACAGATTATGATCCAGCTGATAAATTCCTTGCGGGTTGCTAGTCCATTAACCATGGGTGGAGCGAGGGGGGCGGGGGGCTTCTGGGGCTCCAGCCCCAAATGTTTTCTCAAAAGCAACAAATCTTTTAGGGTTTTGAAATACCTTCAACTTTGTGTCATTTCCCCTCAATCTCTCTAAAGCAGCAATAGTAATGTACATTTTGCCTCTTTTTAGGGGGCAGGAGTGAACATTTGTTATCGTCAACATTTGTTGTGTTGATGGTTTCAGAATGATGAAGAAAGTTGAGGAACAATAGATACCAAACAGGATGTCAGCTCTACAGGATGATTCTTTTTCTTGGCAACTATCATGTTTTTCCCAAATGATGTACAGATTTGTAGGCTCTCTGTTATCAAATGGCTTGAAAAATAGTGCGCATAGCTGCCGTAAATGGAGCATGCCCCCGGATCGCCTCTACATTTTGGGCTGAGCCCCAAATGTTTAAAACATCTGGCTCTGGCCCTGCCATTAAAGGCATACTATGCAACTTTTGGTGGCAGTCAAGCTTACAGTAAATGTCAGTTGTAAGCTGCACGCCAATGTCACTGTGGCGCTGCCTAAAGTGTCCAGTAACGCAGCATAACCCAACCCATTGTGTTTCCAACTAAATGACTTCCTGCTTTGTTTTGTAACAAAATAAGTGATGAGTATGTTAACGTGACAAAAGTAACGCCATTATATATTTCTGTCGGAGGGACAATGAGTTCACTGTTAATCAGCAAATGTGAAAGCAAAGTCACAGACTACTAAACACAATCTTTAAAGATTACCCAACATAACTAAAACCTCCCCAGACTTGTTTACCAGGAACACATTCTTGTGTGTCTTATATAACCTCATAACCAGTAAGCCAACTCATTGGCCCTCCGACAGAAATATGCAAGGGCGTTACCTTTTTTGCGTTAAGATATTCATCACTTATTTTCTAACAAACAAACGCCAAGTCATTTAGTTGGGAACACAATGGGTTGGGTAATGCTGCATTACTTTATGCTTTAGAGCAGTGCCACAGTGAGATTGGCGTCAAGCTTAAAACTGACATTTACTGTAAGCTTGACTGCTACCATGGAAACAAAATTCACTTGACAATGTGACCAAAACAATCTGAGTAAGAAATGTTCTTACTCGGAAATGGGACGCGGCTGCATGTTGTTGGGTGTAAAGTTTTTTTTTACTCACTTAATATTCAACAAACTTAGACAGCCACATAGCCTACAACAAATAACAAGGTGGAGATGCATTAACAAGTACACATTTTCACTTATAGTCCTTCCAAGTCAGTCATACATGATATTATAAGATAGTCCTATATAGTATAGCACACGTCAGGTACCCCACCGGTAATATTATCCATAAACTGTCACTTCAGTTAGACAGATGCATTTCTGGCCTGTATTACAAGATACAAACAGAAAGACATAAACGTATCAATAGCACAAATACAAATAGAATACAATGTTATACAATATATGCTGGTATTGCTTGTATCACTGCATATGCTTTGTTGTTCATAAATTACACGCCCACAATAAATATAAAGTCATATAAATCTTATCACTGTCAATATATTGTAAATCTCATTGTCAATATGAATCTAAGCATGCTGTATATAGGCCTACTGTATATTTGGTCATTTTCAGCGATACCTCATGAATATATAGTAACCTGCTTATCATCCCATAGTTCCAAATTTCTTGTTCTGACTAACTAGAAGGGAGCTCCAGAAATTTTACCTCTAGTGGGTTGTGTCACCTGAGGGTCATTGAGTCAGTGGTCAGTTGTTAATGGCAGGGGCGGAGCCAGATGTTGTAAACATTCAGGGCTCTGCCCAAAATCTAGAGGAGATCCGGGGGCATGCTCCATTTACGGCAACTACGTGCACTATTTTTCAAGCCATTTGCAAACAGAGGGCCTACAAATCTGTACATCATTTGGAAAAAACATGATAGTTGCTGAGGAAAAGAATCATCCTGTAAAAATCAATGGTGGTGCAAAATCAATTCCATCAATTTAAATCAACTATTTACAAAAAAGAGGAACATAAACGTTGGAAGAAAAATTTCATGAACTTAAAACGAAAAATAATTAACAATAATAATAATAATAATAATAATAATAATAATAATGATAATAATAATGATAATGAAGAAACTGGAACTACAACGAAATCCCCAAAAACACCTAATGAAAATCAACTCTCTTCTTTTTCCCTGTAACCCATGAAAACCATGTCCTAATATCCAATTTTAAACTGCTTTATGTTTGGACATTGCTTTTGTTCCACCTGTAGACTAGGGGTGGGCGATACTGGGAATTTTGGTATTGATCCGATACCAAGTAAATACAGGGCTAGTATCGCCGATACTGATACTTTTTACTTGTAACGTCACGATCACTGAATAATTTTGTGATTTTGCCTTTAATCTGTAATCTGCATGTATCTTAAATAGGAATACACATTTTCCAGTTAACATAAAGGGTTATTATATTCAGCCATATTCATATTTCAGGTTTGAGGTATATATCTTTATATAGGTGTATATTTTTTAGTTCCAGTGAAACTATTTTTTTTCAACTGGCTGAATTTATGATAGTAATTCTATCAGTCTGCTAAAACTGCCTATCTGATCACTGTGAACAACATTGCTTAATGCTGGAGATTACCTGGATACTCCTGATTTCTTGGCTGAAAAGCCTCTGCCAGAGACCTCTGTCTCTGTGTTGGGGGTTTGGTTTGCGGATCTCGCCCCCCTCCTCCTTCCTTAACTTTTTTTGCAGCTCGGAGTTCTCTCTCGGGTGAACTGCTTTAATGTGTTTATGCAAATTGGTGGTTTTACCACAATTACTTTTTTGCACGCATCATATGTGGCAGTGTCCGTATCAGCTGGAGTGAATGAACTCCACACAGCGCTTCTCTTTCTCTCCGCCATCATCACAGGCTTCTCTCACTGTTCTGACTCTCCGCTCTCCGCCTCCGTGAGATATCACTGCCATTACATTATTTATTACACTATTGCACTAAGTACAAATTGCACACTCATGTTTACTTTGACTAGTTGTTTTTATATATACAGTTGTGTTCAAAATAATAGCAGTCCAACATCACTAACCTCATAAATCATTTTTTTTTGGCAGAAGTGATATTTCTACATGGCAAATAATTTACTAGTAAGTGTTGTAGAGTCATAGAAAACCAACAGACCCAACAGTCATGACATGCATGCTGCTCCTTTTTGTGTAATTGAATCTGTAATTGAAAGTAGCATGTTCAAAATAATAGCAGTGTTGTGTTCAATTAGTGAGGTTATTGATTCTGTGAAGAAACAAGTGTCAATTATGGCCCATATTCAAGGAAGGAAGGAAGCAAATGTTGTGCATGTTGGTTATAGTGCATTTCACACTGAAATACTCAGAAAAATGGGTCGTTCCAGACATTGCTCTGAGGAACAGCGGACTTTGATTAAAAAGTTGATTGGAGAGGGTAAAACATATAAAGAAGTGCAGAAAACCATAGGTTGCTCAGCCAAAATGATTTCAAATGCCTTGAAATGGCATCCAAAGCATGAACGACGTGGGAAAAAATGGTCAACTACCATTCGAATGGATCGAAGAATAGCCAAAATGGCAAAGGCTCAACCAATGATCAGCTCCAGGAAAATCAAAGAAGACTTAAAGTTACCTGTGAGTACTGTTACAATCAGAAGAAGGCTATGTGAAGCAAAGCAATCAGCTAGAAACCCCCGCAAAGTCCCATTGCTGAAAAAAAGACATGTACTGAATAGGTTGAAATTTGCCAAAGGACACATTGACTGGCCAAAGGAGAAATGGCACAACATTCTGTGGACTGATGAGAGCAAAATTGTTCTTTTTGGGTCTAGGGGCCGCAGACAGTTTGTCCGACGACCCCCATGCACTGAATTCAAGCCACAGTACACTCTGAAGACCGTAAAGCATGGTGGTGCAAAAATCATGTTATGGGGATGTTTCTCATACTGTGGTGTTGGGCTTATTTATCGCATACCAGGGATCATGGATCAGTTTCAATACATCAAAATACTTGAAGAGGTCATGTTGCCTTATGCTGAAGAGGAAATGCCTTTGATATATATATATATATATATATATATATATATATATATATATATATATATATATATATATAAATAAACTGCAAGTCTTAGGCACATTTGACCAATATACAGCACCCACTGCGGTGTTTCAATCATTAAGTGTAATTATTTCAACTAATGTTATCTAACGCGCTAGCTAGCTAGCTACACTCAATCATAACATGATGTGGTAACTTTCATCACTGCTCATTTCATAAAGGGCCTCGGCAGCAAAACGTGTATTTGTTTACGTTGTATAATGCGCTGTTGCATTGCATTTGATTTTCCCATTTTGTCTGCGATCGGTCACAATTCTGGAAAAAGGATAGCTCGCTAGCATGCTAACATTAGCTATGATAGCTAACACGGGTAGTCAGAAACAAACATCTATGATCCAATGTCTTTTTTGATAACCTACACGTTTTCTTGCCATGGCCTTTCTAAAATAAGCAGTGGTAAAATATACTATAATCCGTTCAAGGAGTTGATAAAGTTTAAAGCTTAACTTCATTATTTAAATCTCTTTAAAAGGTCCAGTGTGTGACGTTTTTTAGTTGTTCTTTATCAAAATCTGTGTTGACCATTCACAAACTTGTCCTTTTTCATAAATATTTACCACCACCATCAATTCCAAGTATTCCTATTGGCTTGAAATTTCACATTTAGGTTCGCATGAACTGGGGTAGACGCTCCATATTCATGTGCCATCTTGAAATACGTTAGCCGGAAAGGGACATACAGTCCGCCTTTCACGTTTTCACTGTCACATGATATGGTCACAGGTGCTGCTAATGGGTATCGCCGTTTCCCGGTCCCAGCAAGTTTGAAGAAGGAAACATGGAGGACCACATGTATTCAAAATCCAAATTTCAGGGTCAGGAGTCTTCTTCTTCGCCCAGAAGAAAGAAAAAGGATATTGAAAAGAGCAAGAGACCGGCGTCATCAGAAAAAAGAGTGAACATTGGAGCTGCCTTCCTTCGCTTTTTGAAGCGTGAAGGCTACCATAGCTGTAATACGTACTTTGAACTGCGTGGCGCGTGAGAGTTGATTGCGATAAATGATCTCAATGCTAGATGGGAGGAATTCCTACACATTGGACCTTTAACACTACTGTTCTGTTTGGAGAGGAGACCCCAAACAAAAAGCTCAAACTGAATACATTTACACAGCACTACACCTCCTAAATCATAAATAAGTATTTTTAAATTACTGTTATTGGAGATTGTAAACAGTTTAGGGAAGTAGGTTAATGCTTTGTAGATTTATCTGTTAATCAATTTTTGGCAAACTAAAGATATATACAGTATATGTGTTCATGTGTGTGTCACATATAAAACATTAAATATTTACTTTTTCCATTTGATCTTTTGCTAATTCCCATGCTTTATGGTCAATATTTGTCATTTCTTTCTAATGTGAAGTTTGTGGCTAAATGAAAACTATTCGATACTTTTCTACATTTTGTGTTTGTCAGAAAGAAAAAAAACATTTAACAGGAAAATAATATTATTTTTAAAGATGCAGTTGCACACGCAAGCTATGAAAAAGCAAAGTCACTGTCTACAAAACACAATCTTTAAAGATTACCCAACATACAATAACTAAAACCCCTCCAGACTGGTTTACCAGGAACACATTCTTGTGTGTCTTATAGACGATAATAACAAGTCAGCCGATTCATTGTCCTTCTGACAGAAACAGGCAAAGGTGTTACTTTTGTCACGTAGGATTATCATCACTTATTTTGTTGGGTTGGGTAATGCCGCATAAATTGACACTTTAGAGCAGGGCCACAGTCATGTTGGTGTGCAGTTTAAAACTGACATTTACTGTAAGCTTGACTGCTTCCATGTAAACAAAATTGACTTGACATAATGTGACCAAAACGATCTCAGTAAGAAATGTTCTTACTCGGAAATGTGAAAGCAAATGTGAAAGCAAAGTCACAGTCTACTTAACACAATCTTTAGAGATTACCCAACATAACTAAAACCTCCCCAGACTTGTTTACCAGGAACACATTCTTGTGTGTCTTAGATAAGCTCATAACCAGTAAGCCAACTCATTGGCCCTCCGACAGAAATATGCAAGAGACATTTACTGTAAGCGCAACTGCTACCATGGAAACTAAATTCACTTGACAATGTGACCAAAACGATCAAAACATAAGAAATGTTGTCAAAGATCGTTATTGATGTGGATGGCCCTTTACTTTTCTCTGTTTATGGTTATGTATCTGATATCTCGGTGAAATGCAACCGAACAAATGTCCTTAATTGTTTTTAAGTGTTGTTGAGTGTTTCCATTTAATGCTACTGTATACTTCAACTCGACTACATTTAGGATATTGTACTTTTTACACCAAAATACACCAATCTGGCACTTCAGCCAGCTACACACCGGGCCGATAATCGGCCGTTGGACAGTCTGGCGAGGTCAGTGATTCGAGTCTGTTCGGTGTGTTCCGTGCCGTCGTCCATTGGAGGAGCTGTCAGCCTTCATTTTGGTCGACCTGACATGCTCAGTTGGAGACAGGGCAGTTGGGACTCACCTGGAAATGGCAAGCGGGATGACCGTGACTAAGCCTCTCAAAATCTGACGAAAATCTTTTAAATTGACCTTTGTCGATCTGAAATGAAGACAGATTCAGCAACTGCATGGCCTATTTCTTGCTTAAAATGTTTTCAGAAACACGTTTCGGTGAACTATTTTAGTACAATATGACATCGTATTCTGAATGGCCGGTTGAAAAATCCAAAATCCGGAAGCAGCAGACAGACCCACGTGAAGCGTTCGTCCAATCAGCTGCCGGTTTTCATTTTTTCGGTGACAATACAGATTAGCACCGTCTGCTGTTATGGAGACGTATTACGTCTCGTCGCTTTGGTGTGTTCCGAGGCACTTTTTTGACCAACTCTGGGAGACTGATCAGTCAAACCGCCTTTTCTGCCAACGGTCGGCCGTCTGGTTGGTCTGTCAGGCACAGATGAAAAGAGAGGGGGGCGTGGGGCTACGGATAGGCAGAGGTGAAGAGATGGGTCTTGAGGCGGGATTGGAAGATGGTGAGGGACTCAGAGGTGCGGATCTCTTGGGGGAGGGAGTTCCAGAGCCTGGGAGGCGCCCTGGAGAAGGCTCTGTCCCCAAAACTGCGGAGATTGGACTTGTGGATGGAGAGGAGACCGGCTGAGGTGGATCTGAGGGACTGTGAGGATTGGTAGGGGGAGAGGTCAGTGAGGTATGAGGGGGCCAGATGGTGGAGGGCTTTGTAGGTGAGGACCAGGATTTTGTAGGTGATCTGGTGGGAGATGGGAAGCCAGCGGAGTTGTTTTAGGACTGGAGTGATGTGGTGCCAGGATTTGGTGCGGGTGATGAGTTGGGCAGCTGCGTTCTGGACCAGTTGGAATCAGTTGATGTAGATAGAGCTGATGCCAAGGAGAAGTGAGTTGCAGTAGTCCAGTTGGGAGGAGATGAAGGCGTGAATGATTCTTTCAGCAGCGCGGGGTGTGAGGGAGGGTCTGAATTTTGGCAATGTTGCAGAGGTGAAAGAAGGAGGTTTTAATGACATGGCGAATGTGAGGCTCAAGGGAGAGGGTGGAATCAAAGTTCACGCCAAGGTTGCGGGCCTGGGGAGATGGAGAGAATGGTGCCGGCGATGGTGAGAGTGGGGTTATTGATTTAGCTGAGTGTGGATATGGAGCCTATGAGGAGGAATTTTGTTTTATCGCTGTTGAGTTTGAGGAAGTTGTGTTGCATCCGGGTTTTAATAGCTGACAGACAGGAGTTGATGTGGGAGAGGGGAGGATTGTGGGGGGATTTGGTGCTGAGGTAGATCTGGGTGTCATCGACGTAACAGTGGAAGTCCAGGTTGAAGTGCCGGAGTATCTGACCAAGGAGAAGGATGCGGATAATGAAAAGGAGGGTGCTGAGTACGGAGCCTTGGGGAACATCTTGGGAGACTGTGGCTGTGGCAGAGGTGTGGTTATGAAGAGAGATGAAGTGGGATCTGTTGGAAAGGTAGGACTGGAGCTAGCTGAGTGCAGTACTTTCGATACCAAGGTCTTTTTGAGTTTTCTCTTAAATATGTTCTTAAGAAAGTCCCTAAGAAAAGTCTACGTTGGATTCATGACGTATTCTTAAACAACAGAATTCTTCGCACCTGTGGTCTTAGGATTTATGAATCCCACGTCTTCCTAATTGAAAGCGCGTGCCAGTTGTTCCTAAATAGCATAAGAAAACGCCCCGCAAATTCCCATATAAGGACATGACTTCCTGTGCACCTCCTGGCAAGCAGGAGACTGCCTTCAAGAGATGGTTGTCGGAGTCTCAGATGACTTGTACATTGCAGTGGTGGAGGAAATACTGAATCTCAGTACTTAAGTAAAAGTACAAATAACCAGAGACATATTTACTTTAGTAAAAGTAGAAGTACCACAATGACAACCCTAGTTAAGTAAAAGTAAAAACAAATTTAAGCAGCATATATATATATATATATATATATATATATATATATATATATATATATATATATATTACGGCTGTCAATTGATTAAAAAATCTAATCTAATTAATTACATATTAATTTGTACTTAGTGCAATAGTGTAATACATTATGTAATGGCAGTGATATCTCACACTCAATGAATCTTGTGTTTTGGATCTCATTGTCATATATTTTGGTGATGTGGCACTGTTTTTGTTCGGTGCTCTGCACAGATCTCGATTCATCCCCAGCTCTCTAGTGCTCTGTGAAAGTGAAAGTATGCGCCCTGTGATTTGGAGCTACACCAAAACGTAAAGGGTTCTTCCTTGGCCCATGCTACACCCTTACACAACGTTAATGGAAATCGGGCCAGTAGTTTTTTTGTAATCCTGACAGACACACGAACAAACCAAACTGAAAACATAACTGGCTTCGATCAGACAATAATGAGCTTTTTGGGAGGGTTGTGTAAAAAATAAAACACAACAGAAAAAAAGTCTTAAAACTGTTAATGACATTAGGTAGCCGTGGTGTTGTGGTTAGTGGGAGATAGAGGACCCAAATGCAGGGAGACACAGGAAGGCAGGAGATGGTGTGAACTTCAGGATTTAATGCAACAAAAAAACGGCAGTACAGAGACTGGAAAAACACTCAAAGACTCGCAAGGAAAAAGCAAAAGCAACAGGCGAATAAGCACAACAGGCTGATGGCAACACAGGCAGGAACAACAGGACAAACACAAAACGATCTGACACGAGACAAAGGGAACACTAGGGTTAACCCTTGTGTTGACTTCGGGTCACATTGGCCCGTTTTAAATTTTTGTTTTATATCAGAAAATATTGGACGTAGAAATAAGCGCTGAAAATGTGTAGAAGAAAAATTTAAAACGTTGAAAAAAGCAAAAACAAATTGTGAAAAAAGGCGTCACAAATGTCAGAAAAAAAAGTGTTTTTTTCAAGGTTGAAATGAAGACAACACAAGGGTTAAATACATGAGGTAATGAACAAACGAGGGACAGGTGATACAACAGGTGAAATACATTGGGGCGGGGCAGGACAATCAACAAAGGCGGGAAAATACAGAGAGTAAAACTAGACCTGACAAGACAGAAAACAGGATTGTCAAAATAAAACAGGAAACATACAGAAATCTCTAAACAAGGCAACAGAAATGTAATGAAATGCAAAGCAAAATACTGAAACCATAACAGTACCCCCTCCTCAAGGGGCGGATACCAGACGACCATAAAAAAAAGAAGAAAAAAAAAAAACAGTCCAGCAAAGGCCCAAGAAGGGCAAAGGGGCACCGAGAGTCACTGGGGCACGGGGAACAGAGAGCACTGGGGCACAGGGAACCGCGCCCTGAAGCACTCGGGGGAAACAGAGGGCCGGTGAGGCCTAAGGGAAACAGAGGGCCGGAGAGGCCTGGGGGAAACAGAGGGCTCCTCGGGGAAGCAGAGGGGCCACTAGGGACAGGGAACAGAGAGGGCCTCGGCAACAGGGGACAGAGAGGCCTTGGCAACAGGGGGCAGAGAGGCCTCGGCAACAGGGGGCAGAGAGGCCTCGGCAAAAGGGGACAGAGAGGCCTCGGCAACAGGGGGCAGAGAGGCATTGGCAACAGGGGGCAGAGAGGCCTCGGCAACAGGGGGCAGAGAGGCCTCGGCAAAAGGGGACAGAGAGGCCTCGGCAACAGGGGGCAGAGAGGCCTTGGCAACAGGGGGCAGAGAGGCCTCGGCAAAAGGGGGCAGAGAGGCCTCGGCAAAAGGGGACAGAGAGGCCTCGGCAACAGGGGGCAGAGAGGCATTGGCAACAGGGGGCAGAGAGGCCTCAGCAACAGGGGCAGGGAGGCCTCTGCCTCAGGGGACTGAGAGGCCTCGGCAACCGGGAACCGAGGGCAGCAACGAAGGCCGAAGCCTTCCGGCGGCCAGCGACGAGGGCAGCGCCCCTCCGGGGGCCGAGCAGGCGACGGGTCAGCTGGGCTGGGGTCAGGCGGCAGGTCAGCTGGACTGGAGTCAGGCGGTGGGTCAGCTGGGCTGGAGTCAGGTGGCCAGGCAACGGGGGCAGAGGTTGACTGGGGTGCCGACAGGACACAAGGGGCAGGAGTGGGCCTGACCACCAACAGGACACGAGGGGCAGGAGTCGGCCTGACCGCCGACACAGGAAAAGTGGGGGGCAGGTCAAAGGCGAAGTCTTTTGGGCGGTCTCAGGGGCAGTCTCAGGGGTGGTCTCAGGGGCGCCGGAGACCGGCAAAGTCTCAGAGGCAAGGGCGTAAATCTCAGGGGGGTCGGGGGGGTCAGGACCCCCCCCCCCCCCATCTAAGGGTTGTCCCCCCCTTTATAAATATCATTAAAACAATGCTGTGTATTGTAAATGACATAATGATGTATACTTAAAATATCTGTGTAGGTAGTAAAACAATACATACCCCCAAAAATGCTTTTTAAGTTTAGAAACATTTTGAGTCGCCCCTCCCTTGCCTCACAGTGGTTTGGTCCACTGCCTGCTGTACGTTAGGACGATCTGCACTCCACTCGACTCCCATCGGGTAGTGACAAGAATGTAGTAAGTAGGCGGTTCAAGGCTGTTTTATTCACATTAAACATCGGATGAAGTTGTTCTTTTCTCAAATAGAAATGATGCTGAGTAATTAATGAATTAGTCAAGACAAGAATGTTCGCTATGTTAGTGTAATATAATGTAGCTTAGCTTGTTTAATAGCTTGTTGGCTAGAAATGCACCCACTACAACTAACGTTACCACGGCAATAAGCCTAACGTTATGTGTGTGAATTGATATTAGGGTTAATATTGAAGATCTACAGAAATGTTATGTTTATTGTCCCCCCCTACTGTTCGATCATATTTACGCCCATGCTCAGGGGCGCCAGAGACCAGCAAAGTCTCAGGGGCGGTTTCAGGGGTGCCAGAGACCGGCAAAGTCTCAAGGTCGGTCTCAAGGGCACCGGAGACCGGCAAAGTGTCAGGGGCAGCCTCAGGGGTGCCGGAGACCGGCAAAGTCTCAAGGGAGCCGAAGATCGGCAAAGTCACAGGGGTGGTCTCTGAGGTGCTGACCGGTGGCAAAGTCTCTGGGGTGCTAATCAGTCTCTGAGAGATCTGTCAAACTCGGGGAGCCCGGTCAGCATGGTCTCTTAGAGATGTGACGAGATCTCGTCCCAAGGCCAATATTGGTCACAAGTGCAGAGCAGCAGCCATTAGTCTAACCTGGTTGGTCTTATAATACATCTAGCTTTGAAGATAGGTCTGTCTTGGTCCTTTAAATTAGATGTTAATTTAAAGGATACAATGTATACAGATGCCACTGGTAAGTTTCCCCCTGTGCTGCTGCAACACCTCATTTCCCTTAATTTCGCTTTTAAGAAGAGCTTTATTTGGCAACAGGAACACATTCTTGTGTGTCTTAGATAAGCTCATAACCAGTAAGCCAACTCATTGGCCCTCCGATAGAAATATGCAAGAGCGTTACCTTTTTTCTGTTAAGATACTCATCACTTATTTTCTAACAAACAAAAGCCAAGTCATTTAGTTGGGAACACAATGGGTTGGGTAATGCTGCATTACATGCCAAAGTGACATTGGCATGCAGCTTAAAACTGCTTTTACTGTAAGCTTGACTGCTACCATGGAAACAAAATTCCATTGGCAATGTGACCAAAACGATCTGAGTAAGAAATGTTCTTACTCGGAAATGGGACGCGGCTGCATGTTGTTGGGTGTCAAGTTTTTTTTTTCACTCACTTATTATTCCACACACTTAGACAGCCACATAGCCTACAACAAATAACAAGGTGGAGATGCATTAACAAGTACACATTTACACTTATAGTCCTTCCAAGTCAGTCATAAATTATATTATAACATTATAAGATAGTCCTATATAGTATAGCACACGTCAGGTACCCCACCGGTAATATTATCCATAAACTGACACTGCAGTTAGACAGATGCATTTATAGCCTGTATTACAAGATACAAACAGAAAGACACAAACGTATCAATAGCACATATACAAATAAAATACCATGATATATATATATATATATATATATATATATATATAGCCAATGAGAAGGCAGACTCGCGAATGTGCCTCCAATATATTCTGCCAAGTATACACAGATGCTATATGTGCAAACTAAAAGATTGTGATTTTCCTTTAGTCTACTTTGTGATACGTCTCTGTATGACTACAGGGATGGTAACAGCTAGCTTGGCAAAAGGTTGTCCAGGCAGTTGGTAAACCTGGTGAGTTTTTAGTGTGTGATTGTAGTAGAAACCTTACCAAACAGTTGTGTAAGGCCAGATTTAAACTGATAGAAAACGTATATCAACACTAACAACTTGTCCGCAAAACGTGTACACCGTCAGCATCAGGTTGTGACACAATTTCGCTTGGAATCCGCTGCACGTCAGATACATTGGCTGCCTGTGGAAAACCCAGCAGGGAAGATTGATCTGCCAAACTCCGTAGACCTGTTGGTCATCCTAGTTCTCCTCCCAGTGCCTGAGCACAGTGAAACAAGCTCATTTAATGGAGGAGCGGCCAAGTCATTGATTACTTTATTGACTAGACTAACATCAGCAAGAAAAACCAAACTGTCAAAGATTGTTCTTGATGTTGGCCCTTTACTCTTCTTTTCCTTTTTTATTTAAGGTTATGTATCTGATATCTCGGTGAAATGCAACTAAACAAATTTCCAAAGTAGTAACTATTAAAAAATTGTTTAAAGTGTTGAGTATTTCCATTTAATGCTACTTCATACTTCAACTCGACTACATTTAGGATATTGTACTTTTTATGCCAAAATACACCCATCTGGCAGCTTTAGTTACTTTACAAATTAAGTACAACAAATATAATGTTCTCTTATTGATTACAACCCAACTGCTTTGCCTCGACAAGCTTCTACATTTAAATTCTGCTCATTTATTAATGCATCAGTTATAATAATCCAAAGGTATAATAAAGAATGCCCACAGGGACAGTTTTAGTGCATGATGCATACTTGTTCCTGTTGTGTGGTATTTGTATTGGTATAATTTCCTTCTTGGAAATTCAATCTGAGTTGACTACTTCCTTGACATTAAATATTTGACTGGCAGGTGGTCATAACAGATAGTTGAGAATCCTCGGCCACACCCAGCGATAGTTGCCTATAAAAAGCCAGGAGCCAAACACCTGCTGCATCCAGCATCACAGTCCAGCACACAGGTAAACTACACGGTTTTCTTCCTTATTATTACTCCTTTTGTTCTTACCTTATTGTATTTAGCACAAACATATTCCTTAATCACAAAACTCTGTTTAGATTTTGACTTTAATTTCAGATTTGCAGTTTAACTAAAGAGGACCACCATCATGACTCCAGTGATCTCTATCGTCCTCCTCCTCTCCTTGACGGTCTATCTTCCGGTAAGTCTGACTCTTTCAACACTGAGATTAAAAAGACTCTCCAAAAAGAAACTTTGTTGGATTTGGGGCAATTTTGACATAATTCAGTTGGTTTGTAAAGGATTTTATGAGCCTTTTAAGATGATAGAGAATTGTTACAATTCATGAAAGAGGATGTAATGCTTTCATTTATATAGAAGTGAAAAAAAATATATGTGACTCCAGTTTTTACTTGACAGAAACTGATCATAAAACAGTAGAAAACATGATTTAAAAATGTGCAACGTTGTGCCTTTGTGTTGCAGGGTGCAACAGGAGCTCCAACAAGTGAGTTGAATTGTTTTTTTCCTCACAGTTCACATCTGATGCCTACAGGGTTTTAAATTCCCTTTTTCAATCACCAGCCAACATGGCTAGTACATTTCTAAATTTACCAGCCAGTCAGATTTTCCACTATCCAATTTTTTTTACTAATTTTAACTAATTTTAATAACTTAATTACATTGATACCACACGCTAGCCAACAGTTGTACGACACATCATGACATGGTGTCGTTGGCAAATGTAGGATTAGTACTACGAGCAGTACTGCAAGATAAAGATTGCGTTTCCAAGCCAAACACACACACACAAAACCGCCCCAATTTTTTGGCGGAAAACAGACCAATCTGGCAACATTTCTGCAGCCGGCCGAGTCAAACAGACGCAGTGTTGTTGGCTGCTTTCATTACCAGCCAAATTGGCTTGTAACTTTACAATGTAACCCGCCAAAGTTACTGGTATTTTTACCGGCATTTGGCTGGTTGGCGGGTGTCAATTTAAAGCCCTGGATGTGAATAATTTACAAGTTAAACTGCTGCTTATTGTTTCTGGTGTCATCTGTTTTCTCTGTTTCCAGACACGTCGATGGAGGCTTCTCAAATCATCGAGAAAGTCAATGCTGACGTCTCTCAAATCATCGAGGAAGCTAATGCTGGCACAAGTAAGACAGAATTTTTATAAAATCTAACTTTAAATACATGATGACAACATAATGAGACTTGATGTAGAGCTGAGATAATTAATCTGTTAGTCGAGAAACAGAAAATGAGTTGTCAACATGATGTTAATCGTTTAAGTCATTTACCAAAGATTTATTCCAAACATTTGCTGGCCTCAGATTGTCAAGTGTGAGGATTTGTGATTTTTCTTCCTTATACACAAAGTGTAAATCAAGTATCTTTGGGTTTTCGACTGGTGGTCAGACAAAACCTTTAAGTTTCAAAATTTGTAGTTTTTTTTTAATTATATTTTCTTACCTTTTATAGAAGAAATTAAGGACAAATTATTAGTTTCAGCCTAGCTCATTGGTCCGTGACCATTGCTCATGTAAAACTCTAGATTCCTGGTTTGAATATTCATTTAGGTGTCTGTTTATTTGTTGTTCTGCAGAAACATCCCTGATCCACGGCGACATTGTACCAAATTCAAAGAGGAATGCCGACCCCTGCGTGACCAAAGGCTGCTTGTGGCCCAAAACTGGAAGTTACGTCTACATGCCCATCACCATCGGCCCCGAATACTGTAAGCTGCAGTTACTTTGTTTAAGAACTACCAAAGTTTCATTGTAGGGAAAAAGAGATTATGAGTTCTATGTAAATATGAGCTGTGTAAAAACTCATATGAAAAGTATTTAAGCAAGTGTGGGTTTTTACTCATCATGTCATTTTTGACTGCAGATCAACATGCATCTATTAATTTAAGAAAAGTGTCTTAATAACTATTTTATATTTGCACATTACACATTAATACATTATTAAGGTATTCTATGAAGAAGTCTAAATCACACTGAATCTGGAAATATGTTTCATGTCTGCGTGTTCAGATTTGATTGAATTTTGAGTCTAAAAATGAGTGACACTAAGGGTTTCAAAGTACCTACATTATCTGTGTGTCACAACCACTGCTGCAGCAACTGTTAATGATGTCAGTGAGCTAAGATAAGAGGTGACATTTTGAATCAATAAAGTTTGTATGCTTGAAGGAAATGCATGACCTGTTTCTCAGCAGCCTGTTCTTTGTCTCTGCAGCCATCGCAGAGCGCAACATCATCATTAATAGCCTGTTGACCTTCCATCAATACACCTGCATTCGCTTTGTCTGGCGTACTACGCAGAAGGATTACCTCAGCTTCTTCTCTGGAAATGGGTACACACACGTACACATACGCACACGCGCACACACACACACACACACACACACACACACCTTCTTCAACTTCCAAAGGACACAGGGACAACTCAAATTTCCAACTCAATCACTTTTATTTTTCTTTGTCAGTTGATTGGTCTGTTCAGTAAATTAGGTTGTAAACCTTTAAAGATAGAGAACAAAAAAGTTACCATTTTAATTAAACATTTTTAATGAACTTAAATGAGTTTAAACAATTAAATGTTCTAAATAACTTGAATGAATTAACCACTTAAGCCTTTTACATGGAATAAAGAAAAAGATAATTTCATGAATTTCCAAATTTGTTAGCAAAGTTTTAACATTTGTACTATCCTTTTGTATCTTATACTTTTACTTTCTCAAACTCAAACTGAAATATTATTTTAGCACAAACCATTTACCACAAAAACAATGAAGTCAATGCTGCAATGTGTTCCTTAACCTATCTACACAGCAGTTAAACATACCTCAAACATATTAAGCAGCATTTCAAACACCATGAAAGTAAATAAAACATTTCTCTGACCATTGGCGTCTTTGGACTGAACCTAGGAGTCAACTTGAAGTGTCTTCTCTCTGAAGTTTGTTTGTCTGAATGACGGAGCACCTCCATGCCTTCACAGGTGCTCCAAATCAGTGACAATTACTAGAGATGCACCGATTACAACTTTCAACCTTTTTTTGCCTCATATAGTTCTCCATCTGAGAAGTTAGAAGGGGAAATGTCCCTTTGGTGAACAAAATTAGAAACATGGATGATGCCTTTAACCACTGGCCTACAGGACCCCCGATCAATTTCAAGATTCCCCAACACAACACAAGAGGGGTGATTAATGCATCAACAACACCTATATTTTCATACTGTGATATAACTCTGTGTGTGTGTGTGTGTGTGTGTGTTAGGTGTTGGTCCTACTTGGGCCGTCAGGGAGGCGTACAGCCGGTCTCCCTGTTGAGAAACGGTTGTCTGTACACATCCACGGTGCAGCACGAGGTTCTCCACGCTCTGGGCTTCCATCACGAGCATGTCCGCTCCGACAGAGACAGTTACGTCTCCATCCTCACCGCGAACATTCAGTCAGGTCAGCTCCCTTATACCTTCTTGATCAAAGAGTCACACATAAGGAAAGTAACAAGACTGTGTCTACAGCCGTGCTAGCAGCTCTGTGAGGCTGTTAGGCAAAGCATTTGCTTTGAGCTACATGCTAACACTCTTGCAATGGTGATCCTAATTTAGCTGATGTTTAGCAGGTATAATGTCTAATATGTTCACCATGTCAGTTTAGTGTGTTAACATGCTAATAGTCTGGTTCAAGGGAAGTACGTTTTCAAGATAATTGCCTGTGATGTCCCTCACCTTCCGCTCTCTGTGTGTTGCTGTTCTCAAACTCTGCTCGTTTGGGAAACAACAACAAATCTCCAGCTAGATAGCTGTCCACTTAAAACGGCAAGTGTTGAAGAAAATTTGGATTGTGTAACAAGGCAGGCCAGCTTGGCTCTTTCGGGGAATGATGGTAAAGAATATGTTTACGCATTTACTCTCTAACTGGGACGTTTTGGGACCGATTGCTGTGGACGAAGTACACACGGCGATACACTAGTAGGAACAAATTAGGTTTAACCATGTATCCAGCTAATTTAAATAGCTCACGTTACTGTATTATGTAAGCAGTTAACTTCATTTATTTTTTTATTTGCCGTTTTCTTTTGCGGGACACAAATGTCCTACCAAAACAAGTTCCTTCCCGAGACTATTTTGCAGACCACAGCTCAGCACCTCCCGCCGCTTGCGATTGGTTTAAAGAACCGCAAACAACCCAGAGCGTTTTTTCCTCCTATCCAGTGTGTATCTGGGTGGAGCTGGACCTTACTCCTAAGGGCTGTGGAGATAAGTCTGGCAATACAAGACTAACATGCTAACAAATGCTAATTGGTCCCTGGAAAAGTTTCTGCAGTCAGAAAGCACCACAAAACATCTTTTGTTTCATGCATGACCCCACGTGACTAATGTGGTTTAAATGAACCAACTCAGCAGAGAGATCTACAGACTGCTGTCTAGTAGAGTTTAGATTCTCTGCCCGAGCCCGAACTTGAGGGTCGGGTCAGGCCGATATTTCCCCCCGCTATCCTCGGGCCGGGCCCTTGATCAAGCATTTGTATTTTTTTTTTCATCATTACTTTATTAGCCTAATTGGGTGGGGAGAAAGCTATATGTCTCTCCAGCTTCTCCCGTAGCTCTGGGTATATGTCCTGCACTGACTTGAGTGTGAGGTAAACTGTGCTAAGATTGTTTCAAATATCTCACGAGTCCTTTAGCAGCAGATATGGTCTCTCCTGTATCCAGCGCGTTGACGGCCAGTGTGTCAGCATGCAGACCATGGCGAAGGACAGTAGGCTATTAATTAGGTGATCAAGACAAGAAAGTCTCCTATATGGTTCCAGGGCTTTGATTATGTTGCTGCCTTGATCTGTTAACCACACTATTCGGCTGAGGGAGCAGCTAGGGTCGAGGTTTTTTTTTTTTGCGTTTCTTCATTTGGATCCATTTGCGATCCATTCCATTCTGAATAAACAAACAACGCAGTTTACATGCTTCGTCCTTGTTGCATTTTTCATTATGATAATTCTAAACAGATTTCTGTAGTTCAAAAAATTGTCGGGTTGAAATCAGGCTCAGGCTCATAATGAGTTAATGTGTCGGGCCGGGCCAGGCTTGGACACAACGTGCACGGGCTTGGGAAGGGCCGGGCTTGATTTTTTGGGCCCAAACCAAGCTTTACTCTCTAGCTAGCAGGGGCAAATGCTTCAATATTTTGTTCTGTTCTCTCCTCCTGTGCAGGATTTCAATCAAACTTCGTGAAGATGGCAACTAACAACTTGGGTACTCCCTACGACTTCAACTCTGTCATGCAGTACAGCAAGTGAGTGTTTTCGAATGTATTGTCACTGTGGTGGAAGAACTCAGATCTTTTACTGAAAGGGCAACTATTTTATAGCATTTTCAGGATAAAACTTGCATTTTGTGTTTGTACTAGAACATGTTTACATGCTTTAATGTTAAAAAAAAAAAAAAGAGCTAGAGCTACTGCAACGGAGTATATAGCAGGACTATGTACCGTGAAATACTACCAATAAAGGCTTCTAATAAAATACTACACAACTGGACATGTCCCAGCAGCAAAGTGCCCGGAATTTGGGGAGAAATGACCAGATTGGCTGCCAAGATTACAGCTATGTCGCGTTAGCATGAAGCTACTTAATAGTTAGCAGTATGGTAATGTTAGATTGTAAAGGCTTCTGAACCAAACATTATCCAATCAGACATGTTTCAGCAGGAATGCAACCTGGAATTGGGGAGAATTTAACAACATTGGCAACCCATATGACATTTTTTACTGCCGTTAGCCATGTAGCTACTATTGTTAGCAGTGGACACTAATAGAATATAGCAGCACTTTCTGAAGTCAAAAATCACAGATAAAGGATTTTAAAGTGCTCATATTACGCTCATTTTCAGGTTCATAATTGTATTTAGAGGTAATATATATTTTACTGGTGTTAGCATGTAGTTACATGCAACAATGTTAACACCGCAGCAGCTTAAAAAAACAACACTAAGGCCGGCTTAGAGTTGCATAACACTCAGCCGAGAGTAGAAAAAACTGTTGAAAACGGAGCGTTCAGAACAGTTGGAAATCTGAACATTTTAGCTCACGGGGATTTCTCTAACATACGTTTACCTCATTAATTGAACATTGTACATATGACAGAAAATATGGAAAAGCATAATATGTCTACTTTAAGTAAAAGAAGCAATATTACAGAGTAAAAAACATTCAAAATCACAAGCAGGCCCATTTTAAATTCATATAGGTACATGATATTATTGGATTATAATTATTGGAATTAATGTCTTCATCACTTGAATGTAGCTCTTTTTAACTACTGTAAATGCTTCTGTGTAGTTTAATATGTAATAATACATAATACTTTGTTAGTTGATTTATATTTTGTATTTATAATCTGAATCTGCAGAGCAACTAGTAACTTAATTTAGCAAATACATGTACTGGAGTAAAAAGTACAATATTTGCCTCCAATATAAAGTAGAAGTATAAAGTTGCATTAAATGGAAGTACTCAAGTAAAGTACCTCAAAATTTTACTTAAATACAGTACTTGAGCAAATGTACTTTGTTACATTCCACCACTGTGTATAGTGTATTGATATCATGTATTAGGTTGCTCTCTTGTAAGTCATATTATTTTCAAAGGAATGAAAATTCAAAAGAGCTAACAAACTACGCAATACAACTTTAATTCAGAGCCGGTGTGTGTGTGTGTGTCTATATACTAAACATGTTGTGTTCTGTGTTTCTCAAGATACTCTTTCTCCAAAAACGGCTTGCCAACCATCACCGCTAAGGGGAATCCTAACCTTGTGTTTGGAAAAGCCCTACAGATAAGTGTCAATGACATCGCCCGCGTCAACAAGCTTTACAGATGCTGTAAGTAGAAAATTAACAATATTCTTTCAAATTAAAACACATTTCACTACTGATCAGGTTATCATGTAATGGCACAACAAAGGAAAATGATTTGAAATACTAAGTATTTGAGATATTAATCAGAATCTCTTTTCTCCAGAAAATCTCCCAGAAGAACTGATGGAAGAAAATGTTGGGGATAAATGCATTTTTCCTGAAAGGGAGATTACTTAGTCTTACTTTTGTTTCTTTTTAACCATTTGTGATTTAAATCATTTACTCACTTCTTCACTGGTTTTATGCACTTTATTATTTGGGTATTGTTTTCCATCTGCAGATGATTGAATAAACTTACAAAAAGACAAGGGTTGCCTAGAAGTGTTTGTTTAAACAAGAATTGCCACTACATGTTTTAGTTGTACAAAGAAGCAGGTGCATATTACCACATAGTATCCATCTTATATCACAATTTGTGTTTTTTATTTGTATTTTTAATATGTAGTGAGAATGACTTTACTGTTTCTAAATACACCACCCCTCCTCCCCAGCTTATTGGAGAGAGAGAGAGAGATAGAGAGAGAGAGAGAGAGAGAGAGAGAGAGAGAGAGAGAGAGAGAGAGAGAGAGAGAGAGAGAGAGTGGAACAGTGGTGAAGTGGGCAAGAGAGTGAATAAAGAGGAAGCAGCATACAAAGTGGTTATCAAAGCTCTTCTCATATTGTTTTGCAGTGATTATTTTTTAAAGCACAAAGAAACACACACACACACACACACACACACACACTAGAGGGCTTGCATTGGGATTGGGTCACGCGGGACCCAAAGCAAATCTCGCGGGAGCGGGTGGTTTTAACTTTGCTGCGGGCGGCTAAAAAAAACACTGCGGGATCTGGATGTAGCCTGGAATCCCCCCCACGCCAGCAGAAACCATAGATATACATATATACTGACTAAGTATATACTGTATAGCCCATCTATGAGCAGACACCAGAGTGTCTGAGCCTCCCAGGATAGGGGAGCTCCGAGCCAAGGCTCCGGCCACCGTCCGCCCGCTCCCTCATCCTCGGCTCCTTCCTCCCCCTCTCTCCCTCATCCTCTGCTCCTTCCTCCCCCTCTCTCCTCTCTCCCTCATCCTCTGCTCCTTCCTCCCCCTCTCTTCCTCTCCTCTCTCCCTCATCCTCGGCTCCTTCCTCCCCCTCTCTTCCTCTCTCCCTCATCCTCGGCTCCTTCCTCCCCCTCTCTTCCTCTCTCCCTCATCCTCGGCTCCTTCCTCCCCCTCTCTCCCTCATCCTCGGCTCCTTCCTCCCCCTCTCTCCCTCATCCTCTGCTCCTTCCTCCCCCTCTCTTCCTCTCTCCCTCATCCTCGGCTCCTTCCTCCCCCTCTCTCCTCTCTCCCTCATCCTCTGCTCCTTCCTCCCCGTCTAACAGCAGCAAGCACCTGCCTTCTTTGCCTGCATCTTCTCCTTATTAAACTATAAAATGACGTGTTTTCTCATGCGTGACGGGAGAAGACACAATATCAATGCATCTCTATTATTGTGCGGTCATAAATTCTCAGAGTTTTGCGGGAGCGGGCAGGAGTGGACATACACATTGCGGGAGAGGGCGGGAGTGTAACACACATGTTGCGGGTGCGGGCGGTAATGGTCAGAAATTCGCAGGATGAAGAAAACAGTCCCGCGCAGGGCTCTAACACACACCTCTCCAGGAATGTGCCGCATTGTCAGATTGAGTGAATGCAGAGCTTCATCCTGTCTGTTTTTGTCTGCCAGTGTCAGTTAGACTTGTACAGTGCCTTGCGAAAGTATTTGGCCCCCTTGAACTTTTCGACCTTTTGCCACATTCCAGGCTTCAAACATAAAGATATAAAACTATTTTTTTGTGAAGAATCAACAACAAGTGGGACACAATCATAAAGTGGAACGAAATGTATTGGATATTTCAAACTTTAACAGATAAAAAAAAAAAAAAAAAATTGGGCGTGCAAAATTATTCAGCCCCTTTACTTTCAGTGCAGCAAACTCTCTCCAGAAGTTCAGTGAGGATCTCTGAATGATCCAATGTTGACCTAAATGACTAATGATGAAAAATAGAATCCACCTGTGTGTAATCAAGTCTCCGTATAAATGCACCTGCTCTGTGATAGTCTCAGAGGTCCGTTTAAAGAGCAGAGAGCATCATGAAGAACAAGGAACACACCAGGCAGGTCCCAGATACTGTTGTGGAGAAGTTTAAAGCCGGATTTGGATACAAAAAGATTTCCCAAGCTTTAAACATCCGAGTATCAGACCACTGCAAATCTACAAAGACCTGGCCGTCCCTCTAAACTTTCAGCTCATACAAGGAGAAGACTGATCAGAGATGCAGCCAAGAGGCCCATGATCACTCTGGATGAACTGCAGAGATCTACAGCTGAGGTGGGAGACTCTGTCCATAGGACAACAATCAGTCGTATACTGCACAAATCTGGCCTTTATAGAAGAGTGGCAAGAAGAAAGCCATTTCTTAAAAGATATCCATAAAAAGTGTTGTTTAAAGTTTGCCACAAGCCACCTGGGAGACACACCAAACATGTGGAAGAAGGTGCTCTGGTCAGATGAAACCAAAATCAAACTTTTTGGCAACAATGCAAAACGTTATGTTTGGCGTAAAAGCAACACAGCTCATCACCCTGAACACACCATCCCCACTGTCAAACATGGTGGTGGCAGTATCATGGTTTGGGCCTGCTTTTCTTCAGCAGGGACAGGGAAGATGGTTAAAATTGATGGGAAGATGGATGGAGCCAAATACAGGACCATTCTGGAAGAAAACCTGATGGAGTCTGCAAAAGACCTGAGACTGGGACGGAGATTTGTCTTCCAACAAGACAATGATCCAAAACATAAAGCAAAATCTACAATGGAATGGTTCACAAATAAACATATCCAGGTGTTAGAATGGCCAAGTCAAAGTCCAGACCTGAATCCAATCGAGAATCTGCAGAAAGAACTGAAAACTGCTGTTCATAAACGCTCTCCATCCAACCTCACTGAGCTCCAGCTGTTTTGCAAGGAGGAATGGGCAAAAATGTCAGTCTCTTGATGTGAAAAACTGATAGAGACATACCCCAAGCGACTTACAGCTGTAATCGCAGCAAAAGGTGGCGCTACAAAGTATTAACTTAAGGGGGCTGAATAATTTTGCACGCCCAATTTTTCAGTTTTTTATCTGTTAAAACAGTTTGAAATATCCAATAAATTTCGTTCCACTTCAGGATTGTGTCCCACTTGTTGTTGATTCTTCACAAAAAATTACAGTTTTATATCTTTATGTTTGAAGCCTGAAATGTGGCAAAAGGTCGAAAAGTTCAAGGGGGCCGAATACTTTCGCAAGGCACTGTAACTATAGAAATTCAACAATTAATCGCGATTAAGAAAATGTAATCGTTTGACAGCCCTATTAAAAATGTATCATAATAACAGATTAGGAAAAGAAATGTATGGTTGAGAATAGGCATGCACTTTACTCCTGATGATTAAGGTTAGGATGCTAAGTAAACGGGTAAATTTAGGGAACCTATGTATCACAGCTACAGAATTATTTTTTAATTTCCTACATTTGCTTATCAGTCTTGAACCATAAGGGTTCCTCCTTAGACTTTAAATTCTTGGACACAAAGCTGCATCTCTTCTTCCTTTGCCTTCAACAACAGAAATAATCAACATTCAAAATGAACATTGGCATTGGCATTTCTTTAAACCAATCACAATCATCTTGGGCGGTGCTAAGCTCCGGACGGAGCCACGGTGCCGGTGCAAAATAGTCTCGGGAAGGAACGTGTTTTGGTGGAACATGTGAACGTTCAAAAGTTGTTTTTTCTCTGCTTCTCTTTATAGTCATCAGATTTATCTATCAAATAATCAATAATATAGTGAGAGTAGGGGAGGCAGGCCAGTACAGCCCGATCCGGTTGGGGAGAGTTCTAGCCCGACCAGGCACCTCTCTTTAACCTGCCTCTCCTAGTTATGCTATTATAATTCTAGACTGCCAGGGAAGTTCATTCCTTCATATGACACAATGAACTGCTCTCTCTTCTCTTTTGGTTCCTTTTATGTACATCCTGTCCCAGAAATGCTTGTTACTTATAGAGTGTGGTCTAGACCTACTCTATCTGTAAAGTGTCTCGAGATAACTCTTGTTATGATTTGATACTATAAATAAAATTGAATTGAAATTGAATTTTAGTCGTGCAACAGAAAACTCAGATTGGACAGATAGTCTAACTAGATGTCTGGATTTACCCTGCAGAGATCTGAGGAGCAGTTAACCATAGTCCTCAGAAATCCACCGGAGTTTAAAATCCTGACAAAGAAAGCGGAAGGAAACCGACATCGGCCAAAAGAGGTGCATCCTCTGAATTTCCGGTGGCACCGGAGCAAGCCCGGAAGTGGAACGTCGTGGACATAGGCTTTGAAATGTAGCAAAGTACAATACTTCAACCACAACAAACTTGAGTAAAAGCAAAATTACACAGAGGATTAAAAAAAGCATGTATGTAGTAAAGGTAGTTATCTTCACTTGAGCTTCAAAGCGGGAAAGTCACCGGATGCCACAATCTTCTGTACATAGCCATACTGAGAAATACAGAGAGAGTTGTGTGGAGCTGATAGTCTTAATTAGCTTTGTAGCAACTCATTTGGCAATGGCTTGAATGTAACTGATGTTTATTAATATCAAAAAATTCCGCACTAAAGCTTTAAAGAGCAAAATTAAGAGGCTAGATCTCTGTTGTCTTGTAAACAATGTTGTGTTCTTGTAAGTGATTTAACCATGAACACATTGTTTGTATAGCATATATTTGAGTCAGTAAAATTATTAGTATAATTTAAAAAACTACTTTAAAAAGTAAAAGTACAGAAAACAACTCAATTACAGTAACGTGAGTGATTGTAATTTGTTACTTTCCACCCCTGGGTATAGGATCACCCCAACCAGTATGTCCCATTCATTACAATACATTTGTGGATAAAGATTCTTACCTGCCAAACTCACGTCCAGATGAAAATTTAAAAACAGACACCACTCCTTATTCTCCGTCTGTTTCTAAGGGTTTGAGTGTGTCTGCTTTATCTCTGTCTTATCCAACTTAATTGTCAGCTTCTCAGACCAGTCCAACCAGTACTGATGCTCAATCTGATGTTACAGAGTCAACTTCAGTCAAAGTGCTGCTGACAAACCTTATTAGAGGTAAACTGCTTCCGTCTGCTCGCCTCTGGATAACCACACGACCTGCAGCAGCCAGTCAGATCCCTCCTGAGTGTGTTGACATGGTAACAGAGGTGAGAGGGTTCAGTGACCCGCAGAATGAGGAGTACTTCAGGAAGAGATACAGCTATGAAGAGCAGGCCAAAAGAATCATCTCCCACATCGAGGCATCACGAAGCCTCCACATCATGTGCCACATCCCAGTCTTCTGCTGGATCACTGCGACAGTTCCGGAACAGGTGTTGAAAACCACTGAGAGAGCAGAGCTGCCCAAGACCCTAACTGAGATGTACATCCACTTCCTGGTGGTTCAGATCAAACAGGGGAATGTAAAGTATCACAGCAGTGCAGCGACAGATCCAGTCTGGAACACAGAGACCAAGAAAACCATTCTCACTCTCGGAAAACTGGCTTTTGAGCAGCTGGAGAAAGGAAATCTGATCTTCTATGAAGCAGACCTGAAAGAGTGTGGCATTGACATAAAATCTGCCTCCGTCTACTCAGGACTATTCACAGAGATCTTCAAAGATGCGCATGGGCTGAACAAGGACAAGGTGTTCTGCTTTGTCCATCTGAGCGTTCAAGAGTTTCTGGCTGCACTCTATGTCTATGTGACGTTCATAAACACCGGCGCTAATAAACTGAGAAGAAGAAGAGGGCGAGCAAACTTTAAACACCTCTACCAGGGTGCAGTAGACAAGGCTTTAGCAAGTCCAAATGGACACCTGGACTTATTTGCCCGCTTCCTCCTGGGCCTTTCACTGGAGACCAATCAGACTCTCCTACGAGGCCTACTGAAAATGACAGGAAGTAAACGAGGTCAAAGAGATGCTAGTGCAGTACATCAAGAAGAAGATTAGGGACAATCCTTCTCCAGAGAAGAGCATCAATCTGTTCCACTGTCTGAATGAGCTGAATGACCATTCTCTAGAGAAGGAGATCCAACAGTACCTGAGATCAGGAAGTTCCTTTGGAAACAAACTCTCTCCTTCTCAGTGGTCAGCGCTTGTCTTCATCTTACTGTCATCTCAAAAAGATCTAGACGTGTTTGACTTAAGGAAATTCTTTGCTTCCGAGGAGGGTTTTCTGAGGCTGCTGCCAGTGGTCAAAGCATCCAAAATAGCTCTGTAGGTGTACAGACACATGGAAACATAAAATGTGTTACATTTCTGTTGTAGAAAACAAGGAAACACTTCACACTCAAACTACTATTTCTTCTTTAGACTAAGTGGCTGTAACCTCTCATCTAAAAGCGTTGAAGCTCTGGCCTCAGTTCTCACCTCCAAGAACTCTCTGAGAGAGCTGGACCTGAGTAACAATGACCTGCAGGATACAGGAGTGATGGTTCTCTCATGTGGACTTAGAAGTCTACACTGTAAACTGGAAAGTCTCTGGTCAGTATTTGTTGATAGATTAACTTTTAAATACATTCATTCTTTATAATCATTAACATTATTCACTAGCAAAGTTATCTGTCCTCCTTAGGAGTCAATCTTCTGTTTGGTCTAAAGTATTTAATACGTAGCATAAGACAATAAAGTGAGCTGAGCCTGTGAACCCCTCAGTTTAACAGTTAATGTAGCTTGCGTCAAAATGATTGACTAATGAGGGTGTCAATCAAACATGAAGCTTTGTGTATGTGTTTGCAGCCTGTCAGGCTGTCAGGTCACAGAGAAAGGCTGTGCTGATTTGGCTTCAGCTCTGAAGTGCAACCCCTCCCACCTGAGAGAGCTGGACCTGAGCTTCAACCATCCAGGAGACTCAGGAGTGACGCTGCTGTATGATGGACTAGATGACCCACACTGGAAACTGGAAACTCTCAAGTAGAATAGATTATATAATTGTACAGATACAGTACATTACACCAGTTGTATATGTGTGCATGTGTTAGTGTCTGTGTTCATTTGTCTCTCTCATTCACAATTCTCTACCTCTTTCACAGGATTGATCATTGTGGAAAGCGTCGACTAAACTCATCACCCCTCAGGTGTAAGTTAAACTTTTATTTTTTTTTTTTAAATAAGGGAGGTGGGTTGAGACATCATTTATCTTCAGCCTACAACTTGGTTATGAAAACAATTCCCAGGCGCTTTACAGAAACACCATCCTGCTTAATAGGGCTGTCAAACGATTACATTTTCTTAATCGCGATTAATCGTTGAATTTCTATAGTTAATCGCGATTAATCGCATGTTTTAAAATTCTATTTTGCATTTCAGAACTGTTTTTAAGTACATATTAACAATTTAAAGCTATTCTTACCAGTGTATCTTGATTGACAATCAAATGAATGCAAAGAAAGTGACTTTATGAACTTGATTTTAAGATTTGTATTTGTTTATTATATATTTAATCTAGCAGCAGCAGCAGGATGTGTTACGAGGAAGTACAGCAAAATAGTAGCCCGTTAGGCACGACGCAAAGCCGAGTGAAGTGAAAATAAATTAATAAATGGCGGCATGCGATTAATACGATTAAAAAAATGAATGCATTATGCTCGGCCCTTAATCGCATCGCGTTAATGCTGACAGCCCTAATTTTTAACAATCAATCAATTAGTTAATTTGTCACATGATATCATATGTAATCTTTGGTATAGGAAAAGATGGTTTCCAAGACTGTACTTCCATGTTTGTTAATTGTTTGGAAAGTATCCTGTTCATATAAACGGTCCACTGTGTTGATGTATTCAGTGCCACTTTCAGTTTTTATATGGATAGCCTGAAAGAAGTGCAAGGCCTTAAAAACTTTATCTACAGTATAGGCATATGCTTTTTCTCTCTGCTTACATGTTTTGTATCTTTACTGTTGTGGTGACTTTTAATAGTAATGCTGTGATGCTGTATGAAGAGGAATCCGCCGACACTGTTCTTGATTATAAAAGGTTTTATTCTAATTCAAGATTTTCAGCATCAATGTTAACAAACTCCTGCAGAGAGCTTGGAGAACAACCAACCCAATTCTTCCAATAAGTCGTTCTGAAGTTCTGCAGTTAACACATGGTATATATACTGTGCATTTAGTGGGAGGGTGTATATATGAGTTGAGATAAAGGTCAACCACGAGTGTCCTATACATGGACTAGAAGATACAGAGTCTCGTTTGTTTTAGGGCCCTTTTCCTGTTATTCTCTTAGACTCCACATCTGTATCCTCCTCGAACCCTTTCCTGTATAGGGCCTCTCCTTCCCACCATGACTTCAGTAACACATTATTGTATGGAATACATTTGAATTAAAATATGCAGGCGTAATTAAACTTAAGTCAAAGTTGTAAATCATCAGATACTTCACTGTATTCACTGTATATCTTTTTTATGGATGGAGGAGGTCAGAGAGGTATTGTGGGGCCAGGGCATGGAGGGATTTGTAGGTGAGGAGGAGGATTCCATATGCGATGCAGGACTTAATTGGGAGACAGTGAAGGTGAATGAGGATTGGGGTGATGTCCAGGTCTTGGTGTGGGTGAGGACCCTGGCGGCAGAGTCTAGGGTTTTGCTGTGGACCCCAGACAGGACTCCATTGCAGTAGTCCAAACGAGAGGTTATGAAAGCATGAATGAGGATATGGTCATTTATAGTATGTGTTGTGGCCAGTGGTAGAATGTAACTAAGTACATTTACTCAAGTACTGTTTATAAGTACAAATTTGAGATACCTGTATGTACTTCATGTATGTAAGTGAGTATTTTCATGTTTATAGCCTACTTCTACAGCCTTAGTTACTTTCCAGATTCTGATTAATAATACACAATATCATCTACAGAAAAATGCTGATGTATCATCATAAATTGAGGGGGGAGAGAGAAGGGGAAGACATGCAGCAATTGGCCGCAGGTCGGACTCGAACCCTGAGCCGCTGCGTCGAGGACTGAGCCTCTACCTCTGCATATGGGCGCCTTTTTAAAAAAGTGGCAGACTGAGCCTATAGTATAGTAGAGACTAAGTTAATAGAACATGTGTATTGTACATTGATATACAATTTGCTTAAATTAAAAAAAGTGAAATTAATAATGTGTTGTGGCCAATTTGGATGTGTGTGCATGTATAGTGTGTGTGTGTGTGGGTGGTAGGTTTGTGTGAATGGTTTGATCGTTACGTCACCTGCGCACCTGTGTGTATGTGCTAATCAGCCAGGGTAGTAAGGGAATCACAGGTGAGCCAGTAAGGGAATCTAGTCTAGGAAGCCACACAGTTTTTCAACCTCAGCTGTGTTATAGTGATGGTTTTTAGATCTCGTCTGTTCGTTTTTTAATCTTTCAAGTCAGTCTTTTGTATGTGTTTTTAAATACATTTATACAATAAAGAATTAATCATACGACGATGGAGGACCTCATTTATTTGCAACAGCAAGAGTTGGAAATGGCTTCACAATCCCTGTAGTGGCATTTTTTGTGGACCGATTGCCACTACATAATGGATGTGATATTTTATGTGATGTGATATTTTATTTAGCAGACTTATATTGTGTTGTTCTATTTCCTATATTTCTAAGATTTTCAATGCTGTGTTCTGATAAAATGCTGGGTTTACAATGTTAATCGTTCAGACACTTTGAGGTTAAGACTTGGTTGGGCCAGGGTTCAAATTTGCTTTTAAGTATTTCTCTATATAATTAAAGAATCATGACTAAATAAGACACAATCACTGTTAAAGTTTGGGGGAAATAAACACTATTAGTTATTAATTATTTAGAGTTTAACACTCAAAAACTCACTCTGCTTTGTAACGACTGGGTGGGTGTGGTTTAATAAGATTTACAGAGATGGTACATCATTTTTTTTTCAACTCAGCCAGACTAAAAGAAAATAACTGAATCTGTTCTAACTTTCAAAAATGTGTCTTCATGAAGGACTCAATCGATTTGAGGTTGTCAGAGCTTTTTAGATGAGTTCAAAGGTTCAGTTATGGCAAGTAACAGCAAGGTTATTTACCACCATCTAGAGACACACTAGAACTATGTCATTTCATCTGATTTTTCGTCTCATAACAGGTTGGACTGGTCTGTGAAGCTGACAGTAAAGTCATGAGGATGTGACAGAAATAAGACGACACAAACCCTCAGGGAAAGAAGTGTTTTCTATTTTAATTCTTTTCTACAGTGCTTTTTAAATCGGATTCGCAGGTAAGAATCTTACCCACAAATTAATACGACGCTGAAGTTGGCATCCGATTCGCAGCTTCCGATTCGGCAGTTAAGGGGACATTTAAGGGGAACTTAAAACTGTCCGATTCAGCAGGGAAACACAATTTATAGTGACTGATCCTCCGTTTTTTGAACCTCTTGCTGTATTGAATGAGTGTTAGTCATTAAGGTAAATTATTAATTATGTCTAAAACACACTTTTAGATTTGTGAAAGCCTTATTGTCTTTATGAGAAAACAATAAAGGGGGATTTCACCGTTTTTTTTCCTATGTAGACCACATTGGACCAGGTCCAGATCTAAAACCACAATAGATAGGCTTGTCAAATCTGGACTACATTATCCCAGAGAGTCTAAGAAGTCTTAAAAACACAGTTTGAGATTTGTGAAAGCTTTATTCTATTTGTGAAAATGCAATAGAGGGAGATTTTACTGTTTTTTTTCACATGTACATCACATTGGACCAGGTCCAGATCCAAAACCACAATACTTAGAACTGTCAAATCTGGACTACATTATCCCAGAGAGTCTAAGGAGTCTTAAGAACACAGTTTGAGTTTTGTGAAAGCTTTATTCTATTTGTGAAAATGTAATAGAGGGAGATTTTACTGTTTTTTTCACATGTAGACCACATAGGACCAGGTCCAGATCCAAAACCACTACACCTAAACTTGTCAAAACTGGACAAGAATTAACCCAGAGAGGCTAAAGAGTCTTAAAAACAGATTTCATATTAGTAATGCTTTTATTTTATTGCCAGAGCATGGCCTGAAGATATTTTGATTGATTTCCAAAGGGTAAAAATAACTTTTTCTACTTTTCTTTTGAAGTGAGAAGGAAGACCTGCTCATGGGTATAAGAAATTACATGGAGAGACGAGGACTTCTACGTTAAATGTCAATTAGCAAAGGTCATGCTGTGGCAATAAAATAAAAGCATTACTAATATGAAATCTGTTTTTAAGACTCTTTAGCCTCTCAGGGTTAATTCTTGTCCAGTTTTGACAAGTTTAGGTGTAGTGGTTTTGGATCTGGACCTGGTCCAATGTGGTCTACGTGTGAAAAAAACAGTAAAATCTCCCTTTATTGTAGGGCTGCAGCTATCGATTCTTTTTGTAATCGATTAATCTAGCACTTAATCGATTGATTAATCGGATATTTTTTTTAATTAAAATTTTTTTTTTTTTTTACGTTTTTTAACAACCAAAACTAGACCTATATGTAAATATTAGTTATACTTAACCTATTTTCATTTATATATTTGATTATAATGTCACACAGCTCTGTTACACTTATGCTATTAGATCGTTGATCAGCTGTGTGAGAGAGAGAGAGAGAGAGAGAGAGAGAGAGAGAGAGAGAGAGAGAGAGAGAGAGAGAGAGAGAACAATCAGCTGTTTTTCTGAAGGAATAGTCAGCGCGTCAGCTCAGATCGTGGTCACCACTACGTATTTTCTTGTCTTTGATTTTGGTAGTTGTTGTGTTTGATCTAGTTTCATCGTCCATACGACTTTGTGATTTACTTTTGTCGGTCCTCTTCGTGGAATGGATGATTAAGTTAGACTCAATGATTTCTGTTGAGATGCTAAAGCACTGACATCGTGCTATTATTGTGCTAAGCTAGTTTGATTTTGCAGTAGACACACTGTACAGAGTTTTAGTTTGAATTACGTTTGAACTGATTCCAAACTTTGGACCCTTCCTGTGGTTTCCTCCAGCCTGTCTCTTCTCTTAGCCCCTCACTAGTTACCTCTGGCATGTGTCGCCAGCAGCAGACTGAGCCGTCTGGTGTGCGACAGTAGCAGAAACACCGTCCGTCAGCGATACAACGTTAGTAACATTGATTTAACCAAGCTTCGAGGAAAGTCATTTTGCATCGAGGATTTTTTGTAATCGAATTATTCGAGGAATCGTTTCAGCCCTACTTTATTGCATTTTCACAAATAGTATAAAGCTTTCACAAATCTCAAACTGTGTTTTTAAGACTCCTTAGACTCTCTGGGATAATGTAGTCCAGATTTGACAGTTCTAAGTATTGTGGTTTTAGATCTGGACTTGGTCCAATGTGGTCTACGTAGGAAAAAAACGGTGAAATCCCCCTTTATTGTTTTCTCATAAAGACAAAGCTTTCACAACTCTAAAAGTGTGTTTTAGACATAATTAATAATTTACCTTAATGACTAACACTCTTTCAATACAGCAAGAGGTTCAAAAAACGGAGGATCAGTCACTATAAATTGTGTTTCCCTGCTGAATCGGACAGTTTTAAGTTCCCCTTAAATTTCCCCTTAACTGCCGAATCGGAAGCTGCGAATCGGATGCCAACTTCAGCGTCGTCAAATAAATTGTAATTAATGTGACACACCAGTTGGTGTGATCATAAATGGAGCCCTTGCCGTTCTTTTGTTTATGTGAAAGGAGTACGTGTGACAGAGGCAACAGAACGGACCCAAATGCGAGACGTGACAAAAACAAGGTTTATTTAGGGAAGCAAAAGGAGAGGAGTAATGAAAAGGGGCTAGGAGGTCTAAGGGGAAACGGGGAGCAAGAAGCCCGGGGAGAGGTACAGGAACTCTGGAAGCGGAGAGGTCAAACAGGGGAGCTGGGGAAGAGAGACTCTGGGAAGCGGGGAGACCGAGAGTGGGAGGCCGAGGGAAGGCACTGGAACTCGGGGAGGAGGCAGAGAGGGCGCCGGGGAGAAGGCTGGAGGCAGGCGGAACTGAGAGTCACTAGAAGGGGATCGGATGGTGAGGCCAGCTGACTGGATGCGGAGACGAGGTGAGGATGGCTGAGGAGGACAAACACAGGGAGAAGTTAGACGGACAGGATTCAAAAGAAAGCGTTGGAAAATGAGGCGCTGAAGCGTGTATCACCAAGCGAGGCAGAAACAACAATCCAGCGAAGATGGAGAGTGGAGCCGGGGTTTAAATGCATAGGCTTGATTGGAGTTGATGGCTAGCAGGTGAGCGCGGCAGGTGGGGTGATGATGGCCAGGTGTGTGCAGTCAGCTTGTAGCAGCAGCAGGTAGGAGGGGGAGGAGAAGCAAAAACAGAAAATGCAGAGAGAGGCGGAGCAGACCAGGAAACTGACAGTGAAAGCAAAATAAGAACAGGAAAAATAAACTAACTCACAGCCAGCTGACCCCAACCATCACAGTACGCTCCAAAATGGATGTGTCTGCCTCTGAAGTCACTCTGTCTGAGCAACATGACAGCCAGACCAGAGATAAGAGGTATAGATAAACTTTTCTCAGAATTCTTATGACTGTTCACTCTCTCAGAGCTCTAAAATCAACTTTGTTGTGTTGAAGCCCAGTGAAGCAGAAGAGACCACCAGACAAACCAGCTGTGTGTCCATGAAGAGTGGCCGGTCTATAGAAGCACCTATTGTATTCAAGGATGGAGACCATTCTGATAATCAAATGTGAGCATTTAAAACATAGCAATATATTTGATGACTTTTACTGATTTGAATTAGAGTCAGAAATTCACTCATGTTCAATTCAACCTGGAATTTTAATGTTAAATGTTTATGTTGTGTTGAAGTCAAGTTCTGCAGGAGAGACCAGACTCACCTGCACTCAGCTATTTTTCCATGAAGAGTGTCCAGTCTATAGGTGAACCGATTTTGTTCAAAAATGGGGCAATTGTTGAGACAAGGTAAGAATTTAAAGCACAAGTATGTTATTGCAGTTGACCTGTATTATACCTGATTTAAGTGAGGTGAGCCCAGAGAAACTCTACCCCTTCAGCAGATGAAGTTGAAAACAGCCTCCTTGTGTATAAAACTGTGCACATGTATCATTCTGCACAGTGGAGCTCAAACATCCAATTGAAGTAAGAATGAGCAAAATACAGTTCTGAGTGGAGGGGGACTTTAAGTTTAGCTCATAACTGGGAATTGAAATGTTGAATATTTATGTTGTGTTGAAGCAAAGTGAAGGAAGAGGGACCACACTCACCTGCACTCAGCTGTTTGTCCTTGAGGAGTGGCCAGTCTATAGGTGAACCTCTTTGTTTTAAGGATGGAGGCCAGCTAATAATCAAATGTGAGCATTGAAAACATACAAACAAGTTTGTTATTATAAGTCTTTTACTAATTTGAATTAGTGTTAGAAATTCACTTTATTCCCTTTATTTGATTCATAACCTGGAATTTAAATGTTAAATGTTTATGTTTTGTTGAAGCCAAGTGAAGCAGGAGAGACCAGACTCACCCGGACTCAGCTGTTTGTCCTGGAGGAGTGGCCAGTCTATAGGTGAACCTCTTTGTTTTAAGGATGGAGGCCAGGCTGATAATCAAATGTAAGAATTTAAAACATACTTTGTTATTGTGTGACTTTACTGATTTGAATTAGTTAGTTACACTAAAGGTCAGTTGAGTTGGAGTTTAAATGTTGAATATTTATGTTGTGTTAAAGCCAAGTGAACCAGGAGAGACCAGACCCAGTTGGACCTACCTGTGTTTCTGTGAAAATAATGCAGTGTCTGTCTATAAGTGACCCTGTTGAGTTTAAGAATGAGCCACGGTAAGAATTTAAAGCACAATAATGGTATTGCTGTTGATCTGTATTATATCTGATTTAATGTGAGCACAGGGAAACTTACAGAGAAGCTCAAACATCCAAGTGAAGTATTTTAGAGTGGAAGGGGACTCCAGTTCAGTTTATAACCTGGAATTGAATTGAATGTTGAATATTTATGTTGCGTTGAAGGCAAATAAAGCATGAAAGACTCAGCTTTGTGTCTATGAAGCATGACTGGTCTAAGAATGAGTCTGTTGATGTCAAAGGGGGAGGCCACTTCTTAAAAAAGACGTTTGTTAATCTGAAGTCAGAAATGGACTAGCTAAACCCTGAATTTTTAACTTGTGTGTTTTCAAGAAAGTCACCGGAAAAGCTTTGTATTAGTATCAGTATGGTTTTTGAAGTTAGTTACTGGAAGGTTCTTGGCAATCATTCAACATTCTTCAGGACACTTACATTCATTGCCTCCCACAATTCAAAGGTCTGTATGTTAGGTAAATTGGCCTTGCTAAAGTGATGTCTTTTTTTGTTTTCTCATTCGCTTTACACACATAAATACAAATCACATTAAAGAAATTTAAAATGCATGCGAGGGTGGGTAGAAACCTGTGGTGGCCTATATAAAAAAAACAACCCGGTCTCACGCCAGTTCGTGAAATGGTCACGTTATTTTTATTTATTAATTTGTGTACAGGTCACGGTTTTCTCGTTTATTTCGTGTACAGGTCACGAATTTAATTTCGTGTACAGGTTATGAATTTAATTTCGTGTACAGGTTACGAATTTCATTTCATGTACTGCCACGGGGAAATTAAACGCCACACGCCGGCAACAACAACGGACGGACCGCCACACGGGGATGCGTTCCCCGGGCGCACAGACGCGGTCTGTATGGCACGCAACAACGGGGACATGAAACGCCACAACAACAGGATGGTTGAGGTTAGGAAAAAAAAGAACTGGGAAAGGAACCGTCACACGGCGGACACGCCGACAACAACGGGACAGTTGTGTTTAATAACGCGGAAAGGAACTGCAACACGCGGGACGCGATTCCCGCTCTCCGGGGTGATCCCCGCTCTCCGGGGTGAAAGTCCTGTGTTGTTTGACCCAGCCACCACCCCGACCAACCTCCCTACGCGGATCTTTGGCTTCTAATACTACTCCCTACCGTTGTCGTGTGTGATCACGAAGTATGCTTACCATTTAAATACGTTACATTAAAATTCGTAATCACTACACGAAAAAAAAACGACATATTCGTGTCCTGTTCACGAATCAATAGATTCAATAACGTGACCATTTCACGAACTGCCATGAGACTGGGCTGTAAAAAAAACACATCCAAAGGACATATAAAACAATTAAATGTACAGTAGACGTACACAATCACCACTACGTTTAAGTATTCGGAGTCAAATGTTTTATATAAAATAAGTGAATTATTTTTCAGAATAAAAAATGCAGAGAAACAGAAGTAATTGCCATATTTAGGCAGCAGGGCCTTTCTAAGTCTGTGTTTATACAAAGAAAATGACACAAGATTCGATTCAATATACATTTTCATTCTATTAGATAAATCCACAATTTGACAGCAAACTGACCAAGGGATGTTTTATACAAAGGAAGATGAAGATTCTTAGCCTGTCATGTTGGGCAATTATGAAAATGTAAAATGTTAACAAAATAATATCTGAAACTATAAGGTAAATCTGTTTGTATATGTTGTTTTAAACACAAATGTACAGGTAGCAGTACTGTCTACAACATGCTCAACCAACAAAGCTCAGTCTAAAAAGGTTTTACACAACAGTATAGACAAAAACCTGTCGATTTTAACCTATTCAGGCTCAAATATATTTGCACCGGCAGAACCAGCAGCATTGGCTCTGCACAGCAGTTATAAAATTGACCATTTTATTACACAAAGTGGTGTTAAAGATAAAAAAGTTAAAACCATGCTTAATGTTATAAAACAATGTACTTTTGGTTTTATGTAGCCTTCAGCTAGATCTAATCAAATAACTACACTGATCAGCATTCGACTGCCTCACCCCAACCCAACCTCCTAAAGAAATGATTAAGTCATGACTGTCAATTTGCATGCTGACCTGGAGTAAACCTGAATTCAGAGGTGTGTCCTAAATCCTGGGAGAGTTTTTCATTCAAGGGAACACCCTCAACTGCTTTAGGATACATTTGGGGTACTGAGAAGGAATCAGGACTGTTTGAATGTTTTTGCAGTCCACTGCTGGCAGTGTTTTATTGATGTATTGTTACGTCATGTTATGGCTGCAAACCGTGACCCCACAAGGGGAAGCATGTTCTGTATGTCCGCTGCTTGCAGTGTATTGTTTTGTTTTGTCACAACACTGTTTTTATGTGACTCCATCAGGGAGAAATGTAAATCAGTCCACTGTCAGCTGCAGTGTAACATTTGCTTTCTGTCTTGTCATTTTCATCATGTTGCTCATTAAACCTTTTGCTTTAACTTTCAATTGGAACCCCAGCCTCTCCTTCGTCCTCAGGAATCAAACGAACACGTCTATTTTAGAATTTCTTAACAGTTGGTAACCCTGACGTGATTTTTTGAGGATGAAAGAAAAAAAAGGTGAATTGAAACACTGGAGGCTGATGACTGCTGACTTCTCTCACACAGGGCCCAAAATTGAAAGGTGAGCAGAT
Source organism: Zingel zingel (assembly GCA_023566125.1). Lineage (NCBI taxonomy): Eukaryota > Metazoa > Chordata > Actinopteri > Perciformes > Percidae > Zingel > Zingel zingel. Next base: position 5,538,530 of record CM042315.1, read on the forward strand.
TTCCTGTTTGATCAAAAACTGCATAGTTATTTAGGAGATTTAGGTGTGAGAGATTCAGCAGCATCAACTCGTAAGTCTATTAAAATCTGTAAAAGTAGGCTAATTGATAAAAGTAATGCCCAATTGAAAACAATAAGTCAAAAGCAATATATGTGATTTGTGTATGATTGTATGTTTGTATACTGTATGTGTAAAGCTTAGCCTGAAAAAGGGTCCATGGGATATAATAGTGCACATTAGAAAGTTCGTGAGAGTCGACCAGGGTACATGTATAAATTTTGGATGTATGTGATCTTGAAAAAGTAGACCTTGTTAAACCTGTATAAATTTTAAATTCATGTGATCTTGAAAAAAGTAGAGGGGGGTTTTCACACCCAATTTAAACACAGACAGATTGAATTCAGAGTTTTTGTGAATTAATGTTACAGGTAATTGAGATAAGTGCATTTTATTTTGATTTTTCTGTTATTTTTTCTTTTCTTTCTCTTCTTTTTGGGGTTTTTGTTTTGAAGAAGATTGTGTCTGTGTGATTGAAAAGTCCTGTCCTGTTTTAAGAGAGAAACTGTACCAAAATGAATTTAAGCTTCTTAGGGTTTTTCAATGGATGATTTAGTTTGGTAGATTTTTGTTTATCCTGGCTCACATGATTGGTTTGTTTTTCACTTAAAATGATAAATAACAGACAAATTATGGTTAATTCATTGCATTTTTATTCATTCTGATCTTACTGTAGCTAATCTTCTTCTACTATTTTTTGTTTTGTTGATTTTTATTATTTATTCTCCCTAGTTTGTAAATATTTTGTTTAAAAAAAATAAAAATAAAAATGGAGATTTGAGGATTTGTGAGAGTGGAACAATTGTTGAGCATTCGGTGCTGGCCACACAGAATGCTACACAAATTCTTCTTTGCAAGATATTGAATGTGGCACAAAGAATGACACGTGACTGATATAGACATTGATTTGCTCAAAAAATATCGATTTGCTGACCAAAATTTGTCAGATGTTTGAAGTATCAACCGAGAAACCCAGTAAAGTTGATTCACACAGCTCATCCTTCACCCTTTGAGAGACTTTGGAAAATACCAGATAACTCAATTATTGTGTTTTTTGAATATTTGTTGTTGTAATTGATGATATGTATGTTTTCAATGGACTCATGACTTTTTGGGATCATTTATTGTGTTTTGGACTGTCCATTGTCTTAACGACTTTGGAAAACAGATGACAGAGGAAACATTTCTCCGTTCCTTGTTTTCACACCCAGACAGTGCCCTAAATGAAAACGCTAATGTGACTTTTTGCAAGGCAGTGTGTCGGCTTGTCAGAGCCATTTATTCACAGGTGAAAGCAGTCCAGACTCCAGCTGATAGAGATTGTCATCAAGGAATCCAGGTGGATATATTCATACAAAGTGAATATGCGCTGCAGTGGAGCGTGAAGGACCCATCACAAAGGTCCATGTTCACATTCCAACAACAGTCCAGCAGAATGTCAAGGGGAGTCCGGGTTCAGATGCCGACGGAGAGAACCAACGATGCTGACTTCTGCTGACCAGATCATTCCTGCAGGTGGTTTCCTGACGCTACCAGCGTAGAGCAGGGGGACTGGAGTCCCTTTTCCTGTCCCTGGAAACGCCACACCAGAAAAAGCCAAGGATGGTTTTTTCCTACAGGTGCTGGAGCGAGCAGCACACCCAGCCGGTCCATCTTGATGTTTCAGAAACAGGAGCTGTCCTGTTTCTGAGAAGGAGGGAGACGTTTCTGTGACAGAGAAATACTTTGAACATTCTAATTTTTTCAAAGTAAAGCTAGTTACCTTTTATGGATCAGGTGGCTGCTCTAAAGGTCTCTGAGAGGGCGTGTAACCCCTGTCTTTTCTGCTGGTGATTCTGCTTCATTATGTCATCGTGGGATGTAACCCTTGAATGCCAGCACAGCAAGAAGAACACCAACGCCGACAAGGGGAGTGAGGAGAATTAGGCCAGCGGTCAATCCATATACATACATGGAAGCATAACGTGTTACATTTCTGTTTTAGAAAACAAGGAAACACTTCACACTCAAACTACTATTTCTTCTTTAGATTAAGTGGCTGTAACCTCTCATCTAAAAGCGCTGAAGCTCTGGGCTCAGTTCTCACCTCCAAGAACTCTCAGAGAGCTGGACCTGAGTAACAATGACCTGCAGGATACAGGAGTGAAGGTGCTCTCATGTGGACTTAGAAGTCTACACTGTAAACTGGAAAGTCTCTGGTCAGTATTTGTTGATGGATTAACTTTTAAATAGATTAATCGTTTATAATCATTAACATTATTTACCAGTAAAGTTATCTGACCTCCTTAGTAGTCCGTTTTCCGTTTGGTCAATATGTAGCATAAGACAATAAAGTAAGCTGAGCCTGTGATCCCCTCAGTTTAACAGATAATGTAGCTTGCAATGATTGACTAATGAGGGTGTCAATCAAACATGAAGCTTTGTGTATGTGTTTGCAGCCTGTCAGGCTGTCAGCTCACAGAGAAAGGCTGTGCTGATTTGACTTCAGCTCTGAAGTGCAACCCTCTCCCACCTGAGAGAGCTGGACCTGAGCTTCAACCATCCAGGAGACTCAGGAGTGACGCTGCTGTATGATGGACTAGATGACCCACACTGGAAACTGGAAACTCTCAAGTAGAATAGATTATATAATTGTACAGATACAGTACATTACACCAGTTGTATATGTGTGCATGTGTTAGTGTCTGTGTTCATTTGTCTTTCTCTCTCATTCACAATTCTCTATCTCTTCCGCAGGATTGATCATTGTGTAAAGCGTTGTCTAAACTCATCACCCCTCAGATGTAAGTCAAACTTTTCTAATTATTTACTAAATCCTCATGTAAAAAAGATCATACATTAAGAAATAGTTGAACTTTTTTCGTAAATACTGTTATTTACTTTGTTTTCCAGAATTAGATGTGAAGTTCAACCACTCTTATGTCAGTACCCTAATTATAAATCTACAGCCAGGAGAGAGCTTAGCTTAGCATGACAACTGGCGCTGTCCAAAGGAAACGTAATATGCCCACTGTAACAGCACCTAATGCTCACTAATAAACACATTATATCTTGCCTGTTTAATCTGTACAACAACAGAAGTGTAAAATTAAACTTCAAGTTTAACTGGGCGGTGTGTGCCAGACTATCTCTTGGCCGGGCATAGTGACTTTCTCAAGTCTTCTTTTCCTCATGAGTTTGTCATGAAACCAGCGAAGACTAACATAATATAGTCTCTCCTGTGATAGCATCAGTCATTTTCTTTTCAAAATGGGTCATGATTCACCTACCTACCGGCTGGAGCTGTCCACGGAAATGTCCCCGGTTTTCACTGTGACTGACAGACCTGACACGGATATAGTGCATGCAAAAGTGTTAATCTGCGCCATGAAATTAGCAACTTCTTCACAACCACACTCCTGCTCTCCCTCTGACACAACCACCTCAACCAGAATCTAAGCTTTCCAATGATATTAGCGCCAGTTGCTGTGACAAATGGCTTGCGAGAAAATTAACATTGAACTTACATGAAATGTTATCATATTTGCATTCTGCATAAATCTCTGCACACCCATTACTCTCTGTGAAATATCTCACAAACTCTTTACTCAACACGCATCGGTACAACAAGCGGTTCCCGGGTAATCCGGTTTTGAAATTGCAACAAAATTTCTACATGGTCTCTAAATTTGGGCCAAAATTATAATGTATTCTCATGTAAACTATTTGTCAGTACAGACATTTTTGTAAATTGCTTAGCCAGTGTATCCCACCATAATGGTTATTATATTGCCAGATTCCAGACAATCCCACTTATATATATATATATATATATATATATATATATATATATATCCCACTTACAAATATGAATATATATTTCTACTGGTATGCCTCCTAGTGACATTAATGCAAAAATATGAAGAAAAAACTATTCCACCTGTGTGTGCATAGTTATAATTCTGAAGTACAAAATAGTTCAGGCTACAGCACAAATATTTACATCCATAGATAAGAATAATCAAGTCTAACCTCTGAATTTGTTTTCAAAGTGCACCAGATTGATGCAATTAAACGTTAAAATAGACAAGTGTCCCCGTTTTTAAGTTCAGGTAATTACTCTTCTGAGCTGAAAATGTCCCCGGATTTTGTCTCAGAAATCTGGTCACCTTATCCTGCAGTAAAAGTGGTTTGTAATTTATTGCCATTTAGTTTCACTTCATTTATTCTGGCACTGTGTTAAGTGGGGGTTATTTTATTTAGCCCGTACCAATCAGCAGCAAGTGATGTTTCCGTTGAACCAACGTAATTTTCAATCATGGTGGAAGCTGCAGTACTGTAGTTATTGCAAGGTGCAGTCAACATAACTGTGTTTTTGTATCTTATTTCTTCCCTCAGATTTCTGTGAGCTTTCACGGGACCCAGACACAGCACACAGAAACCTCTCAGTGTCTGACATCAACAGACGAGTGATGGTGGTGAAGTAGAAGCAGCCGTATCCTGATCATTGGGAGAGATTTGACAGCTGGAAACAGCTGTTGTGAAGCGAGGGTCTGAATGGGCGCTGTTACTGGGAGTCCCAGTGCAAAGGAATGGTTCATGTAGGAGTGACATATAGAGGAATCAACAGGAGAGGAGACAGTGATGTCTGCTGTTTTGGATGGAACGATCAGTCCTGGAGTATGCTTTGCACCGCTAAGAGTTACACTGCTTGGCACAATAACACACCAACAGACATAGCTACACTCCCGCCCTCTGCCTCATACAGAGTAGCAGTGTATCTGGACTGGCCTGCTGGCACTGTGTCCTTTTACTGTCTCCCCTCCATCAGCACTTCGATCAAACAGAGCAACCTCCACACTTTCCACTCCACATTCACTGAACCCCTCTACCCTGCGTTTGGGTTTGGACGAATGCGTGAGTTGGGGACTGAGTCGAGGTTTTCACCATCAGTTTATCTGTCACAGTTTGAAGAATGAATGTTGCCTCTTTTATAGAAAAGGGGTTCCCAAACTGGGGCACTTAAGACAGTACCTTAAGAAGTAGAAATAGTGACTGTTAGCGCAAGTGACGGATAGACGTAGCTCTAAGACATACTGATTCATAGGGGAAGCTAGCTGTCTGCAGGGAACTAACGCAAAAATGGCAAATAAGCTAAAGAGACCTCTCAACACAAATACCTCTCTTAAACAAAGATACAAAAGTGAATAAGAGAGATTCATTAAAAACAGAATCAGTGCAGGATATTGTTTGTTTTTTGTCTTTGAAAACCTAAAATATAAGCTAATTTTACATAAATTCATTTAATAATTAACATTAAACCATTAGTCAAATACGACAGCAAACTACACGTTTTATATCATATTCAATGTCTCCAGATCAATACTGTGTCGACCAATCACAGGCTGTCTTCCAGACTCTTCCTTTGTCTTTGGTGTTTTACACAGCTGGCATCTGCAATGTCCTCAAAAAGTAAAAGTATTCATTTGTGGAGTAAAATATTCATTGTCAGTGTTTTCCTATTATATCTGATGTTTCTGGATTGCTATTGTTGCTGAGTTAATGTGTAAGTTTGTAGCATTGCTGTCCTGTGAGAACCTAAAAAGTCAACTTTTGTCAGAAAAACAGCCCTGTTTTCAGCTTTGTGACAATGCATTTTCCAAACATTCAAAATCATCACATCTAGAGATAAATGGTTTTCATTGGACAAGAAGGGGATGAAAATCTGTCATCTGAAAAGTAACTAAAGCTGTCAGACAAATGTAGTGGAGAAAAAAATACAACATGTAGGCTACCTCTGAAGTGAAGTGGAATACATGTATAAAGTTGCAGGAAATTCAAAAAACGTACATAGTACTTTGAATTTGTACTGAGTAAATGTATTTAGTTACATTCCACTACGGCACAGTAGCCTATATAAAGTAGTCTACTCAAAATGAGCTCCTTCATAACCAGCTTTTAACGTGATGTTGCCTAAACATAGCCTAATCAATATGTATCAATAATTATAATACAATAAGTTCTTAGATACATTACTCTGAAATGGGCCATTCTGCAAAATGAGCACTTTTAGTTTTAGTACCCTACTACACACACACACACACACACACACACACACACACACACACACACACACACACACACACACACACACACACACACACACACACACACACACACACACACACACACACACACACACACACACACACACACACACACACACACACACACACACGGATGACCGGTCAGATGATGGTCACGTGGTTCAGTCAGCTGATGCTAACGCTAACAACCGGGACTCTGACGGTTCTCCACCAGCGGCAGAGAGAGACGGATCTGACGGTCAGACAGGATGCCTTTCTCCGAGCTATATTTTAACGTGGACAACGGCTACCTGGAGGGGCTAGTCAGAGGATTTAAAGCTGGTATACTGTCCCAGGCGGATTATTTAAACCTTGTTCAGTGTGAGACCCTGGAAGGTGAGTTAAACCAGATGCTAGCTAACGGCTAATAGCTAGCCGCACAGGGCTAATTCAAGCTAACGCAAGCTGTCAGACTCTAAGCTAGTTAGCTCGGTTTAACTATAATGTTGCTTATCATACTATCCGACACTTCATTTTGTATTATTAGCACTTAGTAGTAGTCGCCAAGCTTCACAAAGGCAATTTGCACGGATTAACTGTGAAATCGTATTTGGTATGTGTTATTTTAAGATCGCTATACTCTAAATCCAAGCTAGCTAACATAATGCTAACCCAAGCTAAGCAAATATAGCTAGCTGGCTGTTGATCAATGATGGGCTTTCTTAAAGGAAGTGAAATTACAGTAGGAAGAGATTTTACACTCTTACTTCAGACACTATAGCGTTGACAAAATGGCAGGTTTCATGGCTGCCTTGACACTCCCGCAGTTTATTATGCTCATTAACGATTAAACTGATTGCGACCGTTTTTCTGTCACACATCATTATAACTGAGATTATATTGCAGTAAACGCTTCTTGTTTTCTTCCATAGCTGAGAGGAAATGTTCACTGATGTTGTTAAACGTTACTTAACAATTCTGCAGTGGTGGAAGAATCGATGTAAAAGTAGCCATACTATCTATATAAGTTAAAAAAAAAAAAATACAAGTCCTGCTTCCTCCCTTAGTCAAAGCACAAAAATAATCAAAATATACCAAAAGATAAAGCACTCGTTATGCACAATGGCCCATTTCACAATCAAATATTCGTGGATCATAATGTATGTATTAATGTGTTTATTACTGCAGCTTGTAAAGGTGGAGTATATTTTAATTACTTTACATACTCCTTATGTCTTGCAAAAATACTGCAGTATGCTTTAAAGACTGGTCAGCAGCTATGAAGTGTACAAAATTTGCTAAAACATGCAAACATAGTGGTATGGTTCTGCCAGTAATGTTCTGAGATGGATGTTGAGCAGGGGAATTTCAGGATTCATTACTGGTCTTGCAGCTTGATTTTTTTATTATTATTTTTTTCACGCTGATTACCACTAATCACAACAAGGCTTTCTAATCCGCCCGTGTCTCCCCTGCAGATCTGAAGCTCCACCTGCAGAGTACAGACTATGGCAGCTTCCTGGCAAACGAGGCGTCTCCTCTCACTGTGTCCGTTATCGATGACAAGCTGAAGGAGAAGATGGTGGTGGAGTTTCGCCACATGAGGAACCAGTCGTACGAGCCACTGGCCAGCTTCATGGACTTCATCACGTAAGTAGAAAGCTGTCGTGTTGAAATAACTCCTAACTTCTTGAACTATAACCAGGGTGCGATTTGTGAAAAAAGTAGAGAGTTGTTGATGTGTTTTGAACATGCACAACAAAACAAAACAGGCAATAATTGAATCCCCCCTTCCAATACCATGGATATAGTGCCACACGGCCAGGCATGCCAAAACACCTATTTATGAACTAATATCCAATGGAAAATAATTTCAAATGGCACAACGTGGTGTCAACATAAAACAGCACTTTCAAGCCGGAAAGCGGAGTTCACTTTGCGACGAAAACAAAATACTTTTACCCAGGAAACGCTCGTTTTTTAACCACAATCTTTTTCCTAAACCTAACTAGTCGTTTTGGTGCCTAAACTTAACTGTCATCGCCGCATGACGCTCACTTTTTCTGGCTAAACTCCACTACCACGGCCCCTGAAAGGGCCGGCATCTGGCGGTGCCTGCAGCCAGCTCACAGTCACCTATTGGCGGCTAAACAACTGCCGCTGGTAGCCGGCGTCACGGAGCTCTGTAGCGGCTAAATACAACTAGCAGCTGGATTATATCGTTCTATGGCACTACAGACTGTTCACGTTACAGCGCTTTACTTAGCTTAAAATACTTCTATTTTAGGTATAGAATATATGGTCTATTGGTGAAGTAGCATTGATCACTTTGAGGGGGGGGGGGCATACATTTAGTAGACCAGAAAGGGGGAAATCGCACCCTGACCATAGCATTGTAAAAGTCATCTCATGTAGCTTTAAAGTTGCAGTAAATTTACTTTTCACAGTATGTTCTGTTGCATGCTCTTATTCAGTATGGTTATCATGCATTCTGTGAAGTAGTTTTCGCCGTGCTGAGAGAAATTGGTGGATAAAACAACTTTTGATTTTCAATGTTGATAAAAAGACAATGACACTTGTGAAAGTGTCATTATAGGTGCCCATTAACTACAAGTCGAACACACTTCACATAACTGAGGACCATTTTCCAAAGCATACCATATGTTTTCCAGATTATTTACTAACCAACAAGACATAATTTGTTTCAGTACACATGACAACCAGGGGGCTGTTTCACAAAAGCAGAATTTATAAATCCAGTATAACTGGTAAAGGCTTCACCTAGTCTAAACTGGGCATCCTGGCTTGGTGTGTTTCGCGATGGCCAAGCCAGGCTGAGGAGGAGCAACTAGGTCGAGCCAGGCTGAAGTAGTTCTGATAGATGCATGTTCACGACTTTCTTTAACAGACCGCAAGGTCGATCACAGATTTACTGATGCTGAAATGGAGAATACGCATTGTGCATACTTTACACAGAGTGAGTAGCAGCTTCAGAAGAAGAAGTTTGATGAAGTGAAACCCATTATTTGTAAGAAACACTGTGATGAAAGAGCGAGAGAAAATGTTTCAAACAATCGCGGACCGACTGAATGTGTAAGTAGCCTAAAAAAAATACATTATGTGACCACGACTCTGAACTGTAACCGTCATAATTATAACATTCAAGGAGTTTGGCTACTAATGATTTGCACACATTAACAGTTGTATATTTTGGATTAAAAGTGAGCAGAATGGTTTCAGTTAAGATAAGTGGTTCATATATATATATATATATATATATATATATATATATATATATATATATATATATATATATATATATCATCAATCATTAAGTCCGTTCACTATTGTCTGCCACGCACATATATATGGACATATGTGAACATAGAAAAGAAAGACGCTGAAAAATTGGACTCCAAAATCTAGGAACTATGAAGATAATTAAGTGATAAACTCAATGCACACTGTAAACATGACTGTAACAAGGTATTCATCTGTTATTTCCCCCGAACAAAACATAAGGTCAAAAACCATTGAGGTGTCCTCTCCCTGTTGTTTCATGAATGTACAGTAGCCCATAACACTAGATAGTTACTGGTCCAGTGAACTAAGACTATAATTAAGGAGGATTGTACAATTAGGGTATGTTTTATAATTGTACAGTCCTCTCAAATTATAGTCCCAGTTTACTGGAGAGAACACAAATTATGTGCTAAGAATGGCAAATAAAAAGCACATGAGTAAAATACATGATCCTTTATTGTTAAACCTTGTGTTGTCGACCGTGCAACTTGTTGTTTTTCTGGATCAGAATTTAACGTTTTGGTCCCGATGGTTTTGTTACTTTTGTGGTTTTTTAGTCACATTTTCCCGATGGTTTTGAAGCTTTTTTTCAAATTTTGTTTATGTCACTTTTCCCAATGTTTCTGTCTGTACTTTTCTGCGCTTTTTTTATGGGACATTTTGGTGTTTTTGAAACGTTTTCTGACATTTGTGTCACTTTTTTTAACGTTCTTTTATAAAAAGAATTTCAAATGCTATAAAATTGAATAAAACACCCAAATTCAATTAAAGTAGTGAACTGATCTTTTATTTAACTTGTGAAGAGCGTTATAGGGAACCATCTACGTTATTTATTTTTACAACTTGGTTGAAAGAAACCCAAATTTCGGATATAGAAACTTTTTCAAAAAAGGGTCAAATTTGACCCGAGGACAACAGGAGGGTTAAAGAATAGAAAAATAAATAAATCATCTAAAAAGATCTATTGGTCTCTGACCAGTCAGTCATTGTTAGTACCGTTATAGAAACACACATGTAGTAACGACTATCACGTGAATCATTTTTAAAATAATGGTCACAATGTTAAAAATAATAACAATGTTAATAATAGTATTTAACTGAACAGTAACATTAGGGCTGCATGATATGAGGAAAATATGCGATATCGTTGTTGAATATCGCGCTAACGATTACTTGCGATACATAAACAGATATTAAAGTGTACTCAGTTTGCATTTCTGCTGCTTTCAGTATTGTTCTAAAAATACAAGAAATTGCTTGTTGATTTTGAAACAAATGGAAGGAAATCATTTCTAACATTCTTTTATTTAACAAATTGAACATTGAATTAAACATAAAAGGCACCACTAAAAAAAGAACAACAGTAACATTTTAAAAATCAGTTTTCTACTGCTATGTTCTTTCAACTAAACACAAAAGAGTGTCTATTGCGATATGTCGCAGCCTTTCGCGATACGTATATTGCGGCAGATGATATCGCAATGATGATTTAAAAAAAGATATATTTTGCAGTTCTAAGCAATATGTACATATGTTACATTACATGCTAATTCAGGCTGATAACAATAGGGTAAAACCACTACTGAGTGAACAGAAAAGGCTCCAGGATTAATAAATCCTGGTCAGGAGCAGGCTAGCTGCACAGAATAAATCTCCATGGTAACTTAGGTGCTTCTGCTTTCGTGAAACAGAGTCAAGGCTTAAATCATCCAGGATAACTGGGAAATCCCAGTTTAACACGCTATCTATCTTGGAGAAACGTGTTTGAGGTTGCTTTTCCATAACAGTGAATATTCACCTTTCTTTTCTCCGTCAAAGTAACGTTATCTTGTGGTAGTACAGCTGTATGCAGGGACTGTTGGATGGAAACTCATTGGTGCGTTCAAGTATGCGTTGACATCTGAGAACTGATGGTCATTTGCTGTAATACAAAACCACTGATGACTTATGTTGTTGGGAAAAAAAAACAATCTTGGCACTACGAAGATCTGAGTAGGATTGAAACGTCTTAATTCAACTTTTGTGCCATGAAGCAAGTGTGCAGGCGTTATCTTTTCTTTTTTGGAAAAAAACAAACTCCGAAGACAAAAGCTTAGATAAATGCCATTAAAATCATTTTGTTTCTTGTATTGCAATTTCTTTAGCTGTCCAGCAGTCATTTAGTGTCCTTAAATGAACCAACAACAGGGACAATTTTGAAAGTAGGGCTATGCAAGTAATCACATTTTTATCACGATTTTGATTTGAGCTCAAAAGAAGAAAGTAAGTAAGAAGTAAACCCCTCGCCTTAAGTTCAAACAGTAAAGTATTATAAGGGAAATTTACAGTTCAAGGTGTTTTCACTGTTGATTTGTTTAACTGTTTCAAGGTTTTTTACTTCAATAAATGCAACATCTTTCCAAAGGTCAATGAGAAATTGTAAAAATAATCGTTATTTTAATATTGACCAAAAATAATTGTGATTTAGATTTTGCCATAATCGAACAGCCCTATTTAAAAGTTGTTCTTGGCCATGAATGCATTACGATGCATTATTCACTGAGATAAAGGGGACAAAATGTTCCTAGATTTCCTGTTTCACTAGGTTGTTTTTATTCTGTACTATAATTGACTCAGACCATGGAAGCCTTGAAATGAATGTAACATGTTATGATATGCTTTGAAAACAGTTAGCAGGTATTGGAAAATATACCTTATAGCAGAGATCTTCAACAGGGGGTCCGCGACCCCTAAGGGGTCCTCAGAGTTGCTGCAGGGGGGCCTCCAAATTATTGTTAGATAGTTAAAAAATGATACAGTATATGTCTGAAAATATACTGTATATTACATAAATCCAACATAATATTTTTTAAAGAAATCTTTTTTGAATTTACACAACATTGATGATAGGCTTACTAGCCTCTAGGTAGCCATAACGTAGCACACAGTTAGGCTTAATGATTCACTGTGCCACATGTCAACATTAAAACATGATTTATAAATATGAGTATTTTAACAATTATTATTTTAATAGCTTAGTATTCTGTGCACCATAAATAAGGTACAGTATAAAGGCTTTAGGCCGCCCTACACGCTATTGTAGGCCCAGTTTAATTTGCAACTCAATTTTATACAATATATATGGTTAAAGATGGAGGGAGGGGTCCCTGCTCAATCTCTTTATCCGCTGAGTGGTCCTTGGCTTAAAAAACGTTGAAGACCCTAGTCTTATACTATGTACTATTAATGTGATAAAAATTGCTATACAACATATATGATGATTTTTAACTGAAAAAAACAAAAAAAGCCAAAAGTCTGCTCACATTGATCCTGCTACAACCTCTCTCCACCCACCTTGTGTCCGCAGGTACAGCTATATGATTGATAACGTCATCCTGCTGATCACCGGCACCCTCCACCAGCGGGCCATCTCTGAGCTGGTGCCAAAGTGTCACCCGCTGGGCAGCTTCGAACAGATGGAGGCGGTCAACATCGCTCAGACCCCCGCCGAGCTCTACAACGCCATCCTGGTGGACACGCCCCTGGGTGCGTACCTCCCATATAACCTGCTATTTACATACAATTCATAATAGTAGTTAATATTTAATAATAAGCTATTGCACTGTTCAATCCCTGCACTGTTCTTCTTTGCACTACCACCTTGCACACACTCCATAGCACCTTATCACGGTCATTACACCACATGGTCAGTCCATACCAGACCTTTGTAATCACTTCACAAATTGTTAACTCTTTAAATTTATGCGAGTGATTTTTATGTATGTGAGATATGTGTGTTTATTGTGTTATGGTTGTCCAAGCTACTGGATGCCTAAAATTTCCCTCGGGATGAATAAAGTATATCTAAGATACTCGGCAAAGAGGGTGTGACAACTTAATCGTAATGTCTCTTGCAGAACAGCAGATGGCGCCAAAGCTGACAAAACATCCAAGATTTCCTTTCTGTCGGTTCGATGTAAATTCTTTCTCGTTTCTTTTCAGCTGCTTTCTTCCAGGACTGCATATCTGAACAGGATTTGGATGAGATGAACATTGAAATAATTCGTAACACACTTTACAAGGTAAAGCATATTGTAGTTATGATCGTAGGAATTCTAAACATACTAATGTGAGAGTTTACAGACTAAAAGGTAGTATTAACTGAAACAACAGCAATTGGTTAGTAAAATTCAAACAAAAGAGATGTAAAATAAGAAGATATCAACAACAACAACTCAAGGATTGTGGATACTGCTTGTGTCTGGAAGTCGTTGGTTTTATTCCCCAGACTGGCTGCTCAGTAGCCGATCAGACTGCGGTTGTTCTGAATGTGAGTGTCATCAGGGCGTTCCTGAAAAAGAGAGCTTTACTCTCAGTGAAAGTCTTAAAGGAACACGCCGACTTATTGAGACTTTAGCTTATTCCCCGTATCCCCCAGAGTTAGATAAGTCCATACATACCCTTCTCATCTCTGTGCGTGTTGTAACTGTCTGACGGACCCACCGCTAGCCTAGCTTAGCCCAGATCCTGGAGGTAACCGGCTCCATCTAGCCTACTGCTCCCAATAAGTGACAAAATAACGCCAACATGTTCCTATTTACATGTTGTGATTTGTATAGTCACAGGGTTTACAAATAACAAGGTCACATGAGACACAGCCATCTTCTAACCGTATACATACTGGGAACTATATTCTCAGAAGGCGAAGCACTGCTACTTCTGCTACTTGGGCGGAGTGATTATTACTCTAACTCTGAGCAAACTCCAGGCGAACTCTCTGCTCCTCACCACGGGGCTTCTCAGATGCTGCGAGCAAATCACTCCGCCCAAGTAGCAGAAGTAGCAGTGCTTCGCCTTCTGAGAATATAGTTCCCAGTTTGTATACGGTTAGAAGATGGCTGTGTCTCATGTGACCTTATTTGTACACCCTGTGACTATACAAATCACAACATGTAAATAGGAAAATGTTGGCGTTATTTTGTCGCTTATTGGGAGCAGTATGCTAGATGGAGCCGGTTACCTCCAGGATCTGTGCTAAGCTAGGCTAGCGGTGGGAGCGTCAGACAGTTACGACACGAACGGAGATGAGAAGGGTATGTATGGACTTATCTAACTCTGGGGGATACGGTGAATAAGCTAAAGTCCCAATAAGTCAGCGTGTTCCTTTTAATGTAAATAAAGGTGATAAAAGAGTAAAAGACAATATACATCAAGATTAGATTTGTTATAAATTGATACTATGATGATGGTTTTTCTTAAACTAATATTTTAAATAACTGGAATTATTTTGTTTATGTATTTGTTTATTTATTGGTTACCTCAATTTACATTTTGACCCAACTGCCCTCTTAGGCTTACCTGGAGGCTTTCTATAAGTTCTGCTCCAACCTCGGAGGAACCACGGCTGATACCATGTGTCCTATTCTGGAGGTGGGTCTCTGCTCTGTTTTACAGGGAGAAAACAAACGCACACACACACACACACACACACACACACACACACACACACACACACACACACACACACACACATAAACACACTCAACCGGACTTAGTCAGGACTTATGTCTGAATTAAAATCTGAAACGCCAGCAGGAAGTTCTGCTATAGAGCAGATATGGACCTTCACTGATGTCTCCATTGGTTCTCTGCTTAAGAAAAGGGGTCAAGTTTGTCACCTACGGGCCTCTGGTGTTTTCATTTTGTAGCCAACAAAAATGCCTGTAGTGTCAACAAAGTTGTATAGGGTATTGTATTAACTATATGGATTTATTCTATTATTAAACTGACCTGGGTGAAAGTATCAGTACAGTCGGTCACTTGTTGCTCCGCTGACCTTCCCGTCTCTGCTGCAGTTCGAGGCAGACAGGAGAGCCTTCATCATCACCATCAACTCGTTCGGCACGGAGCTGTCCAAGGAGGACCGCGCCAAGCTCTTCCCCCACTGCGGCAAGCTTTACCCAGAAGGCCTTGCTCAGCTGGCCCGGGCAGATGACTACGAGCAGGTCAAGGCCATCGCTGATTTCTATCCTGTAAGTCCAAAAGCCTTTGGCCTGCTGAGATCCCATCAGCTTTGAAAGATAAAATTTAACAATTGACAACTTGTCGTTGTTGTTTTTTTGTTTTTTAAACCAATCACTCTGGTTTTTGTATACAAAGTTAAGGCAGCCAGTGTGTCTGTAGAGATTGTTAAAAGATTGTTGATTCTTCTGTCGGTGTCTGTTACTGTTAATCACTATTACTGTCAATATGTCTGAACTTTGCCTCTTGTCCTCAGGAGTACAAGCTGCTGTTCGAGGGTGCCGGCAGCAACCCAGGCGACAAAACACTGGAGGACCGTTTCTTCGAGCATGAGGTGACACACACATGAGCAGACATACAGTACTCTGACTTCAAAGTGGAGAAGCACCTCTCTCTCTTATGCCTCATAACCACACATATACAGCTGCACTCCGGCTTGGTCACGATTGCATCATAGTTTCAATGTCCACTGTAAACGTTTCAAAAGCAATGTGGTAGATGTGGTACCAGATGCTTTGTGGCTGTCCTTGAATATGACAGCCTTGTGTTGCTCCTAACCTTATCTGTCATCACTCACACTTTAAATGTCTCTAGACTGGAGCTTAACCCGTGTGTTGTCTTCGTTTCAACCTTGAAAAAAAACACTTATTTTTCTGACATTTGTGACGCCTTTTTTCACAATTTTGATTTTGCTTTTTACAACGTTTTAAATTTTTGAATTTTTCTTCTACACATTTTGAGCGCTTATTTCTACATCCAATATTTTCTGATGTAAAAAAAAAAATTTAAAACAGGCCAAGGTCAACACAAGGGTTAAGTGTATTATAAGGATGCTCATTAGCTGACATCTAGACGACCAGCTAGTCTTCCTGAGGTCCAAAACAACATTCAATCAGACAATATTAAAACATTTCATGACATATACAGGAAAAGAAAAGAAACAAACTATAACAAGTATAAAACAAAATAACAAGGAAACAACCAAAGACATTTAAAAAAAAAAATACATTATACACTATATTACACAACATGACACATGGGTTTATAAAACCTCAAGATAAATATTTAGGTGAAGGTGAGATTTAAGTTTCTTTTTAAAGCTTTACTTTCCATTGATAAAACATGTTACTTGGGAGATTATTCCATGAAAAAATATCTCTGTAAATGACATTCCTATCAATTTGTAAATTTCTTCAGATCTATTTTGTCATTTCTATACTGCAATGTCATATTGGCAGACATTATTTATATCTGCAAAAAGCTAATATAAGACCATATTAGGAAGTTGCTTGCCATTGTTTTAGTTTGGTGATGTCTGTACACTCATCCTTCTCTGTCTCTTCCTCTCCTTCTTTCCCTCTCCCCCCTTCCTCCTTGCAGGTGAAGCTGAACAAGCTGGCCTTCCTCAACCAGTTCCACTTCAGTGTCTTCTACGCCTACGTCAAGCTGAAGGAGCAGGAGTGCAGGAACATCGTGTGGATCGCAGAGTGCATCGCACAGCGGCACCGCGCCAAGATCGACAACTACATTCCTATCTTTTGAGCCCCCTCTTCCTCCCCCTCCTTCTCCCCCCCCTATCTTCATGTCATTCAGTCTTATGTCTTGAGCAGTGTCTCCAGTCCCACTTCGGTGTTAAAGATTCTGATGGTTTGATGCTAAATTTTCTACATTCTTCACTCGCAGGTGTTGTAATAGAAGGTCCAGCCCGGCTCATTATTGCTTACAGCGTAAAACACACATTCAACTTAAATGCAAAGTTTTTAAGCTGGAAAAGAACGACATGAGCCCGGTGGCTGGTGCTTGTTTTAATCAGCTGGAGGCAACTCATTTGACTTTAAAGCACTCAGCTCTGATTGTGCAAACGTTCACTGCTCAGTGTGTTGCTGACGTGTCCACTTGACACATCGACTGACGAAACACACCAGAAGCATAATTAGCAATTTACTCAGTCCAGGAATTAACCCACCAGCCAACCAGAACTGAAAAGCCTCGGTTTTATTTTCCCTCGAACTCCCAGCCAATCAAACAGCAACTATGTTGTTAAGGTCGCGGTAATCATCAGGCGCATTAAATGCTTAAAGGTGCAGCGTATGCTACATTGTGGATTTATTACCAAAAACAGAAAAAGAAAAGTTAACATCACAAATCTGAGGTTAACATGACCGCAGACCTTGGAACTGTCATGGAAAACATTCCTCTGCTCAGCGTCAGGTCCACCAGGTTCTATATAACCTGTATTTATTTCTGTTTCAGTGCTAGGTTTGTAGGGCATGTCTGATCATTACTGTGTTTTTCCCCCCAAAAAACTAACAAGTGAAGTGTGTGAGCCCCCACCTGATTTGCTGTCTTTACTAGATCGTTGTTAGGTATTTTAAACACAGCAGCTGAACAGGAGCTTCCAGTCTTCGCCGTCCTGTGTGAACTCTTTGAGTTTCTGTAAATGAACGTACTGGAATGAGGTGAAATCTTGTGAGTATATGACAGACTTAATGTTCAAACTATACGAATATATATATATAGATATTTAAAGATAACTATATGATTTTGTTTGTTTTTTTCCATGCTGTAAAAAAAAATGATTTATTTCTGTTTTGATCTGTTCCTTACTTGTGAAATGTGTACTGTAAATGTGACAAAAAATAAACCGACCACAATAAAAAGGCAGTATGAATGGAGCCATGACACTAAAAAAACGGCGACTGCTGCAAAAGAGAGAGAATTTGGTGGGAGAAAATTGCTGCTAGAGTAAATGCGTATATTCCAATATAGTGTATATCATATTTAATCATAAGTACTATACTTATGATTAAATATGATATACACTATATTGGAATATACGGAGCCCCCTGGTGTCAGCTGATTTAAAAAAAAAAAAAAAAAAAACTAAACCGTGCTCAAGGATTCATAATCCGTGCCCTCGGTTTTATAAATGTAAGCAAAATTAGAAAGATATTCACAGATTCGAACTTCTGGGATAATTCTCTATAGCGAAATGTTATTAAATCACAAACTAGGCATCTTTCCTAACGTAGTAAGGCTAACAACGAGCTACAAACTCATTGTCATCAAAACGAGCCGTCCTCCGACCTGGAGAAATAACATGACTGACACGGCAGTCAGTCAGACCGGACGTGTTTAGGGACCATCTACAAACTACAACACCGACACAAAAAATATCTATTAATTTAATGTTTAAATAAGGTAGTGTCTCCAAACTTATCTCAATTATAACTTGTCTCCTTGTAGTTGTACTACAGCACTTACTTTTAAAAAATAAGTTTAGAGACACTACCTTATTTAAACATTAAATGAATAGATATTTTTTGTGTCGGTGTTGTAGTTTGTAGATGGTCCCTAAACACGTCCGTAGTATAGCCTAACATTACTGGTGGAATGGTATTGAACCTATAATCTATTTAATTTCTGCGGACGAAAAAGTACTACGCCTACTAATCCCATTCTGAGGCTGCAGCACCATCATTAACAGCATTATAATTCATAATCTTTTATTTCAAAGCTTTTACATCATTCTCCTGCACTACTGTGGAACTCCTTTTAAAAACGTTTAAAACCAGTTTCAGAGCGAGTCCCTCTCTTCTGACTGCTTTAATAACATGCTCTGCATCACCAATGTTGTAAAGACAAATGCGGTTTGCAAAAAAACGTAATGCGACACAAATAATCTGCTGGGATATAAGAACATAGATGGGTGACGTTAGTGATGTGAGGGCGGATAAGGTTATGTAGCCTAGGCCAGGGGTTTTCAAACTTTTTGTGTGTGTGGACCACTGTTTGTAATCAAGAATTTCCGCAGACCACCTCATAATACACATAATAAATGTCTACACACAGTGCCACCTGAATTAATCCACACCTCTTAATAGGCCTACTAGCACTAAAACTATAACTGGTCATCTCATCTGTACAACAGGCTCGTTAAAAGAAAGTTTACTGCACACAACGGCTGCCACATATTTATTTATTTACTCAAGCGCCGGAGGGCATAATCAGGTTCATTTGAACAACAGACTTATTTCCATAGCAATGGAGTATTAAATCTATACAGTAATAAGAACACTTGGATATAGTCAAAATATCAAAACCTTTGGCAATTTTAGGCTTAGGGCCGAGCGCCATTAGCCTATTCTAGTAATCACACAATAACTTGACAATTTCATTTAAATTAAAATATCAATATCAATATACATATTCTTAATTTTTATGGGAATTTCCTGTTAAAATGAAGGTTAAAAAACTATTATTTCATAGTTTATTTTGCTTTTCCATGGACCACTAGTGGTCCGCCGACCACAGTTTGGGAATGACTGGCCTAGGCTACATAACTGATCGACTTGGAAGAAAAACGATACCTTAATTAAAATTCAGAATTATTATAACATTTAATCTACGAATAACACATTTAGATTGATTAAAATCAAATGTTGCAGGCCCAAATATCTCCCCTATAAAAGTGATTCAGCACAGGCTGAACTGTTTAGGTGTAATTGAGTCCAATCAGGATGTTCAGCTCCAGCTGTTAGATCCGCAGCCTGCAGGGCTGTCAGTGAACATGAAACTCTCAGCAGAGAGCTACTGAACCCAACTGAACTGAGAGGGAATAAACCCAAGAACCATTTCCAAACCATGACCTTACAGCTTAAAACCAAAGCTCGACTCTTCGACCTGCACTGCTCTGTGGGCCTGACGGACTGGGACATGGACAAGGAGCTGAGACTGGCAACAACCACTGACCAGTTTTACCACGGTGAGAGAGAGAGCGAGAGAGAGAGAATTTTGAACGTCAAACACTTAATTTTCCAAATTCATTCAATTTTTCTGCAACATTTTGTGCCTTTTCTGCATCAAGTTATGGTGAAAATGTCTTTATTTATGTAAAGGAAAATATAATACGTTCTTGGGGGGTGCAGTAGTCAGTTTTGATAATTGGGGGTGTTGTAACCCCCCACCCACCCTGTAAATTACGCATATGACGGTGACGGTTTCCTTTATTCTGTCATATTTGGCTTAGCGATGATTGTCCTTCACTCCCATTAAATCCAAACAGCACAAAAACCCACAGAGAAGGAAAGTGATGTGATATGGAGGGGAGGGGTGGAATTATGAGAGAATGGGCCCGTGGGCAAAGACATGCAAAAGCATAGACATATATACAGGCACAGACCTAATATGCAAAGGCCCCGCCACCTCTCCTACAGTTAACACACATTTAGAGTTCATGTTATATCATATGGAGCTGCTTTTCGTTTGTCTGTGGTTTTGTGTCTTTTTGAAGTCGTTTTGAGTCTCTTTGTAGGTGTCTTGAGTCTCTTGTGTCTTGTTTTGGTCTTCTTGTAGTTATTTTATGTCTGTAGTCGTTTTGTTTGTCATTTTTGAGTGGGTCCCCGTTCATCTGTGGCTGTGTCTCTTTGTTTTTGCTTTGCATCTTTTGTAGACATTTTGTGTCTCTTTGTGGTGGTAAACTGAGTCTTGGGGTCAGAAAAAACTGATTTAAAGTGCAGCCTGTCAGTGGGTAATGTTTGTGTGTTGATGTGTTAATGTAACACTGATGACAGATGACAAACTGAATGATCAGTACGTGGTCCAGAGGCCTTCTGCAAGAGCCTCGAGAAGAAAAGATGAATTCATTTGGTACGATAAAACATCAGGTGAGCTGCTGCTGCATTGGCATTTACAGCTTGCTACTTATTTTTCTTTTTGTTTTCTTTTATAGTACTCCATATTTTTCCTTTTACCCTTTTCAAATCTGTCACTCTATCATATTAAAATGATCCTTTGTTTAGGTTTGGTGTTTCTCACCACAATGCATTGTGTGTATCCTTGAGGCTTCGAAAAATAGTTTTTAAATTTTTGAAATACGGCTTCTTTTTGAGCGTTAGCTGAGAACATCCATGTCTGTCTGTAGAATTTGAAACTACAGCCAGGAGATGGCTAGCTTAGTTTAGCTAATATCTTTATTTTGTTACTGTACAAAAAGCAATGCCATTGATTTGTCTGTCCTTCAGACACCTTTGTGAAGCCAAACCTGTGGCTGTTGGTGAATCCCAGTATTGCCTGCCCGATCCAGTACAGAGAACATACAGCAGATCTGCAGACTCTCTGTGAACCGGCTGAGGGAATCCAAACGCCTCTGCTGAACCCTGCAGAGACCCAAGGTCAACTCACCACAGAGCTCCACATGTTTGACCCCCATGGTGCTCCTCTCCAGGAGGAACTGCTGCACTCCACTGAGTACATGGTACAGTATGCACTGCTGGCATCAGTAATCACATGTTCTGTTATACAGTACCCGTGGAGTTTTAGACCAGTGATTCCCAACCAGGGGTAATTCTACCCCACGGGGTACTTCTGTTGTTGCCACGGGGTACTTGCAAAGGTTGTGGAGCAGCTCAACTTATTTATGAATGCATTGATGAATGAATAAATGGTTTAATTAAAAGAATATATCTGCTGTAACACCTGAACATAACACAAAAGTTTAAACCGGTAACTTAAAGTAATAAACGGTTGAAATGAGTTAAAAGTAATGACTAAATGGTTGAAATAGTTAGCTAAAGGTAATGAAACTACTGACTAGACTGTTTTTAAATGATTCGCTAAAAGTAATGGAGGAATGGTTGAAACATTCAGCTTCGTAGTAGTAGTAGTAGTAGTATGATTGTTGCCCTAACCAACCTAAATATTGACAGTTCATTTGTATGAAGTAATTAACAATATCCACTTTATACAATGAATAGTGTTATACATTGGGAATTGACAAAGGGGTACATGAGTTCATCTGACAGGGCTGGGGGGGGGGGCTCAGCCCAAAAAGGTCAGGAACAACTGTTTTAGACCTCGGTAATGCACCAAGAGATGCAGCAATGCTCCGACAAAGGCAGGGGACAAAAAGCGTTCAAGCTAGTAAACAATGCTGGATTTAAAATAAAAAGAACTTTGCAAATGAATGTTCTGGACAAATTTGTTAGACCTTAAGAAAATACAGATAGAATATACTTTATTGTCCCACAGGGGAAATTTGTCTTTGACATAGTGCTACAATTTGTTGTTTCACAACACAAAGGTGACAGAAAAAACATTCTAAAATCAACATGCAATAAAATCAACATAAAAACATAAACATAAGGTCAATGAAGCTGCTTAGGACACAAAAGAAGGACACATGACAGCACGGACAACGCACCATTCTAAGAAGTAACTGTAATAATTAAAGAGCGAAGTTCAAAAAGTGCTGGTGTAATTTTTGCAGCTCTGCTAAGATTAACTATTGGAGTTCAGCAGCTTGATAAACGTTGGGATAAACGATAACTTTAGTGCATGAAGCTTTTTTTGTTTTCAAGGGAACTCCTCAGGGACCCTTGAGCTGCATATTGTATGACATTTGTAGGTTTGCAAAGCTAAATTAACATGCTGTTTACCCTTGGAATTAGCAGGAATTCTGTAAAATGACAATGACACAATATGTGCTTTTGTATTTATACCTGGTATTAATAAGTTATTGTCTCAATTCCGGCCACATTATGATCAGGTCTTAATATGCAAATTATAGACAGAGCTTGTGGACTTGTTAATACGCAAAGAAGTGTCCCAGGTCTAGGAGAGCGATGATGCTGTGTAGCCTTTACTTTTTAAGGGCTCATTAGTAGCTTTTTGCATGTAAACAACATGTAAATGCATGCATGCATTTACATGTTTTACTTATGCAGACTTGTAAAAGATCCAAATACAGATCGGATAACAATACCAGGTAAAAACAGGGTCTTGTATCAGGTTAAAAGGTTGGGCTACATTTGATCTACATACAACAACAAAAAACAATAAGAAATTTAAGGTTAACACATGAAACCTGCTTTTAATAAACCCCCACAAACCCTAACACAGGATTCCCTGCACTGGTTCAAACTAGTTCGAAATATGAAAGTAATTCCACCATCTTTGACTATTAGATCAAGAATGAAGACGTCTCCTGTCGACCAGTCAAGAACAGACGCAAGGGAAGGAACACAAAGGCCAAGGTGAGAACACTGAGCTCGGGCCTAGCTCAGGTTCCTCCAGTGGGATGTAGGGAACCCTTTAAAAAACCTGATGCCTAACAACAATGTTTTTGTCCACACTCTAACTTTGATTGTTGCTTGTTTAATCAATGGTATCAATACAATAATGGGATTTAAATATCTGAGGAATGAATGACTTTTCCTTTTTAAGTTTGAAGCAAAGTGTGGAGTTTGCATGGGTTTCTTCTGGGTGCTCTGGAAATGAAAAATGTCATGTATAAGCGCCATAAGTGGAATGAATGGGCTTTTAATCAGATTGTTCCTGCTTCTAGGACAATATCCTAAAGCCAGGATGCTGGCCTCGCCCACCTGTGAATTACTGCATCCTCATTGCCTTGGCGCTCAAGAGCAGCCACACTGGGAGCCTCAAAGTCCAGCAGATTTACAACTTCACCAGGTCAGACTAATTGGAAGCACTTACACACAGAAAAAAAGGTGGTAACGGGAACCAAAAATGGATCTTTGGAGTGATGCCGTAGGGGAACCATTTAAACGAGGTTCTTTAAAGAACCGTTTCTGTAAAGGGTTCTCTAAAGAACCCACACAGGTGCCTCAAAGAACCATATTTCAAGAAAGTTCTTTTGTAGAGCCAACTTCTTCAATCAATAAACTCTTTTAAATGGTTCTTCAGAATAAATGGTTCTTTGTTCATTTTAAATCAGTTTATTATGGAGAGTAGATTTAAAAACAAGTACAGTACATGCGTATATTTGGCCATTTGACAATTTTATTATTGACCATATTTACTTTAATTCAATTACATTACAAACAAAGAGAAAAATTTAACAAATGTTACACTATGACAATAAAAGTAGGTCCAACCAGGCAATCTGATTGGCCAAACATTCAGAACATGCTCAAATCAGCATGATGGCAACAATTACAGAGTTGAATCAAAAACTGATTTTGAAACCTTTTGTATTAATTAAATTAATCAGATATAATATAGTCAGACATTTTTGAAGTTACTGGAAATCAAAACAATATCTTCCAAAATGTCAGACTGATCCATAAAGGGACTGTGTAATTTGTAATGGTAAAGCTTGACCTATTGCACGGCAACCTTGTTTTCGAAGGCCCCAATATTCCTTCTCTCTCTGTTCCCAGGGAGCACTTCCCCTTCTTTCAGACGGCGCCAGACGGCTGGAAGAACACCATCCGCCACAACCTGTGCTTCAACAACAGCTTCCGCAAAACCTGCAACCAGGTGTTCAGAGATGGCAAGAGGAAGTCGTGCTTCTGGCACCTGACCCTGGACGGCCACCGCCGGCTAAAGGACGAGATCCGCACATTGACGGGAGAATCCCTTAAACAGCTGGAGAGGAGCATGTCGCGCCCAGGTGAATGTGATTAAAATATTAATCTGAGGGAATGCATTTGAGGACATTTCATATTACCCAATTTGAGATGTCAACAACTCAAACAACCTGTAAATTACACTCTTACTGCTATAATTAATACTATTAATTTGAGGGAATTAATAATAATAATAATAATATGGTAACAGAAACAAATAACAAATTACTACTGAATACCTTTTGGGGATATATACATTTTGGATGGTGCTGATTTTGATTTTCACCAATTTTCAGCAGCAACACAAATATATTAAAATGATTGTGGCAAACTTGGGAGATTTAATCTGTATCAAAGATTTAACTTAAATGTTTTAAATCTAAAGACTTAATCAAGTGAGTTTCTGTATGTGACAGACAGAAGATGTGTTACAAATGACTTTTCTTTTTGTTTCAGATGTAATTCAGAGTTTGTTTGCACTGTGAGTGACTGCAGGTGTAGAAGGTATCAATGAGTTTAAGTCAATGCATAATACAACTTAATATACAGAATGTTTCTTCTATTATGCTGAATATTATTTATGAATGTATTTTGTTTAATTCTTGTAAATGCTTGATTTAGAAAAACGGAGTGCAGTCAGGTGAAGATATTTGCACAGTGTCATCAGTTAAAAAGAAATCTCTAAATACATTTTTCATGTATGCAATCAAGTCTGATTGTCTTGGTCAAATGTTGTTCATTCTATGTAGGAGTCGAGATTCCCCCCCCCCAACAAGTCCTCTAAGTTGCGCAGTTTCTGTCTCCCCCATGAGGAATTTTAAGTAATGACGACAAAACTGTCGGCGCGTCCCCATGATACAAGCCTTGGGTGATCACGCACCCCCCCCCCCCCTCCGCGCAGTTGCTAGTAGCCAAGGAGGACACGCAGGATTAAAAAAAAAAAAAATTGACTCTTCAGAGAAGGTTTCTGTGCATGAAAGTTGCCAGACGACACCATGTTCTGAACATAGTCATACTGAGAAATACAGAGAGAGTTGTGTGGAGCTGATAGTCTTAATTAGCTTTGTAGCAACTCATTTTTGCAATGGCTTGAATGGATCGGATGTTCATAACTATAAAAAAGTTAGTCCACAATAACATATGTGTGTCCACAATCTTTATCCATTCACAAATAACTGTTGGAAAAATACATTCACGTTACAATGTTGTGGTCAAAATTATGTTTAGGTTTAGACACAAATGACTTGGTCGTGGCCGGGTTAAATTTGTTTAAAATATCACAAGCAGTGTTCAGAACAGTGACTGACTCATCTTTTAAGATGACCTGATGTGACACCAGGATCTGTTTTTTTAGTTCTGTATTCTCTTCATTTGGCTTAATTTGCCAACATTCAAATAGTTTCTGACGATGCAGCGACAGAAAGCTGATAGTTGGTTTAAGTGTGTCTCCTAGTCAAATGATTGTTCTTATACGTGGAACTCAAAGAAGTGAGATGTTCAGCTGGATGTTGGAGGCTCATCAGACCGCAACGGGTGTTTTTGACTGAACACGTCGCAGCACAAGAAACTGCAAAAAAAAACATCAGGACAGGTAACGACTCTGACTGACAGTGGTGGAAGAAGTGTTCAGATCCTTTACTTATGTAAGAGTGCTAGTTCCACACTGTAAAAATTACTCTGTTACAAGTAAAAGTCCTGCATTGAAAATGTTGCTTGAGTAAAAGTGTATCATCAGGAAAATGTATTAGTCTTAAAAGTACAAGTATTCAGCAGAAAAAAGCCTCATATTTTAGAAACTAGAAACAATAGTAACAGTTATGTCAATCAACTGTTTAATTGGCTAATCATTTCAGCTGTCAAGATTAATGTAGAGGAGTAAAAAGTTCAATATTTATCTCTGAAATTATGTAAAGTATAAGTATCTTCAATTTGTACTTAGTAAAGTTCTTGAGTAAATGTACTTAGTTACATTCCACCACTGCCGACTGAACACTGGGCCCGAGTGTCAATTAGTGTTTATTGTCTAATAAGCCATTTGTCTTTTATTAAGCAATTGCCCCAAATATGCTTTTGGTCTTTAACTGCCTGAGATATTAAGGGATCTGTGATTGCAATTTCATCTGCTGAGAATTATAAAAACTAAGTGTAACAATAGTACAGCAAGGTTTAATATGATGCTCTCTGTACAACAGAAGTCTGACGATGAAGAGTTCAGGACCTTTCCTCCTCCTCTTACTGCTCAGCCTGAGCTGTACTGTGTCTGGACTGGGATCAGTGGTGTGGAAAGGCTACTCGTACAACCCAATCCATCTCACCTGGCAGGACGCTCAAAGCTACTGCAGGTAGGAAAAGTTTTACGTTTTATTCTCCTTTACATTAGTCTATATCCATGACGTTGCACTTTCGGTGCCGTAGGAAATTCCGCCAAATGCATGTCTTTTCTGCCGATGTCCGTTTCCTTCCACTTTCTTTGTGTTGGCATTTTAAACTCCGGTGGATTTCTGAGGACTATTAACTGCTCCTCAGATCTCTGCAGGGTAAATCCAGACAGCTAGCTAGACTATCTGTCCAATCTGAGTTTTCTGTTGCGCGACTAAAACAACTTTTGAACGTAAACCTGTTCAACCAAAACAAGTTCCTTCCCGAGGCTATTTTGCAGCAGCATCGTGGCTTTTCCCGGTGCTAAGCGCTTTGATTGGTTTAAAGAAATGCCAATAAAACCGAGCACGTTTATCTCCCGTCCCGGAATGCTGTGGGGACTGAAACCAGCAGCTTATTGATTTTTGTCTCACTGGTAGAATTAAAAGCAAAGAGTGCAGTTGCTGTTCCTAAACTGTCTTTTGTATTTGTATTATGTATCTGTTGTCCCTTGTCTGTTTTTATTGTACTACATTTTTAATTGTCCCTTGTCTGTCATGCTCTTCTTTCATAATTTAGTTTTGACAAGGTCTCCCTCGAAAAAGACCTTAAATCTCAAAGGACTTCCTGGTTAAATGAAGATTAACCCTTGTGCTGACTTTGGGTCACATTGGCCCATTTTAAATTTTTGTTTTATATCAGAAAATATTGGACGTAGAAATAAGCACTGAAAATGTGTAGAAGAAAAATTTTAAATGTTGGAAAAAGCAAAAACAAATTGTGAAAAAAGACGTCACAAATGTCAGAAAATTTTTTTTTTTTCCAAGGTTGAAACGAAGACAACACACGGGTTAAAATTTGTAGTTTGATTACACAAATTTAAGGCTTGAATGTAACACTGGAAATTACATAGAATTGAAGTAGATAAAACGGAAACATCACTTGTCCATAATGCAATGCAGTCAATAGTAACTTTGGTGATCCTTTTACTTTTCATTTAGTGCCATCAAGTCAAAGTTCCAATTTGTACAGTTTTATGACCAAATGTCTGCAAAACTAATGACATGCCCATCAGCCTCATATGTACTGTAATACTAAAAATCCTCTACTATAAATACGTTTGTTTTTTTTTTGTTTGTTTGTTTTTTGTCCAAACAGCTCAACTTCTTTCTCTGATTTGGCCACCATCTTTACACAGTCTGATGAAGAGAGTATACATGTGTGGGAATATTATGCATGGACCGGCATCCACAAACTCAAATCCAAGGACTACTGGATTTTGTCTAATGGACAGTACAGCCATAAAAAACCATATATGGGATACTGGTCAGACGATGCATACTGTGCTTTCGCTGTATACTCCAGAAAATGGTAATGGGTATACTGTTCTTACACTGTTTTACAGACTTTTTCACGTTAAACTGATTATATATTCTTAATTTTTTTATGCAGCCACTGGACTCTGGACATTATTTAAGGTTAAACACTTGGTAATAACCATCACTAATGAATGGTATATGGTTAGTAAAGTTAAAAAGTAATGTTTCTGTTAAACATTTAAATGATAAGGTTTCCTTTTCCATTTGGGCATCTGGTAAGGATGTCCTCTGGGTGCCTCCATAGGGAGGTGTTCCAGGCACATCCAGCTGGGAAGACCCAGGACTAGGTGGAGGGATTATATCTCCAACCTGGCCTGGGAACGCCTCGGGATCCCCCAGTCGGAGCTGGTTAATGTGGCTCGGGAAAGGGAAGTTTGGAGTCCCCTGCTGCAGCTGCTGCCCCCACGACCCGACCCCGGATAAGCGGACAAAGATGGATGGATAGTTTCCTAATTTTTAGTAATGCTATAATGTATTAGTAATCCTATAATGCTATTTTAAGGTTACTGTTACACACATAACATTTTATATAGTTAAATATTTTATATATTATTACCAAAAAATAAAACTTTAAGAAATTGTTTGTAAAACCGTCAAACACTATTTGAAATGTTATTTCATGCATTATAAACCACTAATTTATTATTACTCTATATATTTAATTATATCATTGACATAGTATTATCTAAATTTATAAACTAATAATTTGATATTACACTAAACTAATAAAATAATTCTAACAGTGAAACCGTAATTCAACTTTCGTTAGTTTATAACTACAACCTTCCATTTCTGGGATTGCTCCATTGCCGCCGCAAATTCTGCCGTGTGTCTCTGTTTTTGGCCGGATGTCCGTCACCTTCCTCTTTCTTTGTGTTGTAATTCTAAACTCTGGTGTATTTCTGAGGACTATGGTTAACTGCTCTTCAGATCTCTGCAGGGTAAATCCAGACAGCTAGCTAGACTATCTGTCCAATCTGAGTTTCCTGTTGCACGACTAAAACAACTTTTGAACGTACACGTTCCACTTTTAACAAATTCCTTCCCAATGCTATTTTTGCAGCGGCGCCATGGCTCTGTGCGGTGCTAGTCTGTGTGGACTAGCCAGACCCTCCTCCGCAGAGCTGTGAAGGAAGGTCTGGCAATGTGGGGCTCCTGCGTGTCGTGAGCATAGTGGCATGTCCGTTTTTTATTTCGGCTCCCATGTTAACAGGTTAGAGCTTGCACATTGCCTGCGTGACACGCACGCCGAAAACGCGTGTATGCTCGAAATAGTACAGACGCCTATTTTTCACGGGACACGCAAGCGTGTTGGAAGCGTTTCCAGGCAAAATGGAATACAAAAAGATGTTTGTGTCATTTTGACATGAATACATTTAATAAATTACATTTTGATGTTTGAAAGTGTCTAGATTTTGACATAAATATAAATGTATTTAAAAAAAATAATAATTATTGATTTTCAAATATTGCACCTGTCAATACAGAACGAAATATTCTCTAGCCTATTTTGCCGTTAATACTGCCGACATCTTTGCTGTAATCAAATCAGTATATATTTAACATGAGCTTGAGTGCAGTAAATTTCCACAACTCTCACCATACATGTGTACAGACAAGGCTAGCAGCAGCACTGCATCAGACACGTTTCTGGTGTGCAAAGACATGGAAAACACCACACAGCCGCCACGCAACAAACTCCATGCTCACACCACGCAGGCAGTGGGCAGGAGCTCTTAACTTTAGTTAACTCCATCAGTTTACCATTTATTAATGATGATGATGATGGTTATTATAAAGTGTTACTAACATTTGTATCTGATAATTTTGTCAAAGGTATTGGTATGTGGTAATTGAGATGTGAAGTTAAGTCTTAACACGCTGATTTTCCTAATGTATGGCAGCTAATGGCTGCCAGGAGTATGGTAGCCAAGTGAGCTCAGTGCACTGCAACTTAAAGCTACAGTGCGTAGTTTCTGTCGCCCCCATGAGGAAGTCTAAGTAATGACAACAAAACTGTTGGAGCGTCCACATGATACAAGCCGTGGGCACCACCCTGACACTCCCTTCACATAGTTACTAGTAACCAAGATCGGACACGGAGGATTAATAGCCATACTGAGAAATACAGAGAGAGTTGTGTGGAGCTGTTAGTCTTAATTAGCTTTGTATCAACTCATGTGGCAATGGCTTTAATGTAACTGACGTTCATTAATGTCAAAAAGTTACGCACTAAAGCTTTAAAGGCCCTGAAAGCCTTTGTCAGCCCCCTTCTGATTATGAGGATAGGTCCTAAACGGAAACTGTTTTCTACCAAAGTGAGAACAGATATGTTGAGATTGACATGGAGATGTTTTTATCTATGCTCTTCAGAATCCGAAGGAGCACAATGGTCAACATAAACATTAAAAGTAAAGAAAAATGAAAAAAGTACTGCAGGTTAAGGATCTTTAACATAAAATAGAAATTTACAATGAAAATGTTTTTAAAATATTTTTATTTAAAAAGAAAAAGAGCTGTAGTGTTTAAAATGAAGACGGTGGATTGATTGTTGCTCATTTAGTGATATTTTGTGGATAGTTCTGGATAGAAAGCTAAGATTTAAAAACCAGATTTCCAGGGGATTTCAGAAGATTCACATGCAAGGAAGGGTTTATATTCCGTTCCATAGTCAGATTGCATTTATTTGACATTTTTCCATACTATTTCTGGTTATTAGCGCAACACATTTTTTTTTTGTATCAGTTTATAAGTCCTAATGTTTTTCTTGGTTCCAGCGTTTCTGTATTTTCATTGTTTCTTAAAATGTACATTTCAGTGTAATTATGTTTTTCTAAAGATATCCTAACACAATACATAATACAATATCGCAATTAGGTATTTATCATGAGAGATTATAGAGTTTGGAATCTGGCGGTCAAAATGACCGCTCATGGCAGTTCTAGTAGTTATGGAATTCGTCTAGTGTTAATGCTGCAAAGGTGTCAAATTGGTGAGTGTATTTCTTAATTTTCTTGTGTTTAGTCTATTTGCATGTTCTTGTTTTTTAAGTTGCAGCACACAAAGCTCTCTTGGCCACCATATAGGAGGGTATAGGAACTGCACACTGAAAATCGTGAAGCATGATTTTGATTTGGAAAATTGATTCGGTAATTGTAGTAAATGGGCTGAATCTTCATCAAAAATACGTTTTGTCCTAATATGAATAACATAGTGAACGCAATGGAATATTTTTCTTTTGGAAAGGACAAATTGGATTCATGCATCAAGTTCTTCCTCTTTGTAACTTTGTTGTTCTTACTTCTCTTGAAGGTTGAATGCCACCGATTGTGACACACATTTCTTCTTCTTTTGTCAACACGACAACGATGAGCATTACATATTTATACCACAGTCAACTACATGGTCTGAAGCCCAACAGTATTGCAAGAGATACTGGAATGATGGACGCCATGATCTGGCAACTTTCAATACCGACGCTGACCTACACTCAGCTCTGATTCAGCAGGACTTTCCGGTCTGGACTGGACTGCACAGAGATGGTAAAGACAAACACAACTGAAACCTGTCGTGCTTTTACGAACTGCTCTTATGTATTCATTCCAGAAAGTTCTCCATTGGCAAGTTAATTTCTGAGATAGGAACAAATCGGTTACGTCACCATCTTAAGTACCTGAACATTAATCTCCTCAAACTCAGGCTGAGTGTGTGCAAATTGTGCTACAGCCAGAGGCAACCATCCTACAACAGCCACTTAATGACTTAAAGCCAGTCACTACTACCACCCTCATAATGAAAAACCACAGCTTGTTAGGAAACTGAGCATGCAACACACCCTAATGCAATTTTCCTACAGAGTGGAGAAAGGAGTTGAGGAAGGAGTTAAGAATGCTATAATCAAAATATTCTATTCTGTGTAAAATGGAATAAAAAACCCTATGTTATTAGGAATGTTAATGATTAACCGTTTAACAGTTAACTGACAGTAAGAAATTCAAACGATTAATACGATCGGTTAAACAGTTTAATAAATTAATAAAGTTATTAAAGATTTATTTGCATGGTTAAAAAAAAAAGTGGCCTATACAATCTATTTCTTAAATCCTAGTTAACTTGCTAGTACTAACTTTGCACTAGGAATTTTTTTAAGCTTTTTTTTTTTTTTTTCGTCTCGTGGTTCTCTGCTGGACGACACTCGCAACGGAGAGCTACGCGACACATGCCGCTATTTTGCTGAGCACTGGCCGGTAAGTCGGCCATCCTACACACAGAATATGTCCGGCAGACACACAAGACTACACGCCATGGACCACTTAGACTTGACATTCGTGCAAGTGGTTCCAGGAAAGTGGCTGCATGTGTTCACAACATTGCATTAAACATTGTGGTTGCGTGACCGAAAACAAGTCCGCAGCTGTCCACGGAACGTGGAAAGTACAGTATGTCCAAGCCTCCCGCATGGTGAACTGGGACTCGGTTCCCTGCTTAGGTTAATGCTCTGTTTACAAGGGTCGGCTAACTGTCAGAAATGTTTTGCATCACTAGTTATTTTTTTCCTGTTTTCTTGCAAAATACAGCTCGACCCCCATCTTTAGCCAAAAAGCTAATGTTGGGATGGATAGTTAACTTTTTGCGGACCATAATCAGACTTTCATCTCAACTGTGTTGCTGAAGTTTCAAACATCTGTTCAGCAGGGGGAACATGGAGGTGGAGCACAGGGCTGTCACAGTACAGAAATTGGGCACCGCATGAGCCAGGGAACGGTGACTGTGTTTCCATCTCCTCGACAAGCAAAATGATGGCTACCCAAAACTGCTCTGCTCGATTTCCCTTCTTCTGCTTCGGGGACAACCTGGTCGTGGTAAAGGAGAACAAGACATGGGACGAGGCGCTGGAGCACTGTCGAGCCCTCAGTTCAACCTTCCAACCCTACCTTCGCTACGAGCTGGTCAGCGTGCAGCCTGGAGAAGACCAAGCCTACATGATGAACAGGGTCATGGAGGCCGACACTGAGGAGGTGGGTTCATTTTCTGTGACTCATGTAAAGCGTATTTATGCTTCTGCATTAAATAAAACTATAGCGTAGCCTGACGTGCACCTATCAAAAAAATTTCGCTACACAATGTGGCGACGCATATCACCCGGCTGTGGCATGGTAGCGTTGCAATTTGCCCTACTCATTTCCTGGTTCTCCTTCTCCATAAACATGAAATCAACTACAGATTTCCCACCAAGGTCAGAAAACACAGTGGAGAAACTTACTTTCTCCCACTATGCCTCTAGAGTCAGTACTCGCTCCGAGGGTTCTGAAGCCTCACGCATTGACCGTGAGACACACACATTTCATTCAGTTCACACGCCACACCTTGTATTTCTCACGCTGAGAAGGCAACGCCCACCAAGTTGTCCGCGCACACGGTGTACATTATGGACGAGGCGCAGGCACACGGAGTGAAGTTTCCTGCCACCGGCACGTATCGTTTGCCCCTGTGTCTCAGTCACCGTAAGTTCGTTACTAGGCAACATAGATGCACAAACACAGTCTTGGCTGTGGATGAGCTGAGGAACTAAACTGCTTTACAACAAAAAACAATTTTTTTCCATAGCAAACACAAAGCGTAAGCTTTCAAATTAATTTATTTTCTTCCTAGTGCATCTTTTTTTCTGACACTGCACCTTTTTTAATGTGACACATTTAGTCATGAATGATCTTTACATCTAGAACTAGAAGGCTCATTGATTGGGGTTCACCGGCTACCAGTGTCATATGCCAAAAAGTGATCATCCGCCAAAAACTGATTGCTGTCTACCCTACATGCGATCGTACACAGACACGTGTTAGTCTATATCCACAACGTTCCACCTCCGGGATTGCGAGTTCACTCTTTTCAGCCGGATGTCCGGTACCTTCCGGACAACGCTTTGTGTTGGCGTTCTAAACTCCGGTGGATTTCTGAGGACTATGGTTAACTGCTCCTCAGATCTCTGCAGGGTAAATCCAGACAGCTAGCTGGACTATCTGTCCAATCTGAGTTTTCTGTTGCACTAAAACAAGTTCCTTCCCGAGGCTATTTTTCAGCGACCCCGAGCCTGCTGCTGGAGCTTAGCACCGCCCATGACAATTGTGATTGGTTTAAAGGAATGCCAGTAAACCAGAGCATGTTTTTTCCTATCCCCGAATGCTGTGTGGACTAGCCAGACCCTCTTTTGCAGCGCTTTGGAGGATGGTCTGGCAAAGCGAGACTATGTTAGATGAACGCCAGGGCTTTTGGGCTCTCCAGCAGTTGCTTTGTTGCCGGCGGTTGCGTACATTTCTCTGGCCGTTTTGCGCGGGCTGAGCTCCCTGCTTCTCTCTAGCGTAACGTTATTTTCTGATAACACTGGCAAAGTTCACTACTGCTGCCATCATGTTATATTCTGGTCTTTAACACTCGCGATACTCCAGAATATCAGTTTAGTCATCCAACGGGCGATAGTTTATTCAACGTTTTTTTGGCAAACATACATAAGTGGGCTTACACACATGGCTACTGTGATACCTCTAGGTGCAACCTCTAAAACGGCCCGTGCTGCAACACATATACCACAAACAATTCCTATTGTTACACGACTCATAATACTGGTAACTAAGCAATTGGCCCTTTCTGAACAAGCATGGCTCCAAAACGGGCACTGCACTAGTGGCCCAAAAACTTCACATTGAGATTACATCATGCATGTAAACATAGCTTTTCTAGGCTCTTGGAATGTACAGATGTTAAACCTCTATGGAAAGTTGAAAGATAATTATGCAAATAGTTAAGTGACCTTGTTTGCAGTTTTATAGATGTCTCTTTCATAATGACAGTGGAGGAAAATGCTTTGTGGACAGCAGGTGGAGACTCATTAGTTCTTTCCTCTCCTTAGGTGTGGGCAGGCCTCCGTTTCCTGGCCGGTGAATGGCTGTGGGTGAACGGGGCGCGTATGTTGTACTCTGACCTGCCCCTCTGCCCCCCCCTGGTGCAGCACTGTGGAGCCTTGTCCAAGAAAAACACAGGGAGCTTGGAAACCAAAGACTGTTCTGAGAAAAGGAACTTCCTGTGTTATAGCACATTCTGACATCACCCCTATCATCTGCATCAAGGTGGTCACTAGCAGAAGTTTATCTTCATAAGTTGGCACACAGCTTCTTCAGACGGTAGACATACAACCGTGTAGGCTTTCCGCACACATTAAGGGAATATGTATCCTACTATGGAATATCTTTGCAAAAGTTTGATCAAACTTTATAATATAACTTTCTGACTGTAAACTTTGACTCAACTCTATTTAACAAGTGTTTCTTATAGACTTAGGCATGTGTGATCAAGTCTTCATATATTATTAAATTACAAAAATGCTACATCAACTTAATTTAAAAATGTAGTTGGTTTATTCAGTAATTATTGGTGTAGTGTAGACCAAAAACACAAATTGTATTTGAAAACCCCCAACTCCAGAGAACATTTCATATTAAAGCGTTAAAGTAGTTCACTTAAATAAAAAGAAATAAAGCACATTTCCACTTTGTTTCCTCACTGTTTTAATGTTTGGTGGAAATTACTTTTTTTTGCAAACTACAATACTTTTCAGTGAGTGCTTACTCACAACAAATACCAGAATCTTGGATATTTTAACCCGATTGCCAGATGGTTGTTTTTTGCAGTAAAGTTTCATAAAAAACAAAACTATAAGGGCACTATGAGAAAGCAGACCTCTTAATTTTTGTATCTGCTTTGTGATATCGGATATGCTCTGCAATGGGTTCCTTGTGTCATGGGACAGCTGTCCTTGGGGTGTTTGTGTTTGTTTCTCGCTCCCCTTTTCCCTCTCGGTCTGTTTTGCCGGAGCGGCGGAATGTAGGTCAAGGGGCGTGGCCGGGCGATCTACCTACCTGCATTTCTGCTGGCGATTCTTCAATCACGTCTGCTCAACTGTTGCAGATTCTCCTAATCACGGCTGCAATATTTAGCCCGGTTGGAACCTGCATTCGGTGCCAGATCATTACGATTACCTAAGTGGTAACTTGGCTCTCATTTGTTGTCCTACGTTGTAACTCCTGTGTTGGCTCACATTTGTTCCTTTGTTTGGTATGTAATTTACGCGTGGCATCGGTGTAGATGCGTGTATTTGAACAAAGAATTGCCAGTGAATAACTTGTCCAAGAGTTAAAACTTAAAGTTGGATATGGCAATCCGTTTATTCTTAAGTAAACAGCAAAATAATAAAACAAAATAATGATTCTTCTTTAATCTTACCACGCTATCTCACACGTAACCACGGTCAAAAAAACTGACCTTGCTGTGCGCAACACAGCTGAAGCAATTAGGCCACATTTAAATAAACGTTTCCACACCCCCACGTCACACGCTGATTGCCAATTAAATGGCTCCAACACAACCGGCCCCTAATTGTATATGGCTACATAAGACATAATTAAAAACACGTATGGAGCCATGTAAAACTTAAATGAAATATTTGCAGCCACCTTACCTATTTTTAAAGTTGGCTCAGTATGTCAACTATTTATGTTGACAGTTCGTTTTCTACTAATAGACACAATTTTGTCAATGGTTTTTCAATAATGTTTGATTTTGTCTGGATTTGAACGGATCTGACCATTCCGGACTTATCAGGGAATGTTTTGATTACTTTTCCAATTATCCAGGAATTTCGTGGGACTGAGGCATCCGCAATTAAAACAATATCTCCTGCAGCAAGATTACGTTTTGCTTTGTTCCACTTTTGCCTTTCCTGTAGTGAAGCAAGATATTCCTTTGCCCATCTTTTCCAAAACCTGATCTGAAATGTACTGTGCCTGTTTCCATCGTCGTCTTGTATACTGGTCCTTTTGGTCAAACAGACCTGGAGGCAGACATGGTTTCCTTTTCAATGTAAGAAGATGGTTTGGCGTCAAAGGTTCCAAATCATTAGGATCTGCAGACTGTGGTAATGGGTCGATCATTTAAGATTGCTTCAGCTTCACATAGGATAGTGACCAAGGCTTCATCCGTTAAAGTTTTTTTGGTGTAGAACAGATATCAGCACCTTTCTAACCAGTCTGATCATGCTTTCCCAAGCACCTCCATGATGTGAAGCTGTTGGGGGATTGAAACACCACTTGATGTCCTCGTGCAGTAAAGCCTTTTCAATTATCCCATTGTTCAATTTTGCAATTTCTCTTATTAGCTCCTTCTCTGCTCCTGTGAAGTTTGTGCCATTATCTGAACGGAACTGTGACACTGGGCCTCTCCGACATATAAATCGACGAATGGCACTGATGCAAGAGTCTGTGTCCAGTGAATGTGCTACTTCTAAATGAACAGCTCTGCTTGCCATACACGTAAAGATGACTCCATAACGTTTCACATAGGAACGGCCTTGCTTACCTCAATTGGCCCAAAGTAATCCACCCGTACATTTGTGAATGGAGGCACGTCTGGAGTAGTTCTTTCTTTGGGCAGGTCAGCCATTATTTGATCACACATTTTTCCTTTGTGACGCTTGCAAAAAGCACAACTTGACAAGATTTTTCTTGCAGCTGCGTTAGCATGCGTGATCCAATATTTTTCCCCCAACCTGGAGAGGATGTGATTTCTCCCACCATGCCTTAGTTGTTCATGGATGTGTCAGAGAATTAACATGGAGATGTGCTGATCTTTTGACAGGATAATTGGGTGTTTGCTTTCTTCTGGCATAGCAGCCCTGGACAGCCTTCCACCAACTCTCAGCAGTCCATCCATTACAACAGGGTTGAGCTTGTAGATGGGACTACTCCTTTTCACAGATTTTCCAGACAACAAGGCACAAAACTCATCGTTAAATCTTTCCTTCTGGCAGAATTGGATGATAGCATTTTCTGCCATTGACAGGTCATCAGTAGACAACTCTTGTCCCATTACGCCTCTGGCTTTCAACATTTCCAGCTCAATGTAATTGTGATCCAGGGGAGTATACAACTGAAGTTTCTTTTTTGACTCAATTCCAGTAGAGCCTTCTTAATCTTCAATATCCACGATACTGTGGTTTTCAGTCTCTTCCAATCAGAGTAATAAGTGATCAGCTGACTGGTTGCACTGTTCTGTAAACTTATAGCATTTGCAGTGATCTCCTTCTTGACCTCTGGATCACCTTCATCAATAGTGGGCTCCACTTTGAAATACATCCATGTTTCCTTTGCTTTCCACAAGAATTCTGGACCTGACAACCATGTCTTGTTGTTCAAAAGTTTGTGGACTGTTACACCTCTAGATGTATCATCTGCAGGGTTTTGTGACGTGTGGATATACCGCCATTGATCTGTGTTTGATGTTTCCCTAATGACAGATATTCGGTTGGCCACAAATGTCCGGAATCTTTTGTTTTCATTGTGGATGTATTTCAAGACTGTGGTGCTGTCGGTCCAGAAACAGGATTCTTCCAATTTAAGTTGTAGTTCTTCTCTTACCATTTTGTCTATCCGAACAGCTAAGACAGCGGCAGTGAGCTCCAAACGAGGGATTGTTACTGGTTTTAGTGGGGCCACTCTGGCTTTTCCAAGAGTGAAAGATACATCTACCTCACCTTCTTCATTCTGTAACCTGAGGTATGTTACCGTGCCATATCCTACCTCACTAGCATCAGCAAAGTGGGGCAATTGGGCGTTGACAGGTGGCTCAAAGTCACGTGGTTTTAAACACCTGTTTACTTGGAACATCGAAAGTCCTTTTAAGGTCAGTTGTTTTAGGAATTGTTTTAGGATTGTTTTAGGAATTGCGGAATTTCTTCATCCCAGCCACAGTTCATTCTGCACAAATTTTGTAAAATGTGCTTGGCTGGAAGTGTAACTGATGCAAGGTACCCCAAGGGATCATACACTGAGCTAACCACTGATAAAATCCCCCGTCGAGTTTGCATCCTTTGTTGGCAGTCCATGCGGAAGCTGAAGGTGTCACTTTCCATACACCATTGAAGCCCCAAGGCTCTTTCCATTGGGAGTTGGTCCCTGTCAAAATTGAGCTCACTCACTTTGTTAGAGTGGTCCTTTTCCGGAATTGCTTGCAGGACTTCGCGATTGTTGCTGATCCACTGTGTAAGATGAAAGCCTCCCTTCCGGCAAAGGTCACCAAGATCTTTAACAATTTGTTTTG
Source organism: Zingel zingel (assembly GCA_023566125.1). Lineage (NCBI taxonomy): Eukaryota > Metazoa > Chordata > Actinopteri > Perciformes > Percidae > Zingel > Zingel zingel. The sequence continues at coordinate 5,578,208 of CM042315.1, forward strand.
CTTTTTCCACAGACGGTGAACTTTTCAGACCGTCGTCCACGTAGAAGTTTCTATGAACAGTGTCAATTATTTCATCTGGAAAGCTGCCTTGATGGTCATCAGCAGTCCTCCTCAAAGCGTAGCATGCACAGCTGGGAGATGACACTGCTCCAAACAGGTGTACAGTCATTCTGTAATCTGTAACTTCATTGGTCAAATCCCCATTGGGCCACCATTGGAATCTTAGAAAGTCCTTGTCTTCCTCTGCCACCTTGACTTGGTAAAACATTGATTTTACATCAGACATAAAGGCAATGGGTTCTTGTCTGAACCTTATGAGCACTCCTATTAAGGAACTTGTAAGGTTCGGGCCTTGCAAAAGTTGCTCATTTAAGGAGGTTCCTTTGAACTCAGCTCCACAGTCAAAAACAACCCGCAACTTGCCTTTGCGTGGATGGTAAACACCATGATGTGGAATGTAAAACGCATTGTCTTCATCACAACGCAATTCATCCTGTGGGACCTTTTCAGCGTATCCATTGCTGATAACATCCTCAAGGAACTTTGTGTACTCTTGTTTGAACTTTTCATTTCTTTCCATTTTTTTTCTAATTCCGATGAGGCGCTGTTGAGCAACACATCGGTTGTTTGACATTTTCACGTCTTTGTTTTTGAATGGCAGTTTTAAACTGTAATGTCCATCCAGCAACTTCACAGATTGTTCCATAATTTCAATGAATCTTGAATCTTCTCTTGACATTTCTTCTTTGTCCTCAGCATTTCTTTCATTAAAATCATGTTCGTACTGCTTCTCTAGTAGCAGCTCAAGCGACTCAACAGATTTTATTTACAGTGGCAACATGACAGTCATCATCAAGGTTGCCTTTCCAATCTTCACATGAGCCATTGACAACCCACCCCAGTAGGGTTTTAATGGCAAAGGGTCCATCTCCCTGGCTGTTAACAACTTCCCATGGTTCCAGCAACTTTGAAGCGTTAGTACCAATTAACAACTCCACTTCAGCCTGGATTTCAGGGATGTCTATCTGATCAAGGTAAGACCAATTTGTGAGGGTTTCTTTTTTGATTATGTTTGTTGTATTCACCGGCATAGTTTTTTGTGTATAAACATTTGGAAGACTGTGGTATCTTTTTCCATTAAGGCTAGATATTTCAAGCTCCTTCACAATGTATGTTGACACAGATGTTTTTGGGCTCATTGTTAACAAACATATCTTTGATTTTTTTCCCAGTCAGGTTTAGCTTTCGCATCAAAGCTTCTGTGCAAAACGTAGTTGATCCATTGTCTAAAAAGGCATAGGTCTGAATTACTTTGTTTCACCTGAACTGGAAGGATTGGTAGTATTCCATTACTACCGGCCCCAGTTTGGCTTCCAAAGGTTTGAGCTACAGTTGAGTTTCCAGTTGGTTCAGGTTTACAGGAGTTTAGGCCATCAGTGCTCACTGACTTGTCCAACTTTCTTTTGACGTGAATATGTAAAGCTGTTGGATGACTCAATTTGCATTTTTCACAGGTTATGCGCTTTTCACAACTTTTGCTTAAATGCCCAGTGTTGAGACACCCAAAGCAAACTCCTTTTTTCCTTTTAAGAAGTTGATTTTTTCACGATGGCTGTTTTTGGCAAATCGATGATTCATCCAGAAAGGGACCTTGTAAGCAGAATAAACGTGATACTGCTCTTTATGTAATTCTGTTTGGTTACTTTTTTCTCCTCATGTTGTAGTTTATTGGTAGCATAGACACTTTTGGAAAGGTTGTCACGTTTCCTTTTGTGTTTTTCTGTATCCACATCCTTTTTTATGTGCATTCCTCTTTCTGTGGTTTGAAGATCCCCAAAAACTGGGTCAGACAAAATCTTGACTTGATGTTCGACAAATTGCACAACGTCGCTGAAGTTTGGTTTGCGCTTTTCCTTTTCACAAATATCACATGCAATGCTTCGGAATCATTCTTTAAGTTTATAAGGAAGTTTGAAATGACAACTTTGAGGTTTGCAGACATGTCAAGTTCTCTCATGTCCTGCAAATCGGACATGTATTGTTGCATCCACGCAGAAATAAGGCGTACTCCTGGAGTAAAGACACATTTTCAGCTTTAACAACAGGCCAGTTGAGCACCTTTTCGATATAAGCTGCCGTAATCTTTGTTTCATCGCCAAAGTGTTCTTGTAGGAGAGCTTTGGCTGCTTCCAAACCTCTTTCAGGACTCATGTGTAAACAGCTTTGCACAAGGTTCCGTGGGCTCCCTCTAGTGTATTTCTCCAAAAAATACATGCAGTCCCCTTTAGAAGCACTTTTCTCTTCCACAGTGTTTAAAGGCTTGCATGAAAACTTTGAACTTTAATGGATCGCCTTCAAACACTGGGATCTCTCTTGGTGGTAGTTGACTTGCCCTTTGTTGTTGTATAAACAACTCAGATATTTTATTTTGTCTTTTGTAGAATTTGTATTGTGGAATTTTGATTAATTGCATGGTCTACATTTTCATTCCTTGCTCTTGTGACAGGTAAGGTTTTATTTTCCATCCTGGACTCTGAGCTTTGAACCCGAAATGACAGTTTGTTTTGCCACGTGTTTCTCGAAATAGGATTCCATTCCATCCTGATCTGAAAAGGCCTGCAAAACTGCAATTTCTGCACCTGAGGCTTCAATCTGAGCATCCATTTCCAATTGCTCCATTTGTTTGCGCAATGACTCCGCCTCCTTCTCCAGTGCATGTTTCAGTTTCATAGCTGCTGTGCGCGCCAGAAGCGCGGCTCTCTTGGCTTCGGCTTGTGCACGTGCAGTTACAATAGAGGATTTGTTTGATCGACTCGAAACTCTTGATCCAACATTTGACACACTGTCCATTGGTTTTATTTCATTGTCATCAACATCCTCTTTTCCAGTGTCTATCTCATTTGCATTTATCAAACGTTGTGTCACATTTTGGGAAAATTCATTGACACTCAAAAGTTTTGCCTTGAACCAAGTGTCCTGTTTTCCCTTTTCTTCCACAGGTAACCACTCTAAAAGAGTATTTTGTGCATCTTTTGCGTCCTTGATCAACATTTGATATTTGTTGAAGTTTTGGCTTATTTCAGCTTCATAACCAGATTCACACATCAACCCTATTATTGTCTTTTTTTTTTTAGGTTGGCAGCTTTATTAAGTGTCGATTTTCTTAGTTTCTCTAAGCCATCTATTTTATAAAGCAATGCCTTTGTTGTGAGGCTTTCAGGTCGCTTTTTGACAAAGGCCGCACCCTCATTGTCAGCCTGAGCTTGCACTTCAAAATCAGTGCCAGTTGGAGCCTCCTTTTCCATTCTACCCTTTTTTTTTTTTTTTTTTTTTTTTTTTTTATAACCACACGTTTTTCATTCAAACATTGACAACACAAAGAAAGCATTTGACCTGAACTTTACTTTGTTTGAGCACACATTTTAATGTAAAAGTCTCACAAAACACTAAATCACCAATGCATTGGATTTTTTCTGTTAGTTGTCTTATGTGCACATTTTAAATGTTAATGGCCATGTACTACTTTATATGGTAGCGCTACCGTTTTACCTTTTAACACTTGGCCTTGGTTCGAAGAAACTGTCCTCAGGCCGCATCTGCGCTTCCATTCTGCACCACTCCGCGCAACCACGATCAGCCGCCCACACTCTCCAATGCGTGGTCCACTGCCTGGCACCGACCCCCGATGTCCGTCCGCACCGCGATCAGCCGCCCACACTCTCCAATGCGTGGTCCACTGCCTGGCACCGACCCCCGATGTCCGTCCGCACCGCGATCAGCCGCCCACACTCTGCAATGCGTGGTCCACTGCCTGGCACCGATCCCCGTCACTGCACCAGCGCATTCACTGTTTCGCATCTCTCAGTTTTGCCAGCGTGCTGGTGACTGTGATGGACAACTGACACATCGGCCCATATCCTCAATCTTGAAGTCAGTTTTTTTTTACTTAATGTTGGCGCACATTTGTTCCTTTGTTTGGTATGTAATTTACGCGTGGCATCGGTGTAGATGCGTGTATTTGAACAAAGAATTGCCAGTGAATAACTTGTCCAAGAGTTAAAACTTAAAGTTGGATATGGCAATCCGTTTATTCTTAAGTAAACAGCAAAATAATAAAACAAAATAATGATTCTTCTTTAATCTTACCACGCTATCTCACACGTAACCACGGTCAAAAAAACTGACCTTGCTGTGCGCAACACAGCTGAAGCAATTAGGCCACATTTAAATAAACGTTTCCACACCCCCACGTCACACGCTGATTGCCAATTAAATGGCTCCAACATCCTGTAAGTTTATGCTTTTCTTTTTGTTCCTCGTGCTCCGTACTGATCCGTTTCTCCTCTCCTGATTCAGACCGACACTACTACACCTGTTGCCGTTTGCCGCTGTTGTACCAGCTCCTCGCCTCTCTGCCGTGCCACCCTCAGCTGGGATCCCTGTGCGTGTTTTGGATACTCTACACTCTGCTTCGCCCGCTGCTATCCTGTCCCCACCACCAGCTCTGCAAGCTGTCGCTGCCTTCGTTGCCTTTTTTTGTGATCATTCATTAAAAGACACTTAAACTTTCCTCTCTGTGTCCATGTCGTGATCCTCTGTGTTCTGGGTCATAGCCATATCACCTTGGCCCATTCTACACCCTTCCACCACCGTTTTTTATGTAACTAATGCAGTTTGAAAGCATGTGAAGTATCTGATGAATTGGGTTGGTCATTCTCCAAACTCTCTGCAGGAGTTTGTTAAAGGGATGCTGAAAACTTGATGTAATAAACCTTTTTTATAATCAAAGATCAGTGTCAGCAGAATTCCTTTCCACACCTCGACGGCGCAGCACTGCAACAATATACAACACATGGCAGAACCAGAAAGCCAGCCAGCCAACCAGAAAATGGTTGGCTAGTTACTAGCCAACCATTTTCTGGTTGGCTAGTTTTTCTTGTTTTCTGTGACCTACGTGGGGTAACTAGTTACCCCACGTAGGTCACAGAAAACGAGCCAAACAGTGTTGTTCTATAGAGTATTTTTATATTGTGTAAATTGATTCATGGCTCTTGTGGTGAAGGCAATTTGCTTTTCTGCGCTGTGTCAAGAATGTGTGGATGAAGCATTAATATTGACACGCCAAATGTCTCTCACCTTCCGCTTTCTTTGTGTTGCCTGTTTTAAAGAGCCTCTATATATTTTTGGGGATTTTCCCCATCTTTTAGTGTGTTATGTAGTTTTTCTGAGTATGTAATAAATGTATAAGGTACAAAAAAACACATTTCTTCTCAACAGTCTGAAATTTCTCACCCTTCACTCCTGTTTGAAATTCCTCAGCCAGCCCAGTTTCTCATATGTGCTGCCCATAGGTGCTGCCTGAGCAAGCACAGCTCAAAGCATGTAAACCTATGCTAGTACACCCAAACAGTACAAATATGATGCTGAAAAGGAGTATAATAGGGGCTCCCAATATGCAAAGCTTGTGGAGTTAACATGCATAGCATGTCCCAGGTCTAGGAGAGCGACGATGCTGTATAGCCTCTATTAATTAAGGGCTTATCCGTAGCTTTTCTGCAGAGCAGCAGGAAGTAGGTAGGTGACAGTTTTAAATGTGTTTTGCATGCATGCATTTACATTACAGTTTTTGGTGCATGACCACTTTTTGGTATATGACACCGGTGAACCCAAATCAATGAGCCTTCTGTTGTACTTATTTTTTTTTAATATAAAGATAAGCTGCAAATACAGATCAGATATTATTACCAGGTGTAAACAGGGTCTTATATTAGGTAAAACAGTTTGGCTTTATTTGAGATATATATCTATATATTAGGGCTGTCAATCGATTACAAAATGTAATCTAATTAATTACATACTCTGTAATTAATTAATCAAAACGAATCGCATACATAATTAACTGTGCCTGAATCGATACTTTGTAAGAAAGTAAAAAAAGAAAAGGGGAAAAAAAAGGGTACTAAACAACAGTTGGTGACATTAAAGAACAGCTTTTTTATTGCTAAGGCCATATGGTCAAAATTAAATGATTTAATAATGTATAACAATAACTTATTTCACTAGTAAATTGCTGTTGAAGGACAAAAACAACCACCAGGTGGGAAAAGTACATTTACAATAACTTCAAATGCACCACGAGGGTGTAGTTTACCAGTTTCATTGAACGCACCGTTTTTCGACGGCTAAAACACAGTCAAACTTTACACCGTTTAGCGTTAGCTGTCAGCATTTTAACCGTTTTTAATCCAGCTATTAGCTAGCGGTAGGCTAACGTTAGCTGCTGTTGAGTATAGTGTTAAATAGCTAGCGGTAGGCTAATGTTAGCTGCTGTCGAGTATAGTGTTAACTAGCGTCACGTGCAGCGGTGTTTGTGTTGCCTGTATCGTCTGTTTCAGAGCATCAGAGAGAAGAGCAGACATATCAGTGGCACCAGATTTCGGTAGCCAGGGTTGGCAGGAAGAAGATTTTTACAAGTAAATGTTCCAATTAATGATCCAGGCAGCACATTCTCGTCTCCCGCCTTCTTTTTAGAGTCCCATGGTGGCTAGAACGGCTCCGGGTCAAACGTCAATATGGAATGGATTAATCTGCGTTATTTTTTTTAACGCGTTATTTTTTCGCAGATTAATTAATCGAAATGAACGCGTCATTTTGACAGCCCTATATATATATATATATATATATATATATATATATATATATATATATACAAAACTAAGAAAAATGTAAGGTTAACACATGAGACCTGCTTTAGATAAACCCAGGAGCATAACACTTATACAGGATTCCCTGCAAACAAAAAAAGTTCAAACAAGTTCATTTTGTGAAGACAGAGAAAAGGCATGAATATATGAACGTATTGCTCAGATTCGTCATATATCAGTGCAATACATAAATAATAAGTTGTTAAAACTATGGATTGTTTCTTTTCATCCTCTATTATTTGCTCGTTAATGAGCCTAACTTAGAGAGGAAGCAATGAAAGTTTATAGCGATGTCTGCATACTGGGACCCTGTACCTTCTCCCTGAGTTCAACAAAACATATTGTGCAGCACATAAGAGCTGTCAGATCAAGTGCTATTAGCCTTAGATAGTTGTCTACCTAAACAAAACAAAAAAAAGATCCTGAGGGGTAAGTGGGCTGGCATGATCTTGCCTGCTGTCTTGACCAGGTTGAGGATCTTAGCTTTAGATTTAACGGTTACATTTCCCAAACCAGCTAGTGATACCGTACTGTAAGATGGACTCTATTGTCGCCCTGTTAAAGATTGGCATAATATTTTTGGCATAATACGCTTGCCACCTGTGTCTGAACTGTTGACTTTAAACATCTTGAAGACGTTCTGATGCAACTCTGGACAGTAGCCTACAATGACGCAGCAGTATTATTTGCCTGGTTCCTGGTGTCTCTTAAGCAACACAAGGATCTGTTTTTTCAGTTCTGTAGGTAAATCTCTGCTTCATTTGCCAACATTCAAAAAGTTTCTGGCGATGCAGCAACAGAAAGCTGATAGTTGGTTTAAGTGTGTCTCCTAGTCAAATGATTGTTCTTATACGTGGAACTCAAAGAAGTGAGATGTTCAGCTGGATGTTGGAGGCTCATCAGACAGTAACGGGTGTTTCTGACTGAACACGTCGCAGCACAAGAAACGGCAAAAAAACCCATCAGGACAGGTAACGACTCTGACTGAACACATTAACACTGGGGCTGAGTGGTTGTTAGTGGTTGACAAAGTTTTTAGTTTAATGTCCATTATTGGTTTTAATTGTCTAATGAGCCGTTTGTCTTGGGTGGTGATGGTGCAGTGGATATGACACATACCTTTGTTGTGGGAGATCTGGGTTCAATTCCCACTGCATGTCCCTGAGAAAGACACTTAACCCCTAGTTGCTCCAGAGTCGTGCGACCTCTGACATATATAGGAAATGTAAGTCGCTTTGGATAAAAGCGTCAGCTAAATGTAATGTAATGTAACAAGAAATTATCACAATATACACACATATGCTTTTGGTCTTTAACTGCCTGATATATTAAGGGGTCTGTGATTGCATTTTCATCTGCTGAGAATTTGGAAACAAATCACGCACTCTGCTCTTGTTATAACATCAATGTTTATTTACAAAAAAACTTAATGTTTTCAGGCCCTCCGAATACTCCCATTGAAAAGTGATCGTCTATTGTCCCACACCTGGGGACACAGAATGGGAGGGGAAAAATGTATTTAAGCCCGGTTGTGTTTGTTGTTTGAAATACTCTTGATGAAGGTCGGGAGGGACCGAAAAATAAACGGTGATGCTTGGGGACTGCAGATGTAAACTAGCATTAGCTAACTCTGGTACAAAACATCTTTTCGTAAGATTAATGTATTTTGTACATTGTCCCTGACAAATAAACTAATAAAAGAATAGCAAGAGCAGAGTACAGGATTTGTTCCTTTGTTTCCAAGTTGATGTAATTTTCCAACGCACCTGCACAGATTTTTTGGATGTGGGATCGGTTTCTTCAAAAAATTGTCATCTGCTGGGAATAAAAAAAACAACAACGTTAAGTGTTTATTCTCACTACAAACAATAGCCCAGCAAGTTGTAATGGAATATATCTTTTTTTAAATAATTTGTATACTTTATTGATCCCGCGGGGGGGGGATTACAATTGTTGCACTCTGTTGTTGGAACACACTACACCAGTGGCGGTTTTTGGCACGGCCGAAGCGGGCAGCCACCCGGGGCGCATTTTTTTATGACTCATGGGGGGGCAGCACGAGCACTTGAAATAAAAAAGTAAATACTCAAAGCGGTTTTCTACTGTATTATCTATCATTTCACCGTGTGGGGAATTGGTAAATTTGCGCCCCTGCTTGCTGAGAAAGTGCCGTGCGCACACTGCACAGAGAAGCTGTGTGGGAAGGGGAAAGGGGAGGGGGGGTACAGTTGACCTCTGGGTCAAACGGGTTGCTGGGCATAGGCGCCGATACCGTTGGTGCTCCGCAAATACTGAGCACCCACGAAGCTGATCATGGTTATGTGTCAGTTAAACTTTTCATCTCAATCCTATCCTGAGTCGAAAGAGCCTTGCCTACGGCTTTATTATCGAGTTGATAGGCGTGTGTTCGTGTCGGCCATCTGAAAAGCAAACATTTTTCGACTACTTTTTTTTTTTTTTTTTTTTTTTTTTTAAAGGGCGTGCGCCCGTGAGCATTCAATAGGGGAGCAGATTTCATACAATAACATCATTGATGATTTTGCATCAAGGAAGGCCAGAAAGGTCAGGTTTTAGTTTGTGTTTTCTGTTCTTAGTGCAATAGTGTAACAGTTAGATTCTCTTTAGTGTGTTTTCACATTTGTGTGATGAAGGATTTGTGCTATTTAGAATAGGCCTATTTATTCTATATTTGATTTGTATATTATTCTTAATATTTTATATTATTGTTGCTCTCTGCTGTTACAATTTTTATATATCTGATTGTATATATTTTTGGCACATTTATTTATTTATTTATTTATTTATATATATATATATATATATATATATATATATATATATATATATATATATATATATATATATATATATCTCAACATAAGTGAAAGAGAAAATTATATTTCTTAATTGCACAAATCTTTCATTAGAACATTTGAAAAACACACTTAAGAAAATCCAGTTATTTAACTATTGCAATTACAACAGGAAACACAATCTCCACCAACAAAAACATTTTCAAAAGACAATGAAAGCAATTCTGCAAAAAATATGACAGTATAAGTTATCAGAACTTAAAATAAATATACACTATAATATAGTAATTTTGCAAAATTCTGCAATTTTGTGTTGTCTTTTTTTTGGGGGGTGGGACACTCGAAGGGGGTCTCACCTTGGGTGTTATTCAATGTAGAACCGCCCCTGCACCACACACAGGCCTGAAATACACACACATACTCAGTACCTAAACATGCACAATTAGAGAGATGTCAGAGAGAGGGGCAGCGAAAGGGTCAAATAAACACGATGCTCTCTGTACAACAGAATACTGAAGATGATGACGATGAAGAGTTCAGGAGCCTTCCTCCTCCTCCTCCTGCTCAGACTGAGCAGTACTGCGTCTGGACTGGGATCAGTGGTGCAGAGAAAGTCTTCATACATCTCAAAGTATTACACATGGCAGGACGCTCAAAGCTACTGCAGGAAGTGAGCTTTTACATTTTATTGACATTTACATAAATAGCTATTAGAAGTGACCAGGAAACTAGGATTTGTTCAGAACTTGGCAGCACAGCTTTCTTCTATTTTGCCCCCCTGCTCACGGAATAACCTTCATAACACATCAGCTTATTGATTCGGTCTCCCTGGGAGAGTTTAAAACTCTGACAAAAAAGAGTGCAATTGCTATTCCTAAACTGGCTTTTGTATTTGTATGATGTATCTGTTGTTGTCTCTTGTCTGTTTTTACTGTGCTCTATTTTATAATTGTCTTCCCTTGTTATGGTGCGCTGTCTTGGATTTAAATCTCAAGGGACTTCCTGGTTAAATAAAGGTTAAAAGAAAATAAGTTAGAATTTGTAGTTGAGGTAACCCTTTACTTAAATTTTTAATTTAGTGTCGTCATTAAGTCAAAGTTTCAATTTGTCCAGTGGTTTGTTTTATGAACAAATATCTGCAAAACTTATAATGTTCCCATCAGCCATGTGAAACCACCTCTACTGTACGTATAATTTAGTTTTGAATCACTTGTATTTTGACAGATGTCATAGCAAATAATTTGTTTTTTCATGGTTTATTTTTTGTTCGAACAGCTCAATTTCCTACACTGATTTGGCCACCATCTTTACGCAGTCAGATGCAGACAACATGCATGTGTGGTCTTATCATGCATGGATCTCACTGCACAAAAGCAATGCCTGGATTTGGTCTAATAAATATGGAATTGATGTCAACGATGAAACAAATCAGTACCTCTGGGGGGATGAAGATCACAACAGAGAGAACGAAAACTGTGCTATCGTCTATTACCCCAACCGAAAGTAATGGAGACTGTTCTAACACCATTTTTTTTAAAGACTTACACAATGTTTTTGAATGTTAAACAGATTATTTTTTATCTATTCTTAATTTTTTTTAGCAGCCACCCACAGCTTTTCTATAAGGTTAAACATTTGGCAACACTATATAAATCAGTCCTTCCAGAAAAATGCGGAGTTTTTTTGTGATTGTTGCGGGCAAAAATCCTTGATTATGCGGCACGTTTTCTTAAAAAATGCGATGGAATATGCGGGATATTTATGCAATTTTATGCGATGAAATTGCAGGAACTCTCAATTTGCGGGAACTTGTGGTTTCATCATGGCTTCATCACTGGTCTGCAGCTTTTCGGTGATGTTCACGTCACGTAATTACATCACTTCCTAACGTTGCCATGGCAACGGGAAAATGGCTGCTTCTGTGTAAAGTAAACGCAACATTTCTCAACTTTCTGCTAAGATATGTGACTTTTTTGCAACGAAAATGTTATGGGATTATGAAATCATGCGAGCCCCGCATATTTTGCGCGGAAATCGGCAATTTATGCAGCAAAAGTGCGGCGTATTTGAAATCGCATAATCGCGTTTTTCTGGAGGGACTGATATATATATATATATATATATATATATATATATAATCTGTTTGTTAGAACACACTACACACAGGCCTGAAATACACACACACACACACACACACACACACACACACACACACACACACACACACACACACGCTCAGTACCTACACATGCACAAATGGAGACTGAGCTAATGTCACCCCAAATCACTAATAAATGTTGAACAGTCAATTAACTTACATTTTTAGTTATTTTACTGTTAAGAAACATTGAAATGATAATTATTTGTCAACCTAATGCTATAATTTATGTAATTTATTTGTTGGACACATAACATGTTATCTAAGTATTTTTAATGATTACCAAATGATTCGTAAACCTTTATAAATTGTTTGGAGACCATCGAACATATTCAACTTATTATTATTATTGGATTATTATGAAGTTCAAGCTGATTATGATACTTTGTTAATGATTAATACATACTATTTAAATCTTCTATAAACATTATGTAGATATCTATTATCAGTCCTCAAATAATCATTTTACTTTTAGAGATCACCAAGAAAGCTATAATGGAGGAGTTAATGTTACTTAATGCTTTATAAACCACCTATTTATAATTATTATGAGCATTAGTTGCAACTTTATAATAGCATGCAAATCATTTTTATAGATGGATTACAAAACAATTAACCACTGACAAAGTATTAACTATCTACATTTATAAACTAAACATTTTCTATTACATGATAAAATTACATCCTAACATAAATCGTCATTGTTTGTTAACAGAAAAATAACTGTTTGTTCACCATTTATTAATGATGGTTTTTATATTTAAATGGTCACCAAACATTACAATCTAATATTGTTGTCAAATGTATTGTTGTGTGGTAATAGAGGCATGAATTTAAGTCTTAACAAGCTGATATTTACAATGTATGAAAGCTTATGGCTGCCAGGAGTATGGTAGCCAAGAGAGCTCTGTGCACTGCAACTTAAATGCACTCAAAGTATTTGACTGCCGCCTTCCATAAATTAATTAATTGCCTGCTAAGGGATGCCTTGAAGGGCATTGACCTGCTTATACCATTGTCAAATGCCAAATAACTTTTTAGGACCATTAATATATATTTTTATGTTTTGCAATCAAAAACTTTTTTTGAAAACACGTCTAAAGGCCCGGACACCCAGAGCCGATAATCGGCCGTTGGACAGTCTGGCGAGGTCAGTGACTCGAGTCTGTTCGGTGTGTTCCGTGCCGTCATCCTTCATTTTGGCCGATTTCACATGTATAATCGGCGGGGCGGGCACTGCTGGCAATTGGACTCAAATGACCCATCTGATTGGTAGAGTGCTAAGCCGGAAACGAGGAGCGGAATGAGCGTGACTATAGTCTCTCAAAATCTGACAAAAATCTTTTAAACTGACCTTTGTTGATCTGAAATGAAGACCGATTCAGCAACTGCACGGCCTATTTCTTGCTTAAAATGTTTTCAGAAACACGTTTCGGTGATCTATTTTAGTACAATATGAGATCGTATTCTGAACAAGCCGCCATGACAGTCTTTGAATTTCCGGAGAAACCAGACCCACGTGACCTGCGTTCGTCCAATCAGCTGCCGGTTTTCATTTTTTGGGTGACAATACAGTTTAGCGCCACCTGCTGTTATGGAGACGTATTACGTCTCGTCGCTTTGGTGTGTACTGAGGCACATTTTTGACCAACTCGGGGAGACTGATCAGTCCAACTGCTTTTTCTGCCGACGGTCGGCCGTCTGGTTGGTGTGTAAGCAGCTTAAGGGTTTCACTAATACAGGGAACCCATAAGGTTATTTTGCAATGCAAACATTTATTTCTCCATTAAATAGATAGAGGCCTCTAGATATATCTAGTCTGCTCAGCTCATAGAACCTTTGGCTCAGCTACAGTATGAGCCAGATTAGCCAGCTAAAGAGGTAAAGGTAAGAGGTAAAAACCGAGAGGTAGGGCGCATAGCACATTGCAGGCACAGAAGCAAAGCGCAGTACACGTCGTCATTGCTTCTGGCTTTGGTAGCTTTGGATTGGTTTGTTGACAACAAGACCAGCTAGCTATCCAGCCATGTCATTGTCTCCAAATCAATAGAAAGATTTTCATAGACAACTAATGCGCCATGTATACTGTCGGCCATTAATTTAGCGCAGTCAGTCAGTTTCACCAGGAACTACTTAGTAGGCCTCCTAAATCCCTTTATTATAGACACCCTAAGGCCAATCAGAATTGAGTATTCACACAGACCGTGCTCTAATTAGCGTTATGGATGATTGTGTGACTTTGACATAATTAGAGATATTAGCATGACACTTCTTTTTATGTTCATCGGTTTTTGTCCCAATGTTTTCTTGGTTCCAATATTATGTATTACTTTCTGCGTTTCTGTATTTCCATGTTTCCTAATTTTCTTGTGTTTGGTCTATTTGCATGTGTTTTCTTAAGTTACAGCACATTGAGCTCTCTTGGCCACGATATAGGAGGGTATAGGGGCCCCACTCAAAATTCAAAAGCATTATTTGAATTGGAAAATGGACAGCAGTCGTGCAAATACTTTTTTATTTGTAGTAAATAGGCTAAATCTACAAAAACATTGGTCTGGTCCTAATATGAAAAATGCAGCCAACTGTAAGCACAATGTTCTTCTGAAAAGGACACATTGAATTCAGGCATACAATTCTTGCTCTTTGTAATTTTGTTGTCCATATTTCTCTTGAAGGTTTTACGCCAGAAGTTGTGATGGATACTACTTTTTCTTTTGTATCGAGTACACAAGCTACAACACACACAAATACATATTTATACCACAGTCAAAGTCATGGTCTGATGCCCAGCAGTATTGCCAGAGTGAGAAATACCAATATCTGGCAACTTTCCATGACCGTCACACAATATACTCAACTGTCTATGAGCAGGACTTTCCAGTCTGGACTGGACTGCACAGAGAAGGTAAAGACCAACACAATTGCATTCTATAAACTGCTCTTATGTATTCATATCATATTCATATTAAGAAAACTGACCATGCAATACACCCTATGCAATATTCCTACAGAGTGGAGAAAGGAGTTGAGGATAGCTATAATCAAATTAGTCTACATTCTGAAACATGTACCATGGCGTAAAAAAGTATTTTTACCATGCACAGTTTTAATATGTATCATATTGCAGGTTTTATGTATAGCACTTTGTGATTTTTATCTGTGAAAAGCGCTATATACTGTAAATACATTTTATATACTTACTTACATAACATTAACTGACGTAAGAATTTAGACGGATATGATGCTACTATCAGTTTAACCAGGGGTCTTCAACATTTTTTAGGCCAAGGATTCCTTAACTGTAAGAGAGATGGAGCATGCAGGGACCCCCTACTACATACATACAGAATATTGTATAAAATGAAGTTGCCTCTTAAACTGGGGCTACAATAATGTGTAGGGCGGCCTAAAGCCTTTATACATACCTTTTTATGGTGCATAGAATACTAAGCTATTGAAATAATAACTTTTGGCATGAGTTAATAAATTACGTTTTAATGTTAAACACAATGTGGCACAGTCAATCCTTAGGATTACCTGTATCTGTGGATGGCTATATTACCTTCAGGCCAGTAAGACTACCATCAGTGTTGTTGTTTTTCACAAATAGGCTGATTTATATTTGCTAATATGTTGGATTTAAGGTAAAACATTTTGAATTGCCCCTCAGGGACAAATAAAGATATTTGAATTAAGTGTTGAAGAAAAATCGAGGGTTCCCGGACCCCCTGTTGAAGATCTCTCAGTTAAACAGTTTAAAACGATACTATTAAAACAAAAATAATAAGTAATTTGTAAGTTGTTTTTTTTGCAAAATAGACTATACAATCTATTTCTTAACTGCTAGTTAACTTGCTATTGCTTACTTTGCATTAACAAGTTGCGTTTTAAGCTCTTTTTTTCTGCTTGTGGCGTTCTGCTAGACGGCGCTCACAGCGTAAAACTGACACGACACTACATTGGTGAGGACTGGTGGGTTAAATCGACTGTCCTACACACAGAGTATGCACGGCAGTCCCACAGCTGACAACCACGCCGGTAGTTGAAGTGCAGGCGGTCTCAGACATACACACGGCAGACAGATGTAGTGTGTCAGTCGCACACCCGATTCCAGGAAAAAGGCTACATGTGTCCACTGATGCAAGTCCACAAATGTCCACGGAACATGGAAAGTATGTCCGAGCCTCCCGGACGGTGGACTGTGAATCCGTTGCTTGCTTGTCGGTTAACAGTTAATAATTGTTTTTCGGACAGAAAAACTCTAAATTAGCATCACTAGCTCAACCCCCAACTTTGGCCAAAAATCTGATGTTGGGATGGATAGTTAACATTCTGACAAAGAGTAACAATGCCAAAGTAAAGTCACTGAGAAGATGACATAGCATTAAGAGCGACTACGGCAGCAAGTTGTATGAAAGCCTGAAAATCCACGTAAGGAGGTTGGTTGGGGTGGTGGATGGGTCAAATACAGGACTTTCACCCAGGAGACCGGGTATCGTGTCCCGCGTGTTACATTTCCTAAACCGAACTATCGCTTTCTTGTTTTACTAAATGCAACCATTCCGTTCTTCTTTTCCTAAAGTCAACAGTCCCGTTGTTGTCCCGTGTCCCATTATTGTTTTCCTAAACTCAATGGAATTGTTGGGGCCATCACAACATTTTCGGTGATTCCGTGAAACTGTCACAGATTTTGAGTTAAAGGTCCCATGGCATGAAAATGTCACTTTATTAGGTTTTTTAACATTAATATGCGTTCCCCCTGCCTGCCTATGGTCCCCCAGTGGCTAGAAATGGCGATAGGTGTAAACCGAGCCCTGTGTATCCTGCTCTGCCTCTGAGAAAATGAAAGCTCAGATGGGCCGATCCAAATCTTGCTCCTTATGAGCTCATAATAGAGCAAGGTTACCTCCCCTTTCCCTGCTTTGCCCACCCCGAGAATTTGGCCCACCCATGAGAGAGAGACATCATGGCTTTCAAACGAGCAAAGTGGTAGATGGTCCAGGCCACACCCCCACCCTCCACCTTGCCCCCCCCCCCCCCCCCCCCCTTCCCTCCTCCTCAATAGACACAGACACAGAAATGGCACATACTAAGGAAAGCTCATTGTGGGACTGGCTCTAGTGGCTGTAATTCTGCACCAAGGCTGAATTTCGGGAAAGAGACTTCAGATACAGTATTAGGGGACCACTAAGGTCTATATAAAAGCATCCAAAGAGCACCATGTCATGGGACCTTTAAGGGGCCGTGTTTATTTCACGGAATTCTGTGAGATCAGGTTGGGCTGTCAGAGTACAGAAATTGGGCATCGAATGAGCCAGGTAATGGCGACTGTGTTTCCATCTCCTCGAGTAAAGTGGCTGCATGTGTCCACGACAGTACATTTAACGTGGCTACGCGACCGAAAACAAGTCCGCAGCTGTCCACAGAACGTGGAAAGTATGTCCAAGCCTCACGGTAAACTGGGACTCCGTTCCCTGTTAGGTTAATGCTCTGTTTACAAGGGTCAGCTAACAGTCAGAAAGAAATTAGCATCACTAGTTATTTTTTCATGTTTTCTTGCAAAATACAGCTTAACCCCCATCTTTAGCCAAAAGTTAACTTTTTGCGGACCGTAATCAGACTTTCATCTCAACTGTGTTGCTGAAGTTTCAAACATCTGTTCAGCAGGGGGAACATGGAGGTGGAGCACAGGGCTGTCGCAGTTCAGAAATTGGGCACCGCATGAGCCAGGGAACGACGACTGTGTTTCCATCTCCTCAATGAGCAAAATGATGGCTACCCAAAACTGCTCTGCTCGATTTCCCTTCATCTGCTTCGCGGACAACCTGGTCTTGGTAAAGGAGAACAAGACATGGGACGAGGCGCTGGAGCACTGTCGAGCCCTCAGTTCAACCTCCCAACCCAACCTTCGCTACGAGCTGGTCAGCGTGCAGCCTGGAGAAGACCAAGCCTACATGATGAACAGGGTCATGGAGGCCGACACTGAGGAGGTGGGTTCATTTTCAGTCACATGTAAGAAATGTTTTTATAGGTGCCATGTCTTAAAGGGGCGCTATGCAGTTTTGGCAATTTCTTTTGTCTCTTCTTTCTCACTTTTTGCTGGCAGGTTTCTCTATAGAGCTCCCCCTACAGCTTCAGAATAGATATTTGGCAGTTCCTATGTTTACTTGTGTCTAACTCCTCGCTTGGTCAGTCTGCCGTTTCCTCTTTCTCTGTTCCTCTGACAATGCTTTCCCAGCTTTCTGCTTCTTTTTTGCATGCTCAGCCATGACGATAGTGTGAAAAACTCAATCGCTACCTTGTTCTTATAGCTAGCCAGTTCCTGTACGTGTGCAGTGCCGTGAAGCAATTTGTTACATCGCGAGACTTGATATCACGCGATACTTCCTGACGCTGAGGCCGCCAGCTCGCCGGCCGAAAGTTGCAAGGGTGGTTTCTCCACTCACAGGCACTAGGGGGGAGCGAGACAACCACCATTTAACTCGGAAAAAAAGTCATATAACCATTCCAATGACTCCGAAGCTGTTCAGTTAAGGTAAATTAAGCTAAAAAAAACTGCATAGTTCCCCTTTAAGGTGGGAAAACACATCCACACTAACCAATGCTCGGTGGAGCCCATTTGGAGGGAAATTTGAATGGCTTTACAGAAAAAAACAGAATGAACGTGTTTTTTTTCCCTAAAGCAAACGTAGCGTAAGCTTTTTTAAATCATTTATTTTCTACCAGTTAGCTGGCAGTCAGAAGGCCTCTGGCTTGGAGGGGAAATTCTATGGTACTTCATCTGTATAACTATTCCTTTTTTTTTGACACTGTGTCTTTGATATGTGTGAAAAGTACAGTCGTGCGACACTTCACCTGTCGTCATGAATAACACAAAATCTTTACATTTTTACTCCCCTTCACCTATACATAAGGTGAGAGGCAGGGTACATCCTGGAGAGTGCGCCAGTTGATCTAAACTTTAGATCAACTGGCGCTTTAGATTCTAAAGCATACAGAAGAAAGACAACCAGTCATTCTTACATTCGCAGCAATTTTGAGTTATCCGGACCAGCATATTATTGGACTTTGAGAGGAAGAACACAGGGAAACATTGAAACCCTGACTTAGAAAGACTCCAATCAGGACCGTCTTGCTGTGAATTGACTGCCTAAAATGACTTTAGCTACAGCTGGTGCAATAAATGCACTGAGCATTGTCCCTGTTAAATAATCGGAATACACACAATACTTACAAAAAAACTGGAATAGCACTCAGAAAGCACAGACCTCTGCCAAAGTCATTCATGTGCTCCTTGGAGGGTCCCATTATTGTGTTGGAAAGCCATTCTTCCGACTTCGGCGTGTTCATGAGCTTTAAGTCATAATGTGGAGACAACACGGATGCTAAAAAAAGATATGTTGTGTTTTATTGCTCGGTGCATTTAAACAACACGTTGATAGCCATTTCCAGTATTTGTGTGAAGACGCAAAGCAAAGGAAACGGATCAGCTGAACCATGAAATACGATCAAATTATTCTGACACCGCATGAATGCAGCACAAATTCCCTATCACACAATGTAAGTGAAAGTGAAAAATAATTATTGTACCTGCCCTGTAATTAATGCTCTGGAATTAATGACCACAATGTGAACACACACAATTGTACCCATTGTACATCAATGTGATCCTCAAGATGTAAAAAACACAGTGATTGTGATTATTATTATAATTATGATTAAGTACTGTTTACCAAACTCTAAGATGGTGCCCATTTACTCCAATCAAAGCTTTACCAAGCACATATGCTCCTGTGATGTGCAGCCTGCTGCATCTGCTCATAATCTCTTTCCCCCAGTTCCCACCAGCACAGCTCATAAACTTCACATTGAGATTACATCATGCACGTAAACATAGCTTTTCTAGGCTCTTGGAATGTACATATTTATGTTAAACCTTAATGGTTTGAAAATTAGTTATACAAATAGTTATAAGTGACCTTGTTTACAGTTTTGTAGATGTCTCTTTCATAATGATGGTGGTCTATAGGGGGAAAATGCTTTGTGGACAGCAGGTGGAGACTCATTAGTTCTTTCCTCTCCTTAGGTGTGGGCAGGCCTCCGTTTCCTGGCCGGTGAATGGCTGTGGGTGAACGGGGCGCGTATGTTGTACTCTGACCTGCCCCTCTGCCCCCCCCTGGTGCAGCACTGTGGAGCCTTGTCCAAGAACAACACAGGAAGCTTGGAAACCAAAGACTGTTCTGAGAAAAGGAACTTCCTGTGTTATAGCACATACTGACATCACCCCTATCATCTGCATCAAGGTGGTCACTAGCAGAAGTTTATCTTCATTAGATGGCGATAGATATATACAACTGTGTATATACAAGCGAGTCTCTCATAGACTTAGTCATGTATCAGCTTATTAGAAGTTAGCAATTTAAACCAACTGATAAAGAAACTGATTTAAAGTTGACTCTGATATGATGAAAGTCAAGTCGACGTAGACTAGTCGCTGATGACGTCATTGACATTTTTTTCAAATGTAGTCTTATAAAAATCACAGGAGGAGAGAATGCTTTGCATTTTAGCTAGCTGTATTTTATCACCCTTTAATTACAACCCTTGTATTGATTTTCTTAAGGTGCTTGCTTTCTGTAGCTTAGCCTTTCTAGCATTTTGCAACCTGTCCAATTTATCAGCAAGCGCTTTTGCATTGACCTTAACTGACGTTACCCGTTTTTCAGTTTGTGCTTCAACACCGCTACTCACACTATGGGTTTACCAGCGGTAACTTCACGAACACCATTCCTGGTAATTATGTCCGCGCATCTCCATGATAGTCAGTCAATCAGTAGTTCGCCGTAACAAACGGTCAGTGCAAAATCTATTGTCCGTCCTCGTTGGCAACCAATGCATTGCGTTTATGCATAGTTAGGTGTGCACGCAATTTAAATGGCTATTAAAGCTATAGTGCGTAGTTTCTTCCCCATGAGGAATTCTAAGTAATGACAACAAAACGCGTCCACACGATACAAGCATTCCGTGATCGCGCACAGCCCGATCAGACTCTGTGTGATGATCCAGTGATCCGATGCTCGACAGCCTGTAACGTTAGCAATAGCACGTAGCTCCTGCATGTCTTTACACCAACACCTTTTAGCAAACGTCCTTTAATGTAGTCAAAATCCAAACAGCTACAAGGCAGCGCTGCTCAATCTCTCTCGCCATGTCCTTATGTCCCAAATGTTCCGTGGCTTTCAAATGAAGTTCCAAAAGAGCTGTGTTTTTGTCAGTGACAGTGCTACATGTCTATGTTGTTGGTGACAAAACCACATGATCAGCGAGTAGTCGATGTCAAGCTCAAAACGTCATTGTGAAGTAGTAAAGTCGAATAGTCAATTAGTCTGCGCAACCCCTAATAGGGAGTTGGTTTCACGTAGCGATTCTTTATCAGTAAATATTAGTGTAGAGCAAACCAAAGCTGCTCATTATATTGAGGTGAATAATATATGGTCTGTTGTTGAAGTAGCATTGATCACTTAGACGGGGGGATACATTTTGTCCCTACCAGAGATATATAGAAGAGTAAGGGGGAAATCCCATGCATCGCCCCTAGAAAATTGCCCCCTGCTATTCATGTTTTAACTGTTTGTGATATTTTGCAATTATTACAGTTTTTGGTTATTATTGTTGATTGGCTCATGACCATCATGACCATACATTTGCATTTCCCTACATGTATTTTGAGAATATTAACACCATTAACTGATCCTTAAACAGAAAATAGAACCTGTGCCATTTCTTATTTGTGTGTCCACGTTTCACTTTTCACACTGTTTAGCTTAAGGAGAATTTACATGGACACAGGCCACTCCAAAAACGTGTTCATAACTCACTGTGAGCCATGTCCATGTTGTAATGGAAACACTGGAGATGAAACTGATTCCTGTCATTGATCACTGAGTGTTGCTGTGAAGAGAAACACACTGTAAATCACTGAAGTCAGCAGGAAGAGTATTGGTGTTGGCAGATACACACACACACAGCGCATCCACAACAAAAGTGTGTGTGTGTGTGCGCTGAGCAGCTGATGGGATTACTGTTCTGCTATCTTGGGAGTGAAATAGCTGAGTCAAACAAGAAGATTCTAGTTTTTGAAACAAATACAAATTGAATCGATAGAAGAATATCTGGAAAATATTGAAAGCCGGATGAATGGTATTGTAGTTAGTGTGATTGGACCTTTCTGTTTCTTCACAGCTAGCTGCCTCAGTGTGTTGTTTAATGAATCTGGCAGCTATTCAGTCATGCATGTTTCACAGATGTGTCATGCACTCTTTATGAGCGAGCGATGGAAACCTTTCCTGGAAGGCAGAGACTTATTAGAAACCGTGTGTGTGTGTGTGTGTGTGTGTGTGTGTGTGTGTGTGTGTGTGTGTGTGTGTGTGTGTGTGTGTGTGTGTGTGTGTGTACACAGACAGAAATTGTATGAATGTAGTTTATCTGTGTGTAGTGTGAATAAAGTTGATACTGGAGTGCACTAAAAACAACTTCATAAAACAAATTAACAAAAGCAAAAACTCAAACATTTCTAAATTATGTTTGTCATTGTTTTCTAAAATCCCACATATGCGTAGTTTTTGAAGAGGAGCCTGCATCGCCAAAACGAATAATTTCTGAGTGCCTTCTAAAACATGTTTGACTGAAAAATGATTCATAAGACAGTTTTCTGATCTTTCTCCACTTCTTTTAAAAGAAAGCACAAAACTACTTGTGTCAAAGGAATACTCCACTGATTCAGCATTGCACTATATAACAAACTACAAGCACACTAATATTTCACTTTATTCCTAAATTCTGGTATTAAGGTATGTTTAAAAAGTTTTTAAACTACTCAAATAGTTTTTTAGTTATGAAGAAAGACTTGACGTCATTGCAGGTTGATCTAATGAGCATCTGCTCATTTGTCTTTCAAGAAGCAAGTCAATTTTTTTGTGTTTTCCAGGTAACGTGCGATTAAATACTCATAAGGTGACAGCCTCTGACAGGCTGCTGACGCACTGAAAAATATCCCTCTCACACGCATACATCGTGACATTGAAAACCAATCTCAGACTACCTCCGTAGTGCTAATGCTTTGACAAAACGTTTAATGCAAAATCAAGAAGCTTCCGTCTTCTAGTAAAACCAAGAGGCCAACTTAAAGAGATCTGATGAATTGTGAAATCTGAACCCTGACTCTTCCAGCTGGCTTAGAAACACCATGGGGACTTTGTGGTTATATTGTCAGCAGTAAATCAGCTATAGCTCCTATTGTTTAAGGCTAACTACATTTTTTTTTCAACCTTGTGTCTAAGTGACTGATGGAGACAACAATCTTTGACATTGGTCCAGTATTAAGCATGATCGCTGCAGTCGGCAGCGGCGAAACAAGCTACAATTGTCCAGCTTGTTAGTCTGGCTATCACCAGACCAAGCTCAATCTTTTAAGATTGGACATTAGTCTGGGGAATCTGCTCTGTATTTTCTACTGCACAAGAGGCGTGATCAACGGGTATAGTTCAAATGACTCTGTGCGCAATTGGATAGTCCTTCAACCAATCAGACCAACGATCTGGGTGACGTAGCAGCGACAGCGGCATCAACGGGTTGCTGCGCTTCGGTGGCTGAATGTAAACAAGAAGCTGCTTGGTCGCTTCTCTATTGTCATCTTGTTAAACCCGCCAATAGTGCGCCAGGTGGATAAGCCAGTTTGTGATTGGTTCCTGCAAAATTGTAACAGAAGCAGGATGGATAAATGTACAGGTTTCCAGCCTGAGCTGCAGGGAGAAATCAAATCGCCAGCAGATCGGGCTGGGTTTATCCAGTCTAGTAGCTTGTATTTACATTCACAAAAGTGCATGTTTTGCCACTGGCTCAGATTAATATTCTGTCTGCAAACATTATGGAAAGGATTTCTTAGGAGGTCGACCTTTCTGTTAAAGAGGTATATCCAAGATAAATTGCATTTGCTAAAGCCACCAGACTCAATGTAAATAAACAATTTTAGCATTGTAAAATACATTTTATTCAAAGCCGTTTTGGGTTGTCTTTCCACTTTTCCAACCGTGACAACTCTAGTTTTGGTTGAAATAAATGCATAGTTTACCTATTTACATTAAAAATATTATTTTTTTAAATGGAGTCTGGTGGGTTTAGAGCTAGCGACTTTAGAGCTGTTTCTGGTTAAACAACAAGGTCTTAGAGAGATTTTAAAGGGTTTCTTTCCATAATGTTGTCCGAAATAATCTGAGCCTATCAGTGGCAAAATAAAGCACTTTTAGTGGACCAAAATGTTGATGCACATTTGACCCATAGGGCCCATCTGTGGCTGCCGTTCACAGCGTTATATACTGGATCGGTTTCAAACATTGTTGTTCCTATCAGTCAGGTTGAAAAAAAATGGTATTTACCCTTTAAGGAGTTAAATGCTAGTCTTATTTTATTCCCTTTTAATAGTATTTAGAGATTTGGTAAAAAGAAATAAAATAGAATCTGCGTCAAGGGGAGATTAAGAGATTTAAGTGGATTAAAGTGGATTAGAAGTTAAAATGAAAATTGACAAAATTGCAGCAGTTGAACTGACGTGACTCATTCTTGCCTTGGAAAAGTTGATGTCAGAGTTTTGTTGTTTGCTTTGTTGATGTAGGCAGACACTGTAGTCCACAGCTGTGTGATCTAACAGAGAGCTGGTCATCCTCGACCCTCAGAATAGGTCACTTCCAGAGAAAACCCAAACGTCTCAGTCACTCCAGCATTCTCGAAATGTATTTACAGAAGAAAACCTGAACTCAGGTTGTCTTCTTCTTTATCATATTAACAACTGAGAAGATAGTAGGGCTCTCAACGTACAGTATATTCTAATTTTAAATATGAAAAATATACTGTACATTCGAATATTGTTCCTGGCGTGGGCCTGGTCCGTTGCTCCCTAAACAATTTAGCCAAGCCATAAATTAATGGGTCAGAGAATTCACAGCATGGTCCACAGCAAATTAGTGGACGTATTGAGGATGTTTCATGTGGCTGGCGCTACTGGAAGTTAAAAAACAAGGGTTAAAAACAAGACCCAGGAAGTGCTTCAAACCCAATTTGACTAAGGAGCCAAACTGTGGAATCACAACTTCTGTGTCCGTCACGTGATGCCATGGGGCCCAGAAATACTTTTTCTCATAGAGATCATGCCAAAAGAGACATCTGTGAATCAGTGGATACATTATTTTGAGCGTCACAACCCCTGCAATATATTGTTTCAAGGTCTTATTACATATTTATGAAGAAGACACCACAAAGACACCAAAGAAAATGTCTAACTGGGGACTCGTTTATTTTGTAATGTGTCGGCATGTAGATCTTTTAAAATGCATGTCTATGTTGAAATAAATATACAAGGCGTTGTGTCTTCCGTTTTATTGGTTTGCCCTCTATGGACATAATGCGCAAAAATAGATGTTTGGATATATTCAAACGTATGTTTTTTTCTGAACACAAAGTACAGCTAAGGCTAACGGGAATGTCATTAGTTTTGCAGGTATTTTAGTCATAAAACAAAGTATTGGGCAAATTAAAAATTTTATCTAATGATTGCGCTTGATAAAAATTCAGAGGATCACCAAAGTTACAATTCACCCCGAGGGGAACATATTGTAAATGTCTAAACAAATTTCATGGCAATCCATTCAATAGTTGTTCAGACATTTCACTGAAAACCATTATGAACCATCAGAGGAAAAGACAGGATCATCAAAGTCAGGATTCATCCTCTGGGGACAGACGCGCAGGAAGATATTTTTGGCAGGGGGTGCTGGCTTGCTGGAGGGGGGTCCACGGTCCATGTAGAGTCTAAAGATACTATGTTACACAGGCGCTGTATTCTGCTGACAGTGTGTGTCGCTAGTCCTTGGGTGTTTGGGGTTGGGCGATTGAAAAAAATTATCTTTTGAGACATTGCCAAGTAGCGCTGATAGATATAGTAGAAACTCATTCATCGTTGTGTGTGGCTGTGAGTGTGCGTGCATGCTATGCATAGGCTGAATTGCAATCTCGTCAAGACAAATCTGATTGGCCAATACACACTGAAAATAAATTAAATTATTTTAAAATTACTAAAATTATCCCTCTCTTCATCCCACGACATACATGACATGACATGTCATGACATGACATACAAAATGTTGTGGAACAGAAACATCAACCAGAGATATTTAGAAGCTATGATTTTATTGTCATCGCAGTTTTAAAGCTTCGCCACCACTTCCTGCGCCTATGTCTGGGGAACGTGAATGTCTGAACAAAAGTTTGTGCAAATCCATCTGGACCTTGATATATTTCACTTGATAAATTAAAAAGTTGACCTGCTGGTGGCACAAGAAGAAAAGTCAGAGGTTTACCAAACTCATTAGGTTTCATCGTCTAGGTATGAATATCTACACAAAATGTCGCGGCAATTAATCCCATAGTTCTTAAGACATTTTTGTTTGAACCAAAGTGGTGGACCAACCAATTGACAGACCGACAAAACAACATTGCCATCCATAAAGCCATTCAGCTAGGGAAGCTGAAAGCTATGTCAGGTGGGGGAACAAAAAAACAGAGGTTGACTTCCATTAAAGTCAATACCAACCATGTAAACTCAAAGATGCTGCAGGACTCCATTAGATTAATGACCCTTTTTGTACTTTAGTCTTTTTTTTCGCCGTATGTTGCAACAAGGATTGCCTCCCATCCCGTGTGTTCTTATTTTCCACACTCTTCCTGTAACAGGTTTAATGACAGCCTGAGTTACATCCGTGCATCAATCAATTGATACACTAAAACAAAGATGTACTCCTGAGGCAGTCTTTCCTTTCCAAGCTGCATAGCATCTCCCACAAGCTCTGTCAACTTTAACATTCTCCGATTAGCTCTTGAATGCTCCTTCTTGACGTCATTCACCTTGAATCCATTCCCTCATCTGTCTGGATCGGATCGGCAGCGGCTGCTTTCCTGCCCGTGACAGCGTTTTTACGGGACAGCTGGCAACGGTTAGTTGCTCTCTCATTGCGAGAGACTGATGGGCTGTTTTTGGCTCAGAGGGAAGAACAGAGCTGCAACCTTCAGGCTAAGACTTGTGACGGAAGTTCTCAGATTGTACAGTAAACTTATAAAACAGCAACATGCCTGCCAACCTTACTGTGATTAAACATTTGGTTATGCAAAGATTACAATGCAAAGGCAGCATGAAGACAAAGTCAGTGGATAGAGCAGAGGCAGGTTCACTCCAGGTGACATGAGTTGAGGAGACACATCTGCTCGGGTTGGAAATGTTTTAACCTTCAGCCAGACATTTTCATGACGCAAGAAAATTAAAATCAGTCTGTTTGCTAAATATCTACACATTGTGTAAACTGATCCTAACGGTTTGTAACAATTACTCATCTGTAAGACTCAAGCAGACTTTAAATTGGTCAATATGAAATGAATAATTTATTAAGAATTTACATAGAAGCAAAGGAAGATTTTAGTGACAATCTCAATATTTTCTTTGATGGTACCTATGGTGATGAGCGGTAATTGCAGGTGTCTTTTTGGATCTCACTTTCACTCGTTTTCATCATCTGTAGTCATCGTTCTTTTCTTTGTTTGTTCAACCATAGTAACCGATTACTCGCAATGCAAGCAGAGACCGAAAACAAAACCCAGCATGCCGTTATACCCTATACCCACAAGTATATTGAAAAACAAGTCTGCCTTCCCTCTCTCCAACCACTGCTGGGTGATGGATGAGCTTGTGAATTTTCCAGGGAATGTCGCCACAGAAACCCAGTCCATAATACTTCATACTATAAATCATCAATGGGCCATGTGCTCACTCGCCTTTGTGTTACTACCAACTAAGTTGCTACCTGAGTAGAACATTTTTAATTTCTCTTAAAGGTGCAGTAGGTAAGACTTATAAAACTAACTTTATGTCATATTTGCTTAAACTAACCCTATGTTTGAGTAGAACTACATGAAGCAGGTCATTAAAAAAAATCTGGCTCCTCTGGCACCACCTACAGCCTGTAGTGCGATTTGCAAAAATCCACAGCTCCCTGTTCAGATGCACCAATCAGGGCCAGGGGGGTGTCTAACTGCGTGTCAATCACTGCTTATGCACACGCATTCATTCTCCCTTGTGGGGGGAGGGGCTTAGGAGACTGTTTTGGGCTTTAGCTGAAAGCGGGGATGGACTGAGAAGTTATTGATGTTCAAATAGGCCTTTTACGCACTTCCGTATTTTTCTACCGGAAATACGTCAATGAAGTGTATTAGAACTTCCTGTTATTTTAGCGGCAGATACAAAAAATGGTGGAGTCAAAGAGTCGCAGTTTCTGTTGTGTTCCAGGCTGTTCGTCTTCCACCCAAAAACAGCCCTACCTTTCATTTCATTCTTTTCCTGTGGATCCAAACCTGAAAACCAAATGGATACAGGCGATCCGAAGAGAGGGAGCAGTTTTAATTTAAAAAGAGGTAGCACCTATGTCTGTAGCCGCCACTTCGCTCCGGATGATTACATTGGTGGCTGCATCGTGCGTCGCCTGAAGAGTGGTGTTGTCTCAAGCCAATTCCCTTGGAACAATTTTACTGCTCCTTTGAGAAGGGAGTCAGTATATGACAGAACCTTCAAACGTCAGTCTATCCAGCTATGCTGTGAAGATAGCAACATGGTGGCTAAGGCAGTAAGGATGGATCACGACTACGTGACACACCCACCCGCAGGTAAGATTGTTCACAATGTGTTTAGTAAGTTAATGCTAGTCAACTATGTGTACCATTAATGGATAAATGCATTTCTAACTGAACAACTTCATATGTGTATAACATAAGCTGTTCAGGAACGTTAGCCTGTTAGCCTACATCTGTAGCTAACACTGTTGATGAATTTCAAATGTAATGTTTCTGTAGCAAGATGCTCATGCGTCATTTTTAATGTTGCTGACATGTAGCGTTGAGGCTATTTACCCCCTCTGAATGGCATTTTTTCTGCAGTGATGTCATTAAAGAGTTGACATGATTACTGTTCTGTGTTGTGTTGAAAGGTAGCATAAATATGTTAATGTAAATGTATGTTTTTTTTTTTTTTTTTTTTTTTTATCTTTACAGGTGCTCTGGATGAGGCTTTGGATCACATCCATGACTTAGAAACCATGTTGCAAAACACTGACCTACCACCCCCTACTCTCTTCAGCCGATACTGTTCATTGGATTACCAAATTCGTTTCTACACCAAATTTCCATCCGAGAGGGTTTTTACTATTTTTTGGGAGTCGATTGCACCATCTGCCCTTCGACTGGTGTACTGGACCAAAGCAAAGAGGGCAGGTGAGGAAGGCTGCCAAGATCCCAGCCCACCACGCATCATGCCATTAATAGATGAGTTCTTGATGTACTCCATGTGGGTTGCTGTTGGCATGAAGGAGCAGCTCATTGCTCATGTTTAATGTGAGCATTGCCAGGGTCAGCAGGGTTACCATCACCTGGGCCAATTATCTTTTTATGATGCTGAGCTCACTTCCCATCTGGATAAGCAGGGAAAAGTTTAAGTCCACTATGCCCCTTAAATTCCAGAGGTACTGTCCCAATGTCAGAGTGATACTGGACTGCACAGAAATAGCCCTGGAGACAGCCTCATCCCTGACGTTACAGTCAGAAACATTTTCAAACTACAAAAACAGGACGACATTGAAAGGGCTGATTGGAGTTGCTCCCAATGGTTTGGTGACATTCGTCTCACCCCTGTACACTGGTTGCATCTCAGATAAGGAGATCACCAGGATCAGTGGAGTCGTTCCCTTGCTGGAGCCAGGAGACGATGTCATGGCGGACAAAGGGTTCCTCATTCAAGACCTCCTTGCTGATGTTGGAGCCAAGCTCATCATTCCACCTTTTAAGTGTTCAGCTAAATTCAACAAGGAGAAAACTGAACAAACCCAAGCCATTACCCGCCTCAGAATTATAATGGAGAGAGTGATTGTTAGAGTAAAGTCCTTTCACATCTTGGACTCTTCCGTGCCGCTCACACTGATTGGCAGTGTGAATCAGATCTGGCTTAACTGCTGTGTTGTAGCAAATTATCAAGGGCCTTTTTGTTTTGAGGAGTGAATTCGCGACTAGAGCCCCTTTTAACACCCCAGCCTCTATGCATTAGTTGGCTGGCCCTCGTTACACACTCGTCGCATAACTCACTGGTACCAGCTCATTTATCATATTCTGTGCTCACTCGTTCGCACTTTCCATCTTCCCTGTTATGCACAACTGTTTTTTACTTACAATTGACTCTTTCAACATTTATAGAGTCTGTCTATTCATGCATATTGTTATCCCTAAACTACATTACCACCTAGGCCACCATTTGCACTCTGTATTTTGACTCTTCACTACACTCAGCATTTTACATAGACTGTCTTTCATACTTATTGTGTTATCACTGAACTATATCACTAACTAGAACACAACTTGCACTAACTGTATATTGACTCTTCACTACATCTCAGCAGTGTTATAGACTGTCTATTCAAATATTTTGTATATCATATATCCTCCGATTTACTTACCCCTCTCTTTGCGACAGATTTGTAATGCCTACTTAATCTGCACTTTATGTAGCCTATTGTATTATGTATTCTTGTACTGTGACCATAGGTGAGGGTAGGAAGGAAAACTGACCGGTGCAACCCCTCTCCACCCCGACTACGCCTCGATATCCTGTCCATAAATACTACAAACAGGATTGGTGACAAAGCGCAGCCCTTGCGGAGGCCAACTCTCACCTGAAACGAGTCCGACTTACTGCCGAGAATACGGACACAGCTCTCGCTTTGGTCGTACAAAGATTGGATGGCCCTGAGAAGGGACCCCCTCACCCCATACTCCCGCAGCACCTCCCACAGTATCTCCCGGGGTACCCGGTCATACGCCTTCTCCAGATCCACAAAGCACATGTAGACCGGTTGGGCATACTCCCAGGCTCCCTCCAGGATCCTTGCGAGAGTAAAGAGCTGGTCCGTTGTTCCACGACCAGGACGGAATCTGCATTGTTCCTCTTCAACCTGAGGTTCGACTATCGACCGAGCCCTCCTTTCCAGCACCTTGGAGTAGACTTTACCGGGGAGGCTGAGAAGTGTGATACCCCTGTAATTGGCACACACCCTCTGGTCCCCCTTTTTGAAAAGGGGAACCACCACACCGGTCGGCCACTCCTTAGGCACCGTCCCAGACTTCCACGCAATGTTGAAGAGGCGTGTCAACCAAGACAACCCCTCCACACCCAGAGCTTTAAGCATTTCCGGACGGATCTCATCAATCCCTGGGGCTTTGCCACTGTGGAGTTGTTTAACTACCTCAGCAACTTCCACCAGGGAAATTGACGACAATCCCCCATCATCCTCCAGCTCTGCCTCTACCATAGAGGGCGTATTAGTTGGATTTAGGAGTTCCTCAAAGTGCTCCTTCCACCGCCCTATTACCTCCTCAGTTGAGGTCAACAGCGTCCCATCCTTACTGTACACAGCTTGGATGGTTCCCCGCTTCCCCCTCCTGAGGTGGCGAATGGTTTTCCAGAAGCACCTTGGTGCCGAAAGAACAAGATCCAGGGTACAAGCAGCCGAAATGGGTTTCCTCAGGAGGGTGGCTGGCGTCTCCCTTAGAGATAGGGTGAGAAGCTCAGTCATCCGTGAGGAGCTCAGAGTAGAGCCGCTGCTCCTTCACTTTGAAAGGAGCCAGTTGAGGTGGTTCGGGCATCTTGTAAGGATGCCCCCTGGGCGCCTCCCTAGGGAGGTGTTCCAGGCACGTCCAGCTGGGAGGAGGCCTCGGGGAAGACCCAGGACAAGGTGGAGGGATTATATCTCTAACCTGGCCTGGGAACGCCTCGGGATCCCCCAGTCGGAGCTGGTTAATGTTGCTCAGGAAAGGGAAGTTTGTGGTCCCCTGCTGGAGCTGCTACCCCCGCGACCCGATACCGGATAAGCGGACGAAGATGGATGGATGGATGGATTCTTGGATGGATGGACTGTATTTAATGTAAAACTGTATGTTGTCCTGCACGCTTATGCTTTTCTTAGCCAGGTCATCGTTGCAAATGAGGACCTGTTCTCAACGGCCTACCAGGTTAAATAAAAAATAATTGTTTTGTATGTAAATAATGTATAAAGAATGTGTAAATAGTATGTAAATAATGTAGTGTTCCCACATATTCTTAAACATCAAATATAAAATAATTATATAAATATAATTGTTATATTCTTAATATTTTCTGTTGAAATGTGACTTTGATTTCACTAAAACATTAGATGAACAATTAAAACAATTTTGGTCAAAATGATGCATCATTTAACTTTTTGGTATGTGTAACATCAACTGATTAATAACAACTGATTCAATAAATAACATCAAACACTTAGAATACAAAATAACTACAGTTCATCAACAGTAACACAGAAGGCAAAACTGATTGGTAAAGACAAGATTAGTGGAATTCAAAACTCCCCTAGGGAGGTGTTCCAGGCACGTCCAGCTGGGAGGAGGCCTCGGGGAAGACCCAGGACTAGGTGGAGGGATTTTATCTCCAACCTGGCCTGGGAACGCCTCGGGATCCCCCAGTCGGAGCTGGTTAATGTGGCTCGGGAAAGGGAAGTTTGGGGTCCCCTGCTGGAGCTGCTGCCCCCACGACCCGATACCGGATAAGAGGACAAAGATGGATGGATGGATGAAGTCATACTTATGCTGTTACATCAATGTTCATAATAACATGAAACTGTAACTTAGTAACTCAGTAGGGTGACCAGATTTGAGTTTGTAAAAAAAAGAGGAGTGAATTGAGCAATTTAGTTCAACCTGGACTTTACATTGTACTGGGACACAGCAGTTCAGTCTAATATGTCCCCTGCTAAGGTAGAACAAAATCCAGTACGAGTTTGAAATTCCGGCCAGACGCATTATTTACATTATTTAGGCATCAAAAAGACGACATGTCATGGAAAAACAGGATGTCTGGTCACCCTACTTTCAGTAAAGAAATAGTAAGTGAAGAAAGTGCTGCAACCGCAGCAAGAAGAGTGAGCACACAAGAACGGGCAACCTTTTGAACTTTTGCCAACCGGCATTCTGTCTATAGTCAAACCTCCAGTTTGTGAGGCTCTTCGCTCTTCCTCATTGACCTGAAGCATCTACCTCTCACTACAACCTGTCCCTGGAGTATATTTGACACTATAGTCGCATGCAACAAGAAAACATTACGTGTTATCTCACATAGAAATACACAACTTCACTTCGTAACGTTATGTCACAACACAATGTCAGTAACATTTCACATTTACCTAGTACAGTTTCACCTAATTACTGGTTGTTATGTTACCTCTTGCCATCTCACTTAAACATACACACGACATCTTCACTGCGATGTGTTATACCTTATATTACAAATTCACAACACCTAGCTAAAATTTACCATTACTTACTTTACAGTTAACATTAACAGAGTTATAACCATTGATATTGCTAATGCTAAAGCTAGCTATCGCAATTCTTTCTTTACTTACTTAATGGTAATTGTGGATGAACTCTTCCTGGAAGAATTTATATCCCTTGTCCAGTTTGTTCCCTTTAGTGGACGAATGTATCTCCACACTCTTCACCACATCGGCGCTGGTGAACTTCGGAAGACAAGTCAGGCTAGTCGAAAACACTCTAGCTGCCATTTCTCCGTCAACAAAGCATACACCGGAAATGGGTTTACGCTTCCTTGACGTATTTCCATTTTTTGCGTAAATGGTCTATTGTTTGGGTGAGTCCTGGATCTTCACAATCCTACCTACAGCACCTTTAATAATGACCCTGTGGAGTTTTTAAACAATTTTTTGAGGAGTGGATCCCCATGGTAAAAAGAAATTGATTAGATTGCTGAGGAGTTGGAGATTTTTGGCACACCGGTCACTTTGATCACTTTCTTTCAAAAATTACAAATAACTCACTGAAAAAATTTAACAAATGACTAGTGTCTTAGACACATTTTTGATGAACAATCGCTCCCTGTGCAAACCTTGGCTTTTACTGTAAAGCAGCAGCAGTCAGACGTCTTTGGATTACATTAGCAGTAGCGTAATACGGATCTGATACGGCTTTAGGAGATTGAGTATTAACAGTGAGGCTATTATCAATGAGATAAAATTACCCTGAATTGCATGCATGCATCATCTCATTGTGCATGTGAAGGCAATTTTAATCCAGTGCAGGACTGGTGCACTCTGCCAGTAACAATGAAAACTAAGAGAAGTTACTAAATACAAAACCATTGAATGGCTTTTTCCAGAATGAATGCCAAGATTAATAGAGTCAAAAACAGGGTTTGATTTCATGATAATCTTATGGTTTAAAACACCTAAAACTCAAAATAGCCTTTGTGTTTTAGTATTATAGTCCCTGTCCCAGTATTTACTGTCTATTCTGGGTTAATAATTGGAATATTTGAATCCATATACATTCACAGATTGAAAAACTACAAACTGTGGTGAATATCATACAAAACTGATAACATGTATAGCCTATTGATTATCAACTTATTAGAGCTATAAAGATGGCAATTCTTCAACTGAAATTCAAAGAGCTGTCAGCCACGAGGTTTTCACAGGACAAAAACGCAGTTGTGTTTTGCTAGCTGAACTCTCCGTTGGGGGAAACATTGGAGAACGTGTTGAAGTTGGCGTTGGGGGGCGGCGACTCCGTCCGTCACCATTAGCCTCATGAAGCCGAGCCGTTACGACAGTCAGACTGTGTTAAATGCATGCTGTGGGAGTGTTGCTGTGGCAACCTTTTTGTGGAGTGTTTGTGAGTGTTTCAAGGTCCTGTGGGATTTTTGGGGGGGTGGGTGAGCGAAAAGAGAAACAGTGTGTGTGTGTGTGTGTGTGTGTGTGTGTGTGTGTGTGTGTGTGTGTGTGTGTGTGTGTGTGTGTGTGTGTGAGTGTAAATCAGTGTTGGCTGGAAATGCCTGTGTGACCTAATGCACATCTGTGTGTTGGACTGATAGACGAAGAGAGTTTTTAAAGAGAAAAGTTCCCCTTCTGTCTTTGTGTCCAGAAGCAGAGAGCCGAGTCTGTTATCTGAACCTCTGACAGACAGACAGACAGTCAAACAGACAGTGTTCAGAAGCAAAGAGTCTCTTATCTGAGCGTCTTAAAGACAGATAGACAAACAGACAGCCAGATAAACACACACACACACACACACACACACACACACACACACACACATACACAAGACAGAGTCTCTGACAGAGACGATGAGACTCTGTATTTGGAGCTGGACGGAGCAGATCAGCTCGTCGCCTCCAGCAGCTGCTCCTGTTCTGAGCTGCCATATCTTATTCATAACCTGCCGAGCAGTAACCAGATCCAACAAAACTCATTATTCCTCCAGCCACCTTCTCAGGCTGCTGCTAATATCTGAGTTTTAGACACAGCAGTGTCTTGAAGCAGATACGGGCAGCAATTGGTAGCCAGTGAAGAGAGCGGAGGAGCGCAGTAGTGTGAGAGAACTTGGGGAGGTTGAAGACAAGTCGAGCTTGTCTGATTGATGAGACACTTCTAGGTTTATTTGCTGCTACTTGGAACTTAACAGAAAACAAAAAGCTAATCAATTACTAAAGGTCAGCTTGACCTTTAACATTCAACATGTTTGAGGGGTTTGTTGAAAAGTGAAATACCCACTAGTGATTACGAGGCTGTAAATCAGTTCATTGTATATACATATACATTACTTTTCATTCTTCTAAGTATATATTTTTTTCAGTTCTGGCATTTTTATCTTTGCTATCTGATTTTATTTTTTATTATTTTCTGTATGTGTGTGAATGAGTATGTGTGTATGTCCTTGTCACAGAGTAATTTCACAATTTATGATCAATAAAGTCCATCTATCTATCCATCTATCTATATAAAAAATATTGTTCCTCTTACCTGTAGTGCTATTTATCAATCTAGATAGTTTTTGGTGTGAGTTGCCCAGTGTTGGCGAGATGGGCCATAGAGATGTCAGACTTCTTTCTTATAGAATATACTGGAATTGTTGGGTCTTGTTGTATTGTAAATTGTCTTGAGATAACTCTTTTTATAATTTGATACTATAAATAAAATTGAATTGAATTATATAATGGAACTAGATGGCACTTGGATTGTGGTGCTCAGAGCGTAAAAAAACTAAAACTCTTAAGCAATGTCTCTTTCCAGAAATCATGAGCCGATTACTCAAGATAATCCACAGTTCATTTAGGAACTATTTTTTTTCTACCAAACTATACCCACCAACTGTATTATTCATCGTGCAGAAGGAAGTGTACTCATGGACATGGGGCTCGTGATAGTGTGAGATGTAAACATTAATAGTGTCCTTCTTGGCTGGTAGATGCGCTAGACTCGTGGCCCGCCTTATTTTTGCCTTATTCTGCCTCTGATTGGCTTACGCTGTTATTCTTACCCTAACCCTAACCAATCACCAATCCTCATGCCTAAACCTAACTACGTCGACACGTCTAGCAGATCTGAGCTAGCATTTACCTTCTCGGCTGAGCTGTAGTGTTAGCTAGCTAATGTGAGATAACGATATTGGATTGCTATTAACTATACTTTACCCAAGCTAGCAATGTCGGACCATGAGCGATGTGTGGTGATAAAGTTGGCGGGTGTAGTTCGGTAAAAAAAAAAGTTTTAATCTTTTTTCCACTTTGAGCACGACAAACTGAGTGCCATCTACTTCCATTAAACTGGAGAAAAGGCAGACATCGCTATGGCCGATAACTCCAACACTGGGCCACTCACACCAAATCTCTCTAGATTGATAAATAGCACTACAGATAAAGTAATAGGACAATTATGTATTTTTGAATTTGGGGTGAACTGTCTCTTTAAAAGTCAGGACTCTCAAGCAATTTTTAGGGATTATCCACAAACTGTCCAACCTTGTCATTTCTTTATTCTAAAAACAACATTCGGCTACATGTCACAGTCATTGTTGCATTTGTAAGGTGCAGTGAGTGAGTGACACTAGAGTTGATTATTTCTTTTATAACAAGCTGGAGTCTTTAAATGTGTTAACCAAACGACTGTATGCAAACACTCTCTGCCTCTCTCTGTGTCACTCTCCTCACAATATGAATATGTACAATACACATGCATATAATATTGTTACTGATCCACCGTGATGATATCATCTTACTTTCCCCCTGGGTGCGAGGGGGGGAATGCTTCAACAAAAAACACATGGAGAGAGAGAGAGAGAGAGAGAGAGAGAGAGAGAGAGAGAGAGAGGGAGAGAGAGAGAGGGAGAGAAAGGCCACAGCCACAGAGACACACGGAAGAGAAGAACAAGAGCAGCTGTAGGGAGCATCTGAGCCTCTAGGACCAGACCCGAGGTCGAATCTAGGACCCGAGGCTGCACAAAGACCAGAATCCGGACCCCAGACCAGGAGCAGCCCAGTCCACCATGTCCGAGCCCATCAGAAGAAAAAGCTCCAGCAAGCAGCTCCTGCAGAACCTCATCAGGTGAGAGAAAAATGCCTTTAACACATGACGATCACAGTTTTTATTTTTTATTTGACTTGTTCCTGCAGGATGACATGAGTTCATTCTGTGTTCATTATGTGTTTGATAAATCTTTTTACATTTGTTGACAATTACAGTTACAACTAAAAACCATGAGTTCAGTACATCCAGCAGTTTTAGAAATATGTCAATTAACTCTCAACCGGATTTACATTAAAGTATGGTTTAGAAGTGACATTCTGCCTGCATAATGAGTAATTCTACCTTTGATAGTTCAGGAACATTTTCTTCTGATAACACCTACATCCTTTTTCTTATCAAACTCAATTTGATCTGTATCGTGCTGCATTGACAATTGAATGGGGTGCCAATTAAAAGTAAGGGAACTCCTTGGATTTCTCCGCATTTTTGCATAATTTCTGCAGAAAATGTGGCCCGATATTCTTTTAAATTCACAATAACGAATCTGACTGAAACTGTATTATAAAAACAGTTGAATGTTTTGCTGTATTTATTTAAATATTTGTCAGATTGGAAAAAGAAAGTGAACCCTTGGTTTTAAACCTTATTTTACAGCAGTGACCTTAACCAAATGTTTCTTGCATGTGTTGATCACATCTCCACGTTGGCCAGGAGAAATTGTATTTCCCAGTACAAAACAGTTGAAATATAGTTATATTTTAGAAATATCTTGATAATGAATGGCTCTCTTAAGTTCCTGTCACAGAATCTCAAGGGTTTAACGTCACTTTCCTTATTTCTATGCCATTTTGTATTTCATGTTTCAGTGTGTTTAGTGGAATTTCCGTGTTACATCTCCCAACTTCTATTAAGCATCAATGACTAACAGCTACCCTGAAACTTAAGAGGATAGTTTGGATATTTTTAAGTGGGGTTGTATGAGATACTTCTCCATAGTTTGAAGAAGCAGACAGGAGTACCAACACTGCGTTTGCTATATTTAGAATATTTTCAACGCTTTGCCTTGCTGTAGGACAGCCCTTTCCGACGGAGAATGGGTTGCTAGTCTACGGCTGCCTCCATCGGTTAGTTTGTCTGTGTTATTGTCAGTGTTGTAATGCAACGAAGTACAAATACTTTGTTACTGTGCTTAAGTAGAATTTTCACATATCTGTACTTTACCTCGTTATCTATGTTTCCGGAAACTTTACTTTTACTCCACTACATTCCCCCTAAATAAAATCAGAAGACATTTATTACACTGGAAAACAGCAGGTTTGGCGAATCATTGCTTCTAGCTTGCAAGTTAACGCGCGTTCCATTCCAGTTGGTGATGTAATGCGTGTTTGTTGCCAAGAGCTCCCCAAAAAAAACATAGGCCAAAAGTTTTTTTTACTTTTACTTCTAATAATTAAGTACATTTAATATCTGAAAATTACTTTGATAGTTAAGTACAGTAAATATCAACTAATTTATTTTACTAGTAATATTCTAAAAGGTGACTTTAACTTCTACCAAAATCATTTTCTGGTAAGATACTTGTACTTTTACTCATGTATTGCTTTCAAGTACTCTATAAAAGATTGGTTATTGTGTGACTTTGATGTTTTAAAAGGGTTAGTTCGACTACACTTCTGCTTTTAGATTTAAAAAAATATATGAGTGTAGTACTCCCAGCATATACGATATTTAACTTAACGCTACCTTGACCAGAATGATAGTAAAATGTGGTTAACATCTAAATGCAGTAATACAATCATTTATAATAATGTAACACTAACAGGGGCCAATCTGCCCACATTATGAGTACTTTTACTTGGGATTATTTAGGAGATTTCTTTCTGAAAACACATACATAGCCTACTTTTTCTTATAAACTTATTTTCTTCTGTATCATGCTGCATTGACACGTGAATCTATATTTACAAGCATCATAATCCAACTACCTGCAAAATTCAAAGACAAGTCAATAGAACTGGATTGCAATTCCTGTATCTAAATTCAAATCAATCACCTTTTATTGTTGTTTAGTGATGCTGTTTAGTTCTCTGTCGGCCTAATTCAGCCACTTTAAACAGCCTACTGTTATTTATCTCTTCTAACAGGCACCAGGAGCCTAATTTATTGTGCTGTTTTCTATATTTGCATCTGTTTCCTAACTACTGTTCCTGAACATCAGCAAAGTTTTTTGTTTCCTCAGTGATCGCTGGAACATTGCTGTGTGACATCACTGAATATGACACTGAACTCTAAGTTCAATGGCTTCCTTTATAGCTGCAACTTCCTTAATGGCCATTACATCATCTGGCTGTGTCCTGAACCCCCTCCTGCTCAACCACACACACACACACACACACACACACACACACACACACACACACACACACACACACACACACACACATACACACACACGCATGCACACACACACACACACACACACACACACACACACACACACACACACACACACAAAAACTCACACAAAGAAAATGCATTTCCCCAGGCCTCCATTGCCTCATTGTGTAAATGGTGGAAAAACTGATGTGTATCAGACAGATTTCCCCCACAATTTGCTCGTTTCACATGCTCGTTTTATGCTTCACAGCATCACGTTAAATGTCCCAGCAGACCCTGAAGGTACCTGGAAGTACAGACTGCCCTACAGAGACAATGCCCTGACAGCAGTTATTCACTGGGAAAATAAAGCAGAGCAGACATGCTTCATCTACATCTACTACAGTTTGTGATTTCCTACATTTAACACATAATGCCTTTTGATAGAGGGAAAACAACACAGGACTTTCACCCAGGAGACCGGGGTTCGTGTCCCGCGTCACGTTTCCTAAACCCAACCGTCCTGTTCTTCTTTTACTAAACCCAACTGTCCCATTCTTTTTATACTAAACCCAACTGTCCCGTTCTTCTTTTACTAAACCCAACTGTCCCGTTCTTCTTTTACTAAACCCAACTGTCCCGTTCTTCTTTTACTAAACCCAACTGTCCCATTCTTCTTTTACTAAACCCAACTGTCCCATTCTTTTTATACTAAACCCAACTGTCCCGTTCTTCTTTTCCTGAACCCAACTGTCCCGTTCTTGTCCCGCGTGTCATGGAAACATACCTTTTTATAAACCCACCCACAACCTTTTCCTTAGCCTAACTGCGTCAAAAGTGATGCCAATAGTCCCGACCAAGCGCGTTTAGATAAAGCGCGTTATATGACGCTAAAGGAGACTTTTAGCGTCAATAGCAACGCCAAAGGCACCAGACCGAGCGCCCGTATTTTACGTGATGGGAGTGAGAATGTGTTGCTTTTCCAGCTTTGTGTTCAGAGATATTGTTTGCATTTCTTTAAAACAATCACAATAGTCTTGGACAGCG
Organism: Zingel zingel; assembly: GCA_023566125.1. Classification (NCBI taxonomy): domain Eukaryota; kingdom Metazoa; phylum Chordata; class Actinopteri; order Perciformes; family Percidae; genus Zingel; species Zingel zingel. The sequence continues at coordinate 5,618,799 of CM042315.1, forward strand.
CTAAGTTCTGGATGCAGCGACGGTGGCTCTGCAAAATAGTCTCGGGAAAGAACTTGTTTTGGTGGAACATTTGCACCCCGTGAAAGACAACATCACATAAAATATTAAATGAAGTTAACTGTTGACACAATACAGTAACATGAGCTATTTTAATTTGCTGGATACATGGTTAAATGTAATTTGCTCTTGCCAGTGTATCTCTGTGTGTACTTCGTCCACATCAATCCCACCAATCGGTCCCAAAACGTCGGAGTAAGAGAGGAAATGCTGTAAACATATTCTTTGTAAATCTTTACCATCTTTCTCCAAAAGAACCAAGCGGGCCTGCCTTGTTTCATGATCCAAATTTCCTTCAAAAGCTGCCATTTTCACCGTGTGACATTAGCTTGTTAGCTCTGAGCTTGTTTTTGTTGTGACAGAGCACTTTAGCTTTAGCTGGCTATTAAGTTAAGAGTAAAATATATATGGTAGTTATCGGCTTCAACCTTTAAACATACAACACAAAGGATTTCATACTCCTTCCCCTTGCTGCATTTCAAGAAGCAATGATCCAGATAATCAAACCTCATCCCCAGTTGATCTGGTTCCACCCCAAAAATGGCCTGACTGAGATGCCAAAACATCCCTATCACACATCACATTGATTTACGGAAACTAAAGATAGACTCTTGCCAACATGGCTCCCCCTACATCTCTAGTGGGTTTGATGTTATGTAGGTCACTTTCCCACATAATAATGACCGCAGCATGTTTGACTCACTCATGGCCAGTGTCCTTACCAGCAGCCATAACTAATGACATGCATCAGCCTTTTACATTTGAAATTGTTTTTTTGCACTTTGAAGATATTCGTTTTGTGATGATTTCATTCAACTAAATGTTTGATTAGCTGACAAGTTGACATGTTGAGAGAATTAATCACATTTTTTGGGCAAAGGGCTTTGCATTGAACTGGCCAGTACAAAGGCTGTTGTGTTTTATGTATTTCTTAATGGGAACCACCAGGCTCGAGGATTTGGCCTGTTTTTCTTTCATGATGCTGCTGCAGTGTTGGGACTAAATTCACCATGTGCTTTTACCAGCAGATTTTAGCATTCCTCCCTCTGTGCAAAGCTGCAAAGTTTAGCTTAAACTAGCTTGCTAGCAGCTTAACAAGGAAACACAAAGAGGGCATTTTGTTCTAAAAAAGACTAAAACTAGTAGTAAAAAAGTAGTCTATATCCATGACAAAGCGAGACTAATTAACTTGTAAACTTTGGAATATATTTTTTCATTGAAAGAGGACTGTTGATTTTGTCTTCCATCACTTTGGAAAGGATCCAGTATGAACAGGAGGAATGTTTACACCAAGCTAAACCTGTTTCATTGCTATACGGGCTTCCGACTATCGTTTGACAGACTTGAACAATTATGAACTGAAAAGGATAATTCTGGTTTATTACAACTTGGGTTTTGTTTATGTAGGTTTGGTTATCGTTTCTAATGATTAAAAAAATATCAAATAGAATTTTATTTATCCTGAGGGTAAAAGGTTGTGCAGCAGTTGCAGTACAAAGAAGAGTGGAGATATAAAAATTGCAAAAATAAATATAAAATATCAATAAAGTGCAAATCCAAGTGTACAAAACGCCAAAGATATAAGAGGTTAACAATAAAGCTATGTATGTACAAATCCAATGAGTTAATAAACTTGATCATTCAGACAATCAGACAGGTTTTACTGTGAAAATGCTATAATGTCAGATTATCTTAACACCTTTATTTGGAATGAGTTACCTGAAATTTTGATAATAATCACTCATGTGCAGGAAATGTGTTTGTGCAGAACTTAAGTAAGTGCAGTATATCAACATTGAACCAGAAGTCTGTAAACTGTGATGGATGTTAAAAACGGACAGGACACGCCTTTGTTTTTGCTATCAAACAAGTTTGGCTAACCTAATGGTTTGTTTAACTTGTGTTGACTTCGGGTCACATTGACCCGTTTTAAATTTTTGTTTTATATCAGAACATATGGGACGTAGAAATAAGCGCTGAAAATGTGTAGAAATAAAATTTAAACATTTTAAACGTTGGAAAAGCAAAAACAAACTATGAAAAAAAGGCGTCAAAAACGTCGAAAGAAAGGTTGGCGGGAAGACAACACAAGGGTTAAGACATGTATGACATATGACATGTTTCTTGCCCTGTCAGACATTTTTATTAATGGCACCACATTCTTTAAAATATCTGCAATTACTCTTGTGAGCACATCATTATCATGGACAAATCTCTGAAAATATGAATACGTTTTAGACCATAATTATCCTTTAAAAACAATGACACACTTTGGAAAACTTGTTTGTACCCGACCAACAGGTGTTCTCCAGAGATGTGAGTGATTTCAAATGGCTGACTGGATATTTCCAAAGTTCTTGTTATTCCAACTTTTTGAAAAGATTTTCTCCAGATTTCCGAGTATGACGAGTTGGAGTTTGGGCTACATGGGATTACAGTCTCTCTCCATCCTCCATCTTTTCACGTCCTCCCTCCCTCCGTCTTTCTCTTTGTTTCTCTCCAGAGATTGAAGTGAAGGGAAACAGCACAGTTGGCTCCAGCTCCACCAGATGTGCTTGGACAATGAAAAGAGTTATTGTTATCAAGTCCCTCCCTCTAGAAAGAGACGAACCAAATAAGCTTTTTATGAAAAAGAAAAACTAAATTTTTTCTCCTATGATTTTTAAAATCCACTTACCCCAGAAAATCCTAACTATAATAGGAAATGTGAATAATGTGTTGGCTGCCAAAGTGGTTGTTGAAGCAGATAACATGATTTTCATTTCTCGACTTATACAATCTATCGTCACTATGCGTGCGTTCCGAGCCCTACAGTAGTTCCCTGCGAAGTGGATTGCACAGGTCATTTATCCATGTGAAGTAAGATTCCAAGGGAGGGAGCAAAAATGCTCAATTCAAAGGGAACTGTGAACTGTGTAGAAAGGACTTGAACAACGTTTCATCACTTCGCCAGAAGTTAAGAAGCAAGATTACCCATCAGTATTTGCGCCTCATTGGAATGACACTGTACATCTTGTAAATTAACTAATCACGTTTATACACAAGTTACAAATTTCAACAGTATCATTTTTTTTTTTAATTTTTAAAGTTTGGTAGTGTACATTTTCCACAGCAGCTTCAATGTATCCAAGGTGTTAATGTAACGTAATGCACAGAGGAAGGGATATCTGCGTTAGTGACGTTGCAAGGTGCTCACTATGGAGGGATTTTGACAGGGACATTCCCTTGACGGACATTCCCCAAACAGAGAGCAGGGAGTAGGGAGTACTGTTTATGTACACTGTGGAACGGAGCGCAGTTTGTACGTACCCGGTCCTGTGTTAGAAACCCCTCTGTCCACAAACTCTCAGTCTGGGGCTACTTCTTCATGGTTTGGGCTCTAATTAAATTGAAATCTTATTGATCCATCATACAGTGCTATTTTACAGTCTATGGTTAATTATAGACAATAATATGTTTCCAACATGTGTTTGGCAACTGTGGCAACACATTGCGAAAGATCCTCTCCTGTTTTAACATGGCACATCTATACACAAAGCCATCTCCATAAAGAAATAGTTTCCACAGTTTGTTCTGAAAGAACTTAACCCTTGTGTTGTCTTCGTTTCAACCTTGAAAAAACCTTTTTTTTCTGACATTTGTGACGCCTTTTTTTACAATTTGTTTTTGCTTTTTTCAACATTTTAAATTTAAAAAGTTTTCTTCTACACATTTTCAGCGCTTATTTCTACGTCCAATATTTTCTGATATAAAACAAAAATTTAAAACGGGCCAATGTGACCCGAAGTCAACACAAGGTTTAACTGGTCTGCACAGATCCCTGACCTCAACCCCATCCAACACCTTTGGGATGAACTGGAATGAGCCAGACTTTATCACCCAACATGAGTGTTTGACCTCACTGATACTCTTGTGTCTGAATGAGAACAAATCCCTGCAGCAGGCTCAACATCTGGTGGAAAGCCTGAAACCAGAAGAGTGGAGGCTGTTAGAGCAGCAGATTCATGGATTCATGGTTTTGGAACGAGATATTCACATATGGGTGTAATGTTCGGGTGTCCACATACTTTTAGTGTATGTAGTGTATCTGGTTCTGGAGCCTTTAAACCTCTGAGGATTGAGGGATTTGGGACAGCTGTGGAAGTAGTAGAGGGCAAATAAACTTTATCATAGTCATCATACAACATCTCTTCAACCGCAGAACAGATGAAAGCTGTGTGAATACATTATTTTCATAAGTAGTTTTGTTCGTATTCATGGCTTTCAGCCTTATGGAGGATGAACTTGAGATTTACTGCTTCTGTCTAACCTCTTAAAACACTAATAACTGTTATTACAAATTCATTCTGTGAAGCCAAACATTGGTCATAGATAAGTCATGGATATGTCAGGACTAATCTGGAGAAATATGTACAAAATGATGCGCAAGGCAGATAGAATATTGCTATTTGATGGAATCATGCAGCCCTAAAAAATATGGATTTTGAACTTGAGTTTAAAGATTTTACTCAGTGTAAAGCTTCCAGTGTATGTGGAACAAGCAGATACAGAATTTATGCTGAATGTGATACTGTCAAACTGTGTAATTAAGATTATTTTTCTGACCTTAAAGCTACAGTACTTTAGGGGAGAAAAAATAAGGTGTATGTTAAGACTGTTATCCTTGGAACTCCTGAGATGTTAACTGGCTCCTATAGGTTCTTAAATGAGTGTGTTTGGGGGTGTTTTCGGAGTTTGGTAAAAGCCTATTGGCGTCCATGTTGTTTGCAGTTTGACGGCTCAGCGGAGCCAAGAGGATGCTGAGGAGGTGGAGCGGGAGCGAAGGAGGAGAGCCAGGGAGACGCAGAGAGGAGAGGGGAGTCCCTCATGGCCGGAGCCCCCCCGACACAACCAGCTCACACACTGCAACACAGAGTGAGTACTACACACTTTACTCCGCTGTACAGCTGTCTCACTTCATGAAAATGTAACAATGAAAGCTTGTTGTAATGTGGCTGCAGATGCACCACAGTCTCAGTCAAAGTGATACAGATAATACAGATTTGTTTCTCAATGTCATTTTCTGTAAGGAAGTTTCCATCTGCCTGTCTTTTGTACTTTTTATGTCTGTTCCATGCTGGTAAACTCAGGAATGCCTTGAGAGAATTTCCCCTTATTTAGCGCCAACGTCCAATTGGACTCAAGGATGAACTGATTAGATTTTGGTGGTCAAAGGACATCAAATAACACATTTCTGGCCATAACTCACGATAAGATAATTCATATACGATAATTATTTCTAAACAGATTTCCTAGAATGTTGTACTAGTGGTTTAGTAAAAAGCCTTTAGTGAGAACAACACACGGCTTGTGTCTCTTTAATAACTCTCCTCAGCTCAGTTTTGGACCGCTAGATAAAGTCTTGTGTTTTAAAATCTTTGAGGTGGGGCGAGCCATTTGTTTTAGTAAAACTGTCCTAAATGTTTACAGCTGAGTCTCAGTCTCCATTACCTGTAGTGCTGATCACAGGGGAAAATACTTGTTTGTTTCTGTGTAATCAGTAGGTTCTGTCCAGTGATGCTGCAGGTGAATGAGCTGAGAGCTGCTGTACCATCAGTTTCTGTTTGATCAGTCTCTCTCGAGGGGAAATATCCTTGTCACATGAAACTGTGAGCTGCTGAGCAGACTCATTTACAGCAGTAAGACACACTGTTCACTGCTTCAGTCATTCGCTTCATGGTTCCTCCTGCAAGATTTGAATAGTATTACTCAACTGCTTGTTCCACGACAGGCTGAAGCCTGTTACACTGAAGCTCCGACTGGAAGTGTACAGTCACATTTTGTTATTAAGAACACTGGCCAAAATGCAATAATTTCAGGCAGCATGGTCCACAAAATAGCCTGACTGTCTTCAGTCTTTGGTAATACCAGATAAAGCAGTGTAACTAAGTACATTTACTCAAGTACTGCACTTAAATACAATTTTGAGGTACTTGAGTATCTCCACTTGTGCTACTTTCTACTTCTATATTTTGATGCTAATACTTGTACTTTTACTCGCTTTACTTATAAACATAAAGGATCAGCTAACCATCCGACTGAACTCAAAGGACACCAGTATAGGCCTAAACTTTGCTTGCCAACAGTGTGACTGTGTATGATGATTTCTCTGTCAAAATTAAATGAAGGTTAAACACACACAGCTGACATTAGAAACCACATGGAAAAAAAACATCAGCTTGTAGGTGTTTAGTTAGTGCTGATGAGGTCCAGTCTGCTGATCCCTTCGCTGCAGCGCCTCTCTGTTTATTGTTTCCATGGGCACCGTCTCTGTTGCCAGGGAGCCTAAAGCTGCAGGTCCTGTCTGCCACCTGTCACATGGATCAACACTCCTGCCCTGTGAGAGACCTTTGGGTGACACTGTCAGCAGCAACAGGAGACAAACATTCACACCGTGCAGCACAATATTTACATTCTGCAAATTTAAACCTTTTCAACCAGACAAAAGAAGAACACGTCTGTGGTGTCACACATCATTCGGATATGGATTTAGCATGTTTAGCATGTAGCAAGTTTGGACAAACAAATTGGAGGAGATGAGGCAAACAAGGGCAGCATGGAAGAATGTGATAGGATGGGTCAATAAAGCAGATAAGCACAAAAATAGGTTTAATACGGTGGTGTTGTCTACGTAATACGCATGTATACGCAGTACACCCACTAAGAAATCTCCAGGATTTCCATATACCCACTTAAAAATGTGCAATAATATGCAACAACATAGTTTTGTGACAGAACTTTCACTTCAGATATTTGTATTCACAAATATGGGGTCGAGTAATGTGACAGCAAACTAAACTAACACTGCAGAACATGCAGAGAGACTTTTCTCATCTTTCATCGACCCGCTCCTCACTGAGCGTAGTGCGTAGTGCGTGCATCGCGCCCGGGCCCAAATGCTCCGCCTACAATAACGCCAGTATCCTCCCTTCACCACACATGATGAATATAAGTAGCCTATTTTATTTTGTCCTCGTTGCTTTGGGGTCAACTTTTGTGATCCAGACTTAGGTCCCTGATATGAAAGTCCCCTTACTGCTTTATATCCCATTATATTTTTCATATATTTTTAATGTTTAATGTTTTCCTTCTCATATTGTGATATTATCTGTATCGTATATTAAGTATTGTATTGTGAGGTACCCTGTGATTCCCAGCCCTAGAAAGTACCTTTAATCAATCCTCTGAACCACTGACTTGGTTGTATCACATCTGCATTTCTTCAAACATCCAACCAATAGCTTGAGTGCACTTCTTGTCAGGTCAATCAAAGGTAACGGCTCTCCACTTGGTTTTTCTGCTGCCAGAGTCCTTACAAACAACAGAAAATCAGACTATATTACACCTGTCCTTGAATCTCTACACTGGCTTCCTGTGAGTTATAGGATAGATTTTTTAAGTTGTATTATTGGTCTATAAAGCACTGAATGGTCATGGACCAAAATATATACTGGATCTGTTAGTTCCCTATCAAGCATCCAGACCCCTCGCTGGTCTGGGACAGGTTTGTTGTGTGTTCCCAGAACTAGAACCATACAATGTGAAGTGGCATTTTGTTATGCCCACCACCTGTGGCACTAAATCCCTGAAAACCTGAGTTCTGCTCAAACGGTTAGCTCATTTAAATCAGGGCTTAAAACGTTATTGTTCACTGCAGCTTTCTGAAATTCGATACATTATTTGTGTTAACTATTTATTCTTGACCTTAAATGTACTGGCTTGAGCTAAGACGAGGAGTAATGATTTAGTCTATTTTATTTTATTATGTTTTTTTATTATGTTTCCCAATTTTAACTATACTTCTCTTTTTGTAATTGTGCTTTGTTTCTTGAATGTACTTTAATTGTTTATGTTTACAATGTGTTTCTATGCCTCTGTAAAACACTTTAAGTTGCCTTGTGTATGAATTGTGCTGTACAAATAAATTTGCCTTGCCTTGCCTTGCCTTTCTCAGGTTGGACGAGGAGCTGAAGCCCAGATGTTGCTTGGTTCTGGAGGAGGATGAGGGCTTCAGCGACTGGAGTCACAGGTTGGAGGGTCGTAATGAGCAGGAGGTGCAGGATGACTGCAGGGCCAGAGTGCAGAGGCCTTCAACACAGCAGTGGAAACCAGAGCCTGGACAGGAGAAACAGCAGCAGGGTGAAGAGGACGAGAAGGGATGTGAGCCAGAACAAAGCAGTCGGTCACAGGAAGCTTTAACAAGACCTCCAGAGAAGGTACACATCGCCTAGTCTATATCGACGATGTTTCATTTCCAGAATTGCTCCTGGTGCCACCGGAAATCCTGCTGGATGTCCCTCATTTCGGTCAATGTCCGTCACCTTTCTGCTTTCTTTGTGTTGGCATTCTAAACTCTGGTGGATTTCTGAGGACTATGGTTAACTGCTCCTCAGATCTCTGCAGGGTAAATCCAGACAGCCATCTAGACTATCTGTCCAATCTGAGTTTTCTGTTGCACGACTAAAACAACTTTTGAACGTACACATGTTCCATCAAAACAAGTTCCTTCCAGAGTCTATTTTGCAGAGGTACCGCTATTGCATCCTGCGCTTAGCGATGATTGTGATTGGTTTAAAGAAATGCCAATAAACCAGAGCACGTTTTTCTCCAATCCTAGAGTGCTGTGTGGACTAGTAGCCAGACCCTCCTCCGTAATTGCTGTGGAGGAAGGTCTGGCAATGTGAGATTACTGACCGCCCAATAGATCAATACAGTCAACTCTGGGTGGAGCTTGTCTAGATTGTTCTGGATGTGCGTAATATTCGGGCCAGTCTCACTAGGTTAATGTTAATTCAACAACTTTTTTGCAAATGTGACTTTCACAGTTGGTTTCCAGATTATATTGCAATCTTTTGGCATGTTGCAATAAATTGTTTTAAAAATTGCAATCCAGTGAGCCCTAAGACAAGTGTCTAGAGCTGCAAAGATTCATCGATGAATCAATTAGTTGTTTGTCTCGATTTGCCAGACCTTCCTCTACTGCGACGCTGTGGAGGAAGGTCTGGCGAGTCCACACAGCATTCCCGTATGGGAGAAAAACGTGCTCTGGTTTTTTGGCATTTCTTTAAACCAATCACAATCGTCTGGGGCGGTGCTAGGCACCGGGAAAAGCCGCGGTGCCGCTGCAAAATAGTCTCAGGAAGGAACTTGTTTTGGTGGAACGTGAACATTCAAAAGTTGTTTTAGTCGTGCAACAGAAAAATCTGACTGGATAGATAGTCTAGCTAGCTGTCTGGATCTGAGAATATGTTAACCATAGTCCTTATACATCAACCGGAGTTTGGATATCCGGTCTAAATGAGTGAAATCCGGCAGAATTTCCGTTGGCAACGGAGCAATCCCGGAACTTGAACATCAAGGATATAGACTAATCAGTTGTCAACCATTAAATTAATCTCCAACTATTTTGATAATCGATTTGAGTAATTTTTTTTTTTAAATAAAATTTGGATTCCAGCTTCTTAAATGTGAATATTTTCTAGTTTCGTCACTCAGTAAACTATCTTTAAGTTGTGGACAAAACAAGACATTTGAGGATGTCATCTTGGGCTTTGGGAAACACTGATCCACCTTTTTCACCATTTTCTGACATTTTATAGACCAAACAACTAATCGATTAATCGTGAAAATAATCTACAGATTTTTTGACAATGAAAATAATCGTTAGTTGCAGCTCTACAAGTGTCACTAGATTACGTCTGTTGATTTCTGTGTAGCTATTTTCAGTTTGAAAATGCAAACCATTTGAAACTACTCAGGCAGGCAATATCAAGCTTCAAATTCTGTTATATATGATTATACGTACTTACTTTGATATTATGCTGTAGGTGAAGTTAGTCTGCAGAATACTTTGTAACTTCTGTACCTTTCTGGTCCCATACTTCCCAAACAGAATACAGTAGTTTTCTCTGCCTCAGAAATCATCAGCTTTTTACAATCTCACTGTAAAAAAACTACAGCACTCCACGCACCCCGCCAACCCCCTCTTAATAACTCTCCCCTCCGAAAAAAAAACGTAGGGCCACTTAAACCCAGACATCCTTGTTTAAACGAGCCGACAGGACTTCCGTGATTTCATAAATATACTATATACTGTATAGGTAAGTGCTGTTTTAGTCATTCTAGCTGCCGATGTGGAAGACCCGGTAACGCTAACCAATCAGAGCAGACTGGGCTTTTTCAGGAGGGGGTCTTGAAGAGACAGGTGCTAAATTGGAACGTTTCAGACAGAGGGTTAATACAAATATATTCAGACAGACAGTATGAGAAAAATAATGTGTTTTTTTAACATTAAAGCATGTAATCATGTTCTAGTAGAAACCCAACATACAAGTATGAACCTGAAAATGAGCATCATGTGGGACCTTTAAGTGTTTTTATTTCTTATTATGTGTCTTGTTATGCTGTAATTGCCTGTTATTCTGTCATGAGCCCACTGAGGCAAATTCCTAACAAGTTGTACGGTAATAAAGTTTTTAAACTTGAAAACTTCTTTTAGATGCATATTATCACTGTAGAGTAACATGCTTTTGGTTCATTTTTAGATGTCCAGCAACAGATACAGCTCAACGGTCTTCCTGTCACAGGACGCCAGGCTGCAGCACGCCATGGGCCAACCAGCAGACAGGACGTCCTACCTGGTGGCCGGAACGATGAGGCCACGGTGTGTTCTCCACTCACTGTCTGTTTTTTTATCTTCCTTTTCTCTTTGCTCAGTGTCTGGTGTGCTTAAATCCTGGGATCTGAATATGCTAATTTATCTCATCAATACCTTTTTAAAGTTTTAGTGCATAACTTTTTAATATTAATGAATGTCCGTAATGTTAATGTTAATGTTAAATTAAATCTGTTGCCAAATGAGTTGATACAAAGCTAATTAAGCTAATATCAGCTCCACAAAAATCTCTCTGTATTTCTCAGTATGACTACTATGTTTACAAAATGATGTCGTCCGGCAACTTTCGTGCGCAGAAGCTCAAGTGAAGATAATTACCTCTTCTGAAGAGTCCATCAGGTTTTTTTAATCCTCTGTGTCCTCCTTGGCTACAAGTAACTGCGTGGAGGAGGGGTGGGGATGGTGCACGATCACGATCACGGAAGGCTTGCATCATGTGCATGCGCCGACAATGTGGTTATCATTACTTAGAATTCCTCATATGGGAGACAGAAACTAGGCACTATAGCTGTAACTTTATTAACCAGTTAAATCATCTCGTCCACAGCGGAGGGGCATGCAGGGTGGATGGGGAGGTGGAGCAGCAGGAGCAGAAGGAGGATGTAAAAGAGATGCAGGCTACTCTGCAGAGGGAGTGGACTTCAGCAGAAAGCCGACAGACCCCCAGAGATAAAGATGACCAGGAGGAAGAAGAACTGAGCTTCACAAATGAAGAGAAGGACGACCTCCACCTCAGGAGGGAGGAGAGACACAGGAAGGAGGAGGGGGAGGAGCACAAGATACCAGACAAGGTTTGCTTTTCAATAATACTCTTTCTTCCTATAAAGACAGAGCGCATTTAAGTCCCACTCCCACGGGAGGGGAAAACAACTCTCCGCTCTCTATTGAATTGTATAGCGTGACGGTGCCTACTCGTCAATCCTGTCTGCTAGCAAACAACAGAATAATGCCTAAAAGTTGCTGTGCAGTGATATACACTACCAACAATGTAAAGAACCCAAAACTTAAAGGAGAAATCTGGCGCAAAATGAACCTAGGGGTTAATAACACATGTGTACCGAGTCGACCGTTCTCTGGGATATGTTTTCATGCTAATCAAATGTGACCAGTTTTAGCCCAAACTGCTAATTAACTTATAATGCTAGTCGTTGGGGCACGGGTAAAGTAAAAAGAAATTGCTATTTCTATACCACTAACAAGGCTCAAAATAGCACCACACTTCCACCGTAGTATAATGAGGGTCCCTACCTGTAAACCGATTTTGAGAACCATTGAGAACTTTGTAAGTGTGCAGACAGTTTGTAAAAAAGATATTGGGAAAGCAGTCACGACCAGTCGAACGACGGCGTTCGTCGTTCGACTGGTCGTGACTGCTTTCCCAAGATAGCGCCTGCATGTATACGTGAACGGTATTTTTATATGCCTACCTGTAAAACTGAGCTTTTATGAAGACAAAAGTGGATACAGACATCAGGTATCGGCAGAGAGAATGGGGAGGCTGTGGGATCCGATGTGCCTAAAGTTAAATGTGTAAGCTTAATTTACAGGAAATATAGTTAGCCTAAAACTGACATTTGGATAATTTGACTAAATGCTTGCTGCAAAACGTAACGTTGGGCATATCGTTAGGTTAATGTCAGGATCCCACAGTCTATTCTTCCTGCTTATTCCTCACGTCTTATTGTCTGTATCCTCGTTTGTCGTCATAAAAGCTCAGTTTTTCGGTTCAACAGTATTGGGTTCTTTACATTGTTGGGAGTGCACCCCACCACACAGCAGCACTGTTTCCCCCTCCTATGGGCGTTGCTTTCCGAGTTGACAGGATGCGCTTTGTCTCTATTAATGTTGTAGCCTACTACTACCTCTAGTGCTACTATCACTAGTATCTGTAATTGTTTTCCCCAGACCTAAATTACATTTCTCAGATGGTTGGTCTTTCCGTCGTCCATCATCTTAGTCGCCCCCAAGTTATGTTTGCAACGACCATCCAGATTGTGATAAGATGAGATAAGAAGCTGTTATTGTCATTATATTACAATGATCACTACAAAATTGCAATATGCCCCTCCCAGCGGTGCATATTGCACGCATCCGTATAAAACAAAAAACATTCATTCAACAACCAACATTCATCATAAAATAAGGGCGGGTAGGGTGTGATAAAAATAAATATATTGCACAGATCTTAATAATTATATAATAGCCTAGATGTATAAATATTGTCCATATGTTTATGTGGATATTTTGACTGGAGGATGTTATTGAATTAATTATATTAAAATGTATACTAATTAGTTTTAAGATTCCCTGACTTTTTGTCATGCCAAAATATCTCTCATTGACGCCAAGGTATCTTGAAAACCGATTTACTGTTTTTACAGCTCTCTGAAACGTTATGTCCGACTCTGGATTGGTGTTATAAAGATGTTTACTCCTATTATTAATAAAATACTTCTTCTACTAAGCAGTATTGTGCTGACATAACACCAAACATGTCTTGTTTCTCTTCACGTGTCATTAAATATTTAATCAAACACATGCATGCATAGAAATTGGCTTCAAATCTGAAAGTAATAAAGTCAAAGAATGCAACTTTGGCTTGCAGGGTGTTGAAATGAGGCGTGCAGCCAGACAATGATGCATTGATGATGTAAGATGTAGGAATACATTCCTACTTTTAGCACCAGTGGTTTGTTAGTGTTTTATTAGTCTTTTGCCACCAAATAACACAGTGAGGGTGAGCAGCGTGAACACGCTTTTAAAAGAAACAACTAACGAGTACTTAGGAAAACGTTTGAGATTACGGAGAAACTTTTTAACATAAGATATTTATAATACTGTTCATACTGACTTTGTTTCTATTGATCAGACTTCTAAGTATGACATGGTAATATTTGTTGACATTTGTATGTTGGTGATGTCCTAGAGCTCAATGGAGGGAAGGAGGAGTGAGGAGGGGAGCAGAAGATCTGCACCCTCTCGTTGCAGCAGCAGCGATGGCGAGGAGCTGTTAAACTACGGTCCCATGAGCCCGACATTCAAGGTATCTCAGCAAACCAAAGGGGGTCTGTATAATAAAGTTTTCCAGATTCAAAAAGCCAGCATCAATAAGTGACTGTGATGTATATGACTGGCAGTCTCTGTCTCATAATGCTTTTGTTTCACCAAATTGAAGGAACAACAGCCATAAAACATCCAGTTTTTGCTGTCAAACTACATATACTAATTATTTTTGGAGCGGCTATTTTGCAGCAGCATTTAACAACCCAGCAGTTCATTTCTCCACATACAGCAACATATTGCAGTCGAAATAGAAACCCTAAAAATGACTGTGATCTTACAGATGAACAAAGTCTGGATCTGATATCTGTATTTTCCTTGATAACACAGTGGCATAGTGCATGCTTTAATTTCAGTAAAGTTTGAAAGTTAGGGAGTTTTTCTGTATATCTGGATCTGTCTCTGTGTCCCAACCAGCAGCGGCAGATGGCTGCCCACCAAGAGTAAGGGTCTGTCTGAGGTTTCTGCCTGTTTTAAAGAAGTTTTTCCTTGCCACTGTCGCACCAAATGCTTGCTCCTGAAGGGAATTGTTGGGTCTTTGTAAATTGTAAATTATGAATGAAGTGTGGTCTAGACCTACTCTATCTGTAGAGTGTCCTGAGGTAACTCCTGTTATGATTTGACACTAATCAAATTTAATTTAATTCTCTAAAATTACATTTCCCATCAACCCAATTGGTTCTGTTTGCGATGAGGATGTTGCCACTCTGTTCTGAAACATTAAAACATTCTTCCGATTTTATGTTATAAAGCTGATGTGCAGATTTTGACCAAGGTGTTGGATCAGGGATTGAGGTCAGCTCCAGAGGCTGCCAGTCATTAAAGTGATTGTGTGGCTACTGCCTCTAAATCAATGTGATGAATCACTGATGGTGAAATGATTAAGTGTTGTGTCATGTTAACCGTGCTAAAAAGTGTTTTATCTCTTTCACGCTCCCCGCTGTTCCTCCAGAAACTCCTCATTCAGTTTTACCCAGTAAGTCCTGTGAGATGCTGACTGTTGTTACTGAATACTGAAGTTAAAGAGCCCCTAATTATACTCCTTTTCAGCGGCATACTTGTACTCTTGGGGTCTCTTAGAATAGGTTTACATGCTTTGATGTTCAAAAAACATATGTTTCTCATAATGCCCATTGCTGCAGCGCCTCCACCTAAAACACTCTGTCTGAGCTCTTGGCCCCGCCTTCCTGAAAAGCCCAGTCCGCTCTGATTGGTCAGCTGGCCCACTCTGTTGTGATTGGTAAACCAAATTCAAACAGGACACTGGGCTGTGCTTGCTCAGGCAGCACATTTGAAAAACTGGGCTGGCTTTCTCAATTAATGACATCATTAATAGTGTAATTTCCATAGACAGTAAAAGAATGGACACAGCTACGCCATTTATTTCGAAGGAGACGATGATGGCTGAGCATGCTGCGCAGCCTCAAACTGAGCTTGACGACGTAAATGTGACGTGAGCAACATGTCTGAAAGTTGGAAGTCTTCTGGTAGCTGTGCCAAGAGAAATCTCAATCATTCCCAATCTAGCAGAGACGGAGAGCGTAGGTATATGTAAGGAGATAACATGGACACAGGTTAATTATTGCTAACTAAAATGCTAGCTAACATTAGTAATTCAACTTAAACAGCTAATGTAAGTCAAAACTGCCTGCGAGCTTCTCCTGACTATACTATAATTTCTCGACTATGCGACAGAAAGTTGCGTGGTTATGACACAATCGTTAGCCTACTTTTACAAAAACGTCTGCTATGGAGCCATAACGTGAGGTACAAGGTAATGGAGCCCTTTATACATTGTCGTGTTTTCTTTAGAAATAAACAATGGACAAATAGAGTCTTTAAACGCTTCAGATGGAAAGTTATTCGCTGTCAAAGTGATGTCAAAATGAATGGCAGTCAGTGGTATGCTAACGAGAGGTGATGGCTTGTGAGCCTACAATCTCTCCATAGGAGGTACGCTTTTCGGATGCTCGGTTACCCCCTTGGGAATTTCAAACAGGAACGTGGGCGAGCCGTTTTCAGGAAATTTAGAAAAAGTACTGTCTGTGAGAGAAAGGTGTGAAATGTATACATCTATTACATACACAAAAAACATTAAAACACACTAAAATAAAGGGAAAAATCCAAAAAGCATAATAGGGGCTCTTTAATTTTAAGAGTAAGGTCCTGCATGTTGTACTTACAGTCATTTAGTCTGAGCCAGCAGTAATCTATATCTCAGCACTGTGTGTCTCTTTACAGGATGAAGTGAACAGCAGAGTCTCAACAGACGGTAAATGTACGGTGAGTGCCAAGGTCAGAGGTCAGCAGTTGCCATAAGATCGTTCTGTTGTGTTTTTGGCTTGCAGAATAAATTACAATCAATTCTAATCTCTATTCAAAATCTAATTTTATTCATGTTAGCACACTGTTTTATTTCCAACTTGTCTTATCTGTTTAATTCTTTTTTTGTCTTCTAATAAAACTAGGCCCTGTCTCTTTAACCAGGATTACTAATAAAATAAAGCAACCTCAAACAGCTCATTTTAATTTAACCCATGTTCCAGATTTAATGTTTTCTCAAATTCCTCCTTCAAACCATTAAGAGAACATACGTTTCTACCTTGCTCTGTGAAAAAAAATTACAACTTTGTGCCAGTTTGCAGATCTGAAATGCAGCCTGCTTCAATAAAAAGTCAGTGTTACTGTTGGTCATTTCCCAAGTGTGTGTTTTAGTCATCCATTGTCTTCATTATTTCCTCAGATCATAGAGAGAACTGAGTCTCTGAGGAAAAGGTGAGTGTGTGTGTTTGACAATAAGCTTCACTGACAGCACATCAGAACTGCACAAAACTGTTATTCTTCTGTGGGTTTAACTCACCCATTGAGTTCAGAACAAACAGACACGCTGCATCAATGGAACGTGACTTGTTATTTCCAAACTTTTTCTCTTTAGCTCACGTGCAGCAAAAATGTCCTTTGTACAACAGCTGCATCTGGACTTTGATTTCTAACAGAAATATGCTTTCACCATGACTTAACTGGTCATTTATCCATTCTGCTAAAGCACCAGCAACATAAAGAAGACGCTGCCACCTGTTGCTGTTTCCAAGATTGACAAGAAACTGGAGCAGTACACACATGCTCTTGAGGTAAAACCCTATTAAGTTACTCTGTTTTTTCAATGGGTATTTTCTTTTGGAAAATGTGGAAAATACTCAAATACGATGTCTCAGTGTATCACAATGTTACATCCAAACTTCCTGAATCTCGCTTTTTTTTCACAGGTCTCCTCAAGGGAAGGCAGATCGGCCAGTCAGCTGCTGCCGGACCTGATGAGTCCCACTGAAGCCGTCTCCTCCAAGAAGAGCCTGTTTGAGGCCGGAGAAGCCTGGAACCAAAATGCAATCTCAGTCACACCATCTAAGGTTAATGATGAAGTTTTCCGCCATATAATTAGGGCTTTAAATTAACTTTTTCGGCTAGTAGATTTTTAAAGTTACCAGCCAATCTGACTTTCTACTAGCCACATTTTGTTTCTCTTAACTAACTTTACTACTTAATTTCAGCTCCTGTGGTTTGTTTTGCGCTGTTCTCTTTGTCTTCTAAAACATATATATATATATATATATATATATATATATATATATATATATATATATATATATATATATATACACACTACCGGTCAAAAGTTTGGGGTCACTTAGAAATTTCCATTCCCCTCCATTATAGACAGAATACCAGCTGAGATCAGTTGCATGTTTTTTTACATTCTGCGTTACTATAATTGCAAAATTGTTCTCCAATGTTTTCTCAGTTAGCCTTTTAAAATGATATCAGATTAGTAAACAGAATGTGCCTTTGGGACATTGAATGAATGGTTGCTGGTGATGGGCAATGTAGATACTGCATTAAAGATCAGCCACTTCTTTCTACAACAGTCGAGAACACTTTTGCAATTATGTAAGCACATAATCTGAATGTGCCTCAGCCCAGGGTACCTGTACTTATGCAGTTACCTGGGGGGGGGGGGTACCTGGAAAGAGTGTGGTACATTTTGATTTGGTTTAAAAAAAAAAAAGGCGTGAATTCGCAATAGCTGCGACCACAGGCGTATGGATCTATACACCTGTGGTCGCAGCTATTGCGAATTCACGCCTTTTTTTTTTCATTTTAATTTTTTTGCATTCACATACACACAACCTCACACTTACAAATGACCTCCATACTATATTTTAGCCTCCCAGGGCAAAAACTCTCGTCACCAAAGGGTGGGAAAATGTGTGGACCAACCGACAGAGCAAGCTATAGAGCTTCTGGTCACAGCTAAAAAAAATTTTTAAAAACTATCCACAATTTTTAGTGAGTAAAATGTACACAAAAAAAGGAATACAAATTGGTGTGAGGACAGTTTTTTAAAACTAGTTACTACGTGACAAGAGAAGTCAAACTTAAAGTGCATGCAAACATCACCAAACCTATTAGAAAACAAACCTACAGGATCACAATATGTATTAATATTCACTTTTATTTTATTCTTAAAGGTCCAATGTGTAGGAATTTCTCCCATCTAGCGTCAAGATCATATATAGCAATCAACTCTCTCGCGCCACGCAGTTCAAAGTATGTATTACAGCTATGGTAGCCTTCACGCTTCAAAAAGCCGGTCTCTTGCTCTTTTCAATATCCTTTTTCTTTTTCTGGGCGAAGAAGAAGACTCCTGTTCCTGAAATTTGGATTTTTAATACGTGTGGTCCTCCATGTTTCCTTCTTCAAACTTACCGTGGCGGGGAAGCTACCATACTCATTAGCAGCATTAGCAGCATCTGTGAGTTTATCATGTGACAGCAAAAACGTGAAAGGCGGAGCAGTATGTCCTGTATGTCCCTTACCGCTAACGTATTTCAAGATGGAGCATGAACATGGAGCGTCTACCCCTGTTGATGCGAATGCAAATGTAAAATTTTAAGCCAATAGGAATACTTGGAATTGATGGTGGTGGTAAATATTCATGAAAAAGGACAAGTTTGTGAATGGGCAACACAGACTTTCATAATGAACAACTAAACACATTACACACTGGACCTTTAACATGACTAATTAATGACTCCCAGTTTAAGAAGAAATGCATTTTAAACCACAACACCTGTTCTATGCCTATGATAAACAGGAAGAGTTCATATTTAAAACATTAGTTTTTACAATCATATTTTTTGTGTCGTTGCTCAAAAAATATTCAATAAAAGTAGCAGTGTGAAAACTAAACAACATTCTGTGTAAAATGAAGATCTGCATCAAGGACAATTTGACATTTTCTGCTACCTTGCATTCTTGAAGGACAGGTGTAGCATTAAAAGAGTATTACATGAACGATAAATGGGGGCTGTTTCACAGCAATTATGAATATTTCTTCTTCTCTGTCTCAGGATGCAGATGGTTTAAAAGTCGGTGTGGCTGATCTCATCAATCAGTGGGTGAAAGGAAGTGAAGATGGGAGCAGGTGCAGCTCGCCCTCCAGACCAGCAGTGAGTCCAATTTTTACCCTGAATGACCAGGATTGTCTTATCTTCTTCTTCTCTTTGCATCATGCTCTTGCAGTGTTGGTGGGTATGTTTGGCAATACTCATAAAGTATGTTTTACCCCTGAGCTGATCTTTTTCCTAACAAGTTTCAGTTCTGTGACTTGAGATTTACAATAGCTGTTTATTTTGTGTCAACTTTCCTGCTCAACTCTCTGTCTGTCTCATAACATCCTGACAGCATTCCTCTCAGCTTCATGCAACCACACCCAGCCCCTTTTCATCTGGTTTAAATCATCGCTACTCAGTTTTAAAGGGCAGACAGTAAAAGACTGCCCCCGTGTGATGACAAACCGTGTACTTACATATACTGTGTGTTCCTATATTTGCAGGACATGAAACCTGGTGGTGTTTCAAACAAGAAGAATTTATGGGAGAGCCTCGGTGACACATTATCTTCTGGAAGGGAAGGGAAGGTACAAATTCACACACAAAAGTCTCTTGATTGACACTTCTCTTTAAAAAATATTGGATAATAGTGTTTTTCTACAGTGATGCAACAAGGAAGCATGATAGGTTTGGGTTTGATCCTTGAGGCAATGTCTATTTGTGAGCCCGCTGTTACAGGTTATGGCCTTAGTGTGGACAAGCATTTGGATCAGTTCGAACAAAGAAGAGAGCGCTGCACAGATGAAAATATCCAGATGTTGCCTAACCTTTAGAACAGTTGTAAAAATAAAAACGTATGTTTGTATTGTGACTCTATAGGTTTGGAAACACTAACTTAGGGAGTTCCATTATTAGTCTGAGGGTCACTAAAGGATTGAATGGACAGGGAAAGGTACGGTGGCCCTGAAGTGCAAATCACAACAGCAAATAGGAAAACACTTCAACAAATCATAAAACACGACAGCAAATATGAAAACACGACAGCAAATATGAAAACACGACAGCAAATGGATGGACCCTCCTGATTGGACAGACGGACTGTCTGTCTTTTAACAGGAAGGAGAGGTGAAAAACACGGAAAAGCGCCTACTTTTAACAGACAGACAGTCCATCTGTCCAATCAGGAGGGTCCGTCCTCTGCTAGATAGGCCCTACCTTTTCCGGTAGAAGTTAATGCCGTTGTGTTTTCTGATTTGTTGAAGTGTTTTTATATTTGCCGTTGTGTTTTATGATTTGTTGAAGTGTTTTCCTATTTGCTGTCGTGTTTTCATATTTGCTGTTGTGTTTTCATATTTGCTGTCATGTTTTCCTATTTGCCGTTTTGTTTTCCTATTTTCCGTTGTGTTTTATGATTTGTTGAAATGTTTTCCTATTTTCCGTTGTGTTTTATGATTTGTTGAAATGTTTTCCTATTTGCCGTTTTGTTTTCCTATTTTCCGTTGTGTTTTATGATTTGTTGTTGTGTTTTTCTATTTGCTATTGTGATTTGCACTTCAGGGCCACCGTAAAGAAAGGAAATCTGCCACACAAAATTATAATTCATTATAATTATTCTTTATTATTTCTCTACATTTTTCCTTCACATTGTAAAATACTGGATACCATCACCTCTTCTGGCCTGTAAAAATTCTTAACTGCTCACTCATGTCTGCACTAATGTCATAAACTGTGATGAGTTATGCTTTAGCTAGTCTCTCATTGCCTCTACCACGCTGCAGAGGAGGGTCTGGCTAGTGTACACAGCATTCCCGGGATGAGAGAGAAACGTGCTCTGGTTTATTGGCATGTCTTTAAACCAATCACAATCGTCTTTGGCGGTGCTATGCGCCAAACGGAGCCCCAGTGCCGCTGCAAAATAGCCTCGGGAAGGAACTTGTATTGGTGGAACGTGTATGTAAAAGGTTTTTTTAGTCATGCAACAGAAAACTCCGATTGGACAGATAGTCTAGCTAGCTGTCTGGATTTACCCTGCAGAGATCTGAGGAGCAGTTAACCATAGGGATAGTCAGATCCCCTGATGACACCGGAAGATATAGTCTCTCTCGGGTCATCCACGGGTCACGAGGGACGTTGTTGGTATACATACTTGAACTGCGTATGCGCAAAGGGAATATTCAGTGCTTTAAGCAGGGATGAAATAGAACTACAAATCATTTTTATTTTGATGGGTCACAAGCACACTGATTAAAGTTTTGGCTATTTTCTTTTTAAAATTTCCTTCCCTTTAAATATTTTTTCAGGCTCAACACTTGGATTGCTTGAGAGAAGTTATTTTCAGTCTCTAATCTAACAAATGTGCTGCATTCAGGGACATCATGAGAGCTGATATACGAAAATAAAACAAAATCAAGACTGTTCTAGTTTTGGTCTTTAAAATTAAACTCAAATCAAAGATGAATTTGTTAAAACTGCTGCTCGTTTGTTTACTGGTAGAAGCTGGAAAATATGGTGACCGTACAGTTTGCACGGTCTGGATGAGGATACACTGAAGTTACAGCATAATTGTTTGTGAATCTCTCACTGATAAATATTGTTTTATCAACTGCATTTCAGGAGAGCTCCACTGCTAAAAGATATAAGTTTGTGGTGACGGGTCACGGCAAGTATGAGAAGGTTTATGTGGACGACTGCAGTGAAGACGCAAACTGCCAGTCAGGTACAGTTCCATTAACCATCCTTAATTCATTCATTTTCAGACTGTAATAATTTTAATTTTAGACATATTTAAAATGTACCTGTTGCTAGTTGCTATTTATTTTCTTTTATCATGTTTACTTATTTGCTAATTCACTTTAACATTATCAGTAGTTCAAATGTGGCTCATCTTTACAGACTGTGTTGCTCTTAAGTTCTGCGCCTCATTCTAACTTTTATCTGCAAAACTGGCATGAAATGCAATGGTATTCATTTAAAGTATATTAGGCACTGATATTGGATGTGTCTTGAACAATACTTATTTCCAAGTTTGGGGTTTAAAAAAAAGACCAACTAACTTAATCTCATATTGCGTATTTTTCTTATTGTCAGTAAATTCCATGAAAAGACAAAACCAGCAATGGATGTATCTATATGTATTGTGTGTGTATTAAAACCCTAATATATCCTCTTCCTCTGAAGCAATGGGCATGGAGCTGAGAGTCACGCAGATTATTAACACTGTCGGTTTGGCTCTTTTCATGGGATTTGTTGACAATGCCAAACATATAGAACTACACAAACATTACCTATTAAAGCTTTAGTGCGTAACTTTTTGAGATTAATGAACATCCGTCACATTCAAGCCTTTGCCAAATGAGTTGATACAAAGATGATTAAGACTCTCAGCTCCACACAACTCTCTCTGTATTTCTCAGTATGACTATGTTCAGAAGATTGTGTTGTCCGGCAACTTTCGCTCGCAGAAATACGAGTGAAGATAATGACCTCTTCTGAAGAGTCCATCATGTTTTTTTAATTCTCCGTGTCCTCCTTGGCTACTAGCAACTGCGTGGAGGGGGGGGGGGGGGGGGGGGGGGGGGGGGCTTGCGCAATCACGGAAGGCTTGTATCATGTGCAAGCGCCAACAGTTTTGTTGTCATTACTTAGAATTCCTCATGGGGGCGACAGAAACTACACACTATAGCTTTAACAAGGACCTGTGAGCTGTGATGTGTCACCTTTTAAATCTACAGAGTAACTGGTTCTGTTGGAAATTGCTATTGCTATATTTTAGGTGCCAACGACAGCATTGTGAGAAGAATTTAAATACAAGATATGAGTTTCACATTCAACTTTATGCATTTTTGAGAAACACACAGTAAACAAAAACATGTTAATGTCCAAGAATCAGTGTTATAAACGGGGCTGTTTGCTTATGGGGGTAAACTCCCCTCTACCTAAAATAAATTCCATAACATGACGGTCATCTTGGGGAAAACAACCATTTTTAAAAATCCAATATATCAACAACAACATGCTAATATCTACTACAGCAGCATCACAATCCTCCTAAGCTGTGAAACATCACATCCATCTGTCTTCTCCAGCTGTTACTCAATCTTCCTTTAGTCTGTCTTCCTATAGCAGGCCGCATCACCATCACCATCATCATTATCTCTTCATCATCATCATCATCATAATCATCATCATCATCATCATAATCATCATATTTATCATTCACTTCTACATCTTACAATCTAAACTCAGTAACATTGTTCATAAGTCCTGGACGCTCAGACTAAGGACAGGAGATTACAATCCACCAACAGAATCACTGAGTTTATTTGTTACACTGGCTGGAAATGTTATCATATCATAGATGTTGGAGGAAAACATTGGATCTCCAACTTTCAGAGTTGCCTACGCAAGTTGAAGACAATGCATTTCACTTAAAGACTTTCCTCTACTGACAGAGGAGCTTGGAGTCCTTAACATCATCAAAACGGATAAAAGTGGAGAGTTTTCACACAACACTGATGAAATGATGAAACAAGAATTTGACTTTTGGATGGGACTGGGCTATATATGTCCTCAAAATAACACAAAAAAATAAATTATAATGTCAGTGTCAAATATGCTCACGTTCTCATTGTGACAATGCTAACATGCTAATGTTTAGTAGGTATAACCTTTATCATGTTCACCATCTTAGTCAAGTGTGTTAGTATGGTAACATTAGCTAATTAGCACCGAACAGAAAGTACAGCTGAGGCTGATGGGATTGTGATTCTTTTTGCAGGTATTTAGTCATAAACCAAAGTATTGGATGGACACATTAAAATGGCGTTAGATGAAAAGCCAGAGGATCACCAAAGTCAATAGGATTAATCCTCTGGGGACCACGAATGGCTATCCAAAATGTATTGGTAATCCATCCAATAGTTGTTGAGATTTTTCAGTCAAGACCCAAGTGGTGGACCAACCATAAACAGACCTGACATTTCCATCCGTAAAGCCGCTAGAAACTAAGTTACACATCCCCAAAGCACCTGGATTATAAGCCTCAGCAGATAATATACAATCATGTAAACTGACATCAAAAGAAGAACTTTTAGGTATCACAGTGTTTTTTTCCTTATTGCCCAGCCCCAAGATGTACCAGCCTGTGTGGTTGTAGTTTCTTGACCTGATTGAAAGCCCGGACATCTGCCGCTTCATTTCCATCCATACCTGACTTGCAGAAAGCCTTAACCTGTTCTGACTGGACCTTCATGCTTCATCCATCTTTATTTTCCTTCTTTTAAAATCCATCTGCCCTGTTGTTCCAGGAATGTAAAAGCCCTATTTATTAAAAACTGCCTACCAGCTGTGTACACTAAAAAAGCCTTACTTGTTTTAGAAAAATAGAAAAAGGTAGAGCATGACAAATGAAACAATCTTTTATCTCTTAAAGTATCTACAGTACATGCTTTCAACACTATGTCTAAGCCATCGTCAAATGAAAAAAACAATCTGACCAAGTTGCTGAGTATATAATGTTCCTTTCTTTCTTCGCGTTATTGTTTCTTTTCTGTCACATCCATCCCATTTGATTTATGCACAGATGCCACACTTGTATTACTCCTGTATTATTATAATAATAATTATTATTAATAATATTGACCTTTAAAAAGCTGTAACAGCTAACTTATAGACTAACCTATACATCTACATTCTATAAAATTATATATCTACTGTATATTTCACATAGGGATGAATTTATTTTAATGTTTTATCAATGACACTTTTAATCTTTTTCCCCTCAAGAAAAATCTACCTCCTCACTGCAGCCCTGATTTATAAAATGAACCTTAATTATTAAATTTACTAAATACACAAATTGTTTTATGTTTATCACTGCATCTTTCAGTTTTCACTTCTCATCACCAAACATACTCATGCATCAGGTCAAGTATCTGTGTCTGTAGCTTTCGCCGAACCAAATCCTCTTGCTTTCCTGTTGAAGTCCTTATGTTCGTCTTCCTGGGATTTGCGTTTTATCAGCCCCTTTTCAAACACTGCTGATATTTTCGAGAGTGGCTTCTCTGCTGCCTCTTTAAGCTTCCTGGCATCAAAACGGGGGCTGTACAGCAAAATCGGCAGCCGATTGACAAAGGAAGGAACTTCTGTTGGATTGTCTTTAAGTTCCTTTTTCTTCTCTGAGTCTTTCTTGGTGGCGTTGATCTGGTGCATGATTCGATCTTTGGTGGAGAACATTTGAAAAAGGAGGGTGTCCCACATGTTCAACGCCTTGGGACCTTCTATGTTGTTAACCACCTCCTGATTGGCACATTTGTCTGCTGAACACTTATCATCTCCACCTTGATCTGTTTTCTCATTGCTGCCACTGGAGTCGACCTGAGATTTGGCCTTCGGCACTGGAAACGTAAGTTCCTCTGGCTCAACGACCATGTGTTTCTTGAGTCGTGTCCATCCGCTGAGCTTACCCTTTAGGCCTTTCAGCTTCTGGGCTGTTTTGTGCTCAGTGGGTGAAGAAGATGTGTCTGTTTTAACGGTCTTCTTGTCAGCAGTTGAAGATGCAGTTGATGTCGCTGACTTCGTGGAGGGTTCGACTGCCGGGGCTTCCATCGGTGCAGCTGTAGTTTTGGTCCTCAGAACGTCCTTGTCTTTGAGTCCAGGTTTTTGCTGAGATGGCGGTGACGTTCCTCTGTTTGGGGATGGAGCTTTGACTGAGGCTGAGGCCTGAGGCAGAGAGGCAGGAGTGGCAGAGTCAATCACAGCGGCGTTAACTATGGACGGTTTCATGACTGTATCTGTTGTTGGCTTTGCAGGGGAAATGTTCTCTACTGGTAGCTCTGTCGAAGGCTGAACATTACTGGCTGAGGACGGTCTTGAGTCTAACTGCTTATTGGGAGGTTGCGCTTTTAGAATAGGTTTACTGGTTAAAACAGGATCGGAAGAATGGATGGGAATGTTAGTTTCAAAGGAGAGTTTTCCTTCCTTACTATAATTTGTTGCTAGGCTGGTTTTTATCTTGTGCATTGGGGATTGTACTTTTACCTCACCACTGTTAGTCAGGACTGAATTGTCCTTAGTTGTGGGTGGTTTTATTTCTGGTTTTGGAATCATCTCTGTGATTGACTTAGCAGAAGGATGAACATTTGTATTAATTTTATGAGATGTAATGGGAGGGTTTGTCTGGTCTTTCATAATGACAGACGAGTGTTTGGTGTCTATGGTATGGTTCAAATAGATGGGGGTTTGGGAGGACTGGGGCAAGGTTGGTGTATAGGTTTGAATCGGTGTATTACACACTCTTGGCTCTGGTAGAGGGGAGGCTCCTGTAGTGCTCCGAGGTGTAGTTGCTCTGGTTAAAATAAGTGGGGCTTTAGCATCTCTGGTGGCTTCAGCAAGGGTGTGAATATTTGTGGCAGCATGGTTTTTAAATTCAGTGTGTGAGACAGTTTGAGTATTTACAGTTTGAATGTTAGTTTCTATCAATTTCTTTGTTTCAGTGACAGATTTCCTAAACTGATTCATTCCAGTCTGAGAGCTCACTGAATTCACAGAGGTTTGGATATTATCTCCAGACAACGTGATTCGACTTGCAATGGTTTGCTGTTCTACTATATTAGCCATGGTATAACCAGAAGATGAGGAATCTGCTGTCTCAATCTTAGATAATACAGATTTTTTTGTCCTTGGAGGGGGACTTGCTACAAATGTATTGACTATAACTGGCTGGTTGAAAGACAATTGCTCCTTTAATGTGCTTTTAGTTGTAATTTGTTGTGCAGATGCCTCAGATGATCTTTGCTCAGCAAGAAGGTTGGCAGTCAGTTCACCATCTGCTTTTGAGTTTGTGTAGATTCTTGTTTGAGCAACAGAGCCAGAAACTGGTTTTAAATCCATTGCTTGCTTTGTTGCAGATTGACTCTTAGGTCTGTCTAATCTCAGCTGAGGGCTTCTTGGTATGACGTGCCTCATGGTAGGGCTTGATGGCACGGTAGTTTTACTAACCTGTGCAGTATGAAAAGATGGATTAATGCTCACTGCTTGGTCTGTCATAATAGGTAAAATAACGTCTGTATGAAGCTTGTTGGGGACTTTGCTTTCAGCCGAAGAAATACTTTGAACATGACTGCCAAAATTGTATTTGCTAGACTGTGCAGTTTCTGCAGCTGGTAGGCCGTGTTGAATAGCGTCTACACCTTGCCCACATGAGACTGAGTCTGTGGAAGACTTGCTGACAGTAAGCAATCCTGCAGACAGTTTGTCGGACAGTTTGGTTTCACTGCTAGGTATGTTCAGTACTGTGTTTCCTTTTGAAAGATTAGATGCTGGTCTCGTTTCTATGACACCTTTTGATTTAATGTTTTCTGTTCTTATAGGTATACTGGGAAGATTATCTGTTGGTGTTTTCCCAGTCAATAAACATATTCTTCCATTGGTCGGTTGTGGATGCAGTTCTGTGTCTACTGCTGAATTGCTAAATTTGTTAATGTTATTAAAAGTGGGGAGTTTATGTTCTCTATTAAATTGGTGTGACAGTATTGCGTCTTTAGCATGGATGTTAAGAAAGGTTTCAATTGCTTGTGTGGCCTCTCCTATAGCTGTGCTTGAGTTTGAGTACAAATTTGCTGCTTGAACAAGTTTATCTTGGCCACTGGAAAATATACTACTGTGTGTGTTTAGAAATACATTCTCACTAGTTTTGGTTAGCTTTAAAGGCTCTTTTGTGGGCAAATTGAAGGTCATATCTAAAGGGTATTTAATGTCTGAAATGTTTGGGGATTTGGTTGCAGTGACAGAGAGGTCAGGTAGTTTCGTTTCTGTAGTAGGTTTGCCCATTACATTATTATTAACAGCAAGGGAATTTGGTATACTTGGTACTTGAGAAGATTTCAAAGAGAGACCTTCTGCAGGAAAATGGAGGTTGTTTCCTACTGCAGACACTGTGCAGATACTGTACTGTGCAGAACATACAGATGCTGTGACAGGCTCATGTTGCAAAATGGATCCTGTGGTAGTAATAATTGATTCTTTAGAGAACACATTTGAGAATTGGGGCTCAGTGTTTGTTTTTGTTAAGGCTATATCCGGCATCTTTGTTTTATTGGGTAGAGTAACCCCCCTGCTCGCTTTGATTTGCTGGTTAACCTCTTCCCTTTGTTTGTGTAAAACAGCTTCAGTAGCCACTTCACTGGGCAGTGGTCTATCTGAAACCAGTCTGGTGGCTGGTGGTATTCCTAAAATGAACACACCATTTATGATGGCACTCCCTGGGAATTTGGGCTCTGACTCTGTGGCAGGAGATTGAACAACCAGGCCTTTACGCTCAGTTAGGTCTTTAGCAGGTTTGACAGTGAGTTGGACATTTGGACCACTGGCTGTTGATGGACTGACTCCACCAGCAGTTTGGTAAGACTGGAATGGAGCTATCTCTATTTTTCCTGACTGTTGTTTTGCATTTGTGATCCTGAATTCTCCTTTTGTAGGTGTTTTCTCAAGATTGTCACCTTTCTCTATGGCACCTATCCCTTTTGCACTCTGCTGGGTTTCTTCATTTGAATCTACTTTAACTAAGGGTGAGAAAGAACTCAACACACCATTGCTATCAGTTAGGCATGGGGTTGTATTTAGCGCTGCCTCTATAGAAAATAGTGCCGCACTTTGTGTGTGTACCTCACCTGCTTTAGACATTGGTATTGAAGCCTCAGAGAAAGAGCTTTTTGGTGTGGATACGTCACTTGTGGATTGTTGCATTGTTTTCTGTGCCAAGTCAAGAGGAAACTCAGATTTTATGGTGTCCACCTTTGATGTTTTAAGTGATTGCTTTCCAATACTTTGAGCTTCAGACACATTCTCCCCAAACTCATTTTTGCTACGTGTGACGATCCGTTCAGCTGGAAGCTCAGAATCCCTTGGAGGTTGTAAAATGTTAGCAGCAGGAGCCTCCATCGAAGATGGAAGATCCTGATGTCCATTGAGTAGTTTTGTTGCATTAGACATTGAGACGTGTGATCCATCTACAACTACATCTGACTGTATTTTATTTGAAGAGGTTTCTCTAACCCTGCTGGGTACAGGGCTGTGATGTGATGAAATAGTCCTAATCCCACCATAGGCAGCATACTCAGATGGAGTAAGGCCATAATATGTTGATCGTGATTTGGGCTTTGAGGTCGCTAATGACATTTGGCACTCCAATAGTGATGACAAAGACTTGCGTGCATCAACCACTGGAGGACGATAAGGGGTCGACAGGGGGCTTGGACTTGGAGGTGGTGCTTGCATTGAAATCACTTGCATAGGGTTGAGATTTGAAGTCTTTGGTACAGTGGATAAAAATGATGGGACCTTTGGCAAAGATGAAGCTTTACTTTCAGAGACTTGGTTTGTTTGTAGTTTTGGGATGACTGGTTCTATTAGTGTTGGTTTGACCACAGCAGAGTCAGGTGCAGTTATACTTGATGCTAATTTCTCTCTGGGGTACAGCTCAGTATTAGCAAAGCTTGGATTTATTGTACTCCTTTGTGTTTTTTGAATCTCTAACTCTTCGTAATTGCTGGCTTGTTTGATAGCAGTAATGTGATTAACATCAGTCTGCTTCAGTTCTTCTGTGGAAGCTGGAGGCTTACTTAAACCACTAGTTTGAATCGTTGGTTTTTGTCTTGGAGACACATTGGGAATTGCAGGAGCTTCTAGACTTTTGGAGGAGTTGAAAGCAGCAAATAAAAGTGGGTTGGGTTTGGATATTTCAATAAAGGGTGTTGATACTCGAGCTGGTGTAGAAGAGGGAGTCTTAGGTCTTCCATCAGTTTTCTCCACTGACACAGGCGTTTTCTTTCTGTATACGTCAGATAATGATGCTCCCTGGTAGGTTGGGTTTACTACTGTGAGGTCTTGGATGGAGGGAGGTTTAGAAATCTCATAAAATGTTGCCTTTGATGTATAAATCCTGCTTTGTTGGGTGTCAGGATTTGCCTCTTTAACTGCTTCAACAAGTGATATTTTTGAGGCAGTTATCTCAGGCGACATCTGGAAGTTGCCATTACTGGTAGGTCTGGCAGTCCAAGATGACATCTGGCTCTGAGGGTTGTCCTTTGAACTGGCATTTGTCTCCCTCTGGGTGTCTGAAACGGATAGCAATGCTGGAAGAGGAGGTAGGTCTGCAACCTGAGAAGGTGCCGGACCTGGGCCACAATTGGGGGCGGCTGGGGATAGGGTCAGGCTGTGAGTTGATATTTTAGTGCTGGATTGCGACACAGTGACTGGAGGGATTGTTGTGACTGACCCATGGGAGTTTGGTGTCATGTTTAAATTTAAAGCACAGGGAGGTGGTGCTGAAACCTGCTCAGGTGGTGATGGGGGTGTTGAAGCCGAATGTGGCATCATGAAAGGAGTCACGTCATCGAATAAAAAAGTTGAGCACTCATATAGCGGAGCCACCTGCTCTTCAGAAGTCGTGATCTGAGCTATGTAGGACTGAGGGGGGAAGCTGCCACTTTGGCCATAGGGGCTGCTCCGAAGATGAGGAAATGCAGATGCAGAGTGATCGTAGAAGGAGTCAAAGGGGAAACTGGATACTGAAGGATCTGCAGTGTAGACTGAATCCGGTGTCCTTGGTGGGCTGGACTGGTCACTGTGCTCGAGGTCTGTGCTCGCTTCGTTGACAGGCGACAAACAGGAGCGAAAGGGGATTGGCGTCTGAGAAAGGCTGCCTTTTTTCTTGGCTCTCTTCTTCTTGAGTTTCTGAAGCCTTGCGTTGTCCTTGCCTGGTTTTGGCAGTAAGGGCGGAGGATACTGCTGGGAAAGGTCAGGGTCCAGCCCATTACTGTAGCCGACTTCCATTAACATTTTTAGACTCCTGCAAGACAGATGAGACACATCAGTCTATTTGTCTTCAGCCACAAATCTACTTATATAATAACAGCAAAGCAGACACAAAAAAGTCAAATTATTCATCAAAAGAGGCCTGTCATGTAAACGTGTTTTTTGTCATATTTACTTGATAACAAAACAACGCTTTAAACATCCTTTGTAGTCAATACGAATAATGAGTCAGTTTCCCAAAAAAAAGACTAAATTAGAGCCAAGACCCAATAACATCTTTTATGAGGAGGTTACAAATCACCTTGCTGTTTTGGCATTGTTTTTTATGGTTTAGGAAAAAGATTGTTAAGACGTCAGAGCAGGAATTTGATGAGATGCCGGTTGCATGGTGTGATGTTCTCAATCACTAAGCAGTTAGAAATGTTGAGGAGTTTTGTTCCAATACAGAGTCTGGCCAGAAAGTACTAAGCCAGATATCTCAGCAGCTGGCCAAATAATTACTGAATTTGTTTTTGATTAATTATGGACATAATAGATATTTGATTTAGGTCATTAATTATGTTTGTATGACAAGTATACAATAAGTTGTTTTTCTTCCTTTTCAGCTGGACAGTTCTATGACGATTTGTGAAACACATGCTGGACTTTGAAGAATTCTGGATTATGAAAAAAATATTTTTTATCACTTCACCATTCTCTGTATTTCAAGCTTAAGGTTTTGAATGTACTTAAATCCTGTTGCAATGACACATTTCGTGTGCCTCTTATCATTTTACAAAAAGGTAGTGAAACAAATTGTGTCTTTTTTTGTTTCTTTGCAGTTATTCATTTTATCCTGTGAATAATAATCTCTGCAGTAGTACATCTTTTAATACGATGACTTAACTTCAATTAAACACATTCCTGACGTTTGATTCCTTAATACTGTTAAGAGAGTTTCTGTGTTTGCTTCCTTTGTCATTTACTGTGTAGACAAGCTCTTCTTCTACTTCCCAGTATAGTGTACTCAGCTGTTTCCCAACTGTACTGATTAACCCGTGCTAATGACTCCGAGACAAGTCTGCAGCTGGCTTTAGAAAACTATGAGCTCTCATGACAACGGACTCATTAGCAGGTTTCAAAACTCTTAATTTGGTCCTGAAGATGCTGCATGGATACAACAAGCGTCACTATTGGAAATAGAAAGGCATGTAAAGCTGTTGCTTATGGCAAGTCTGCTTTGAAATGATGACAAACTACTTGTGAAAATAGTTCTCAAGGAGACTATCGGATATAAAAATGACCTATGCGGGAAATAAAAGTAATCCCAAAGGAGGATGATTGACACATACAGGAGGGTGACCAAGATCCTGCAGGAAGGAGGGGTGGCAGTATTTAGCTGCTGTTCATAAGCAAAGAAACTCAAAACGTGAGCAGCAGTAAATTGGGTCATTAGCAATACAAGCAAACAATTAGAAGATACCCAAAGGTCATGAGCATAATTAACTCACAATAAATGTAAGATACATTCCTCTGCACCCAGGATTATATTAGACAAAGGTGTGTTTAGTTTTCCAGTTTGAATTGGATCTGAATTTTGATCCACATAATGTATGAAAGCTTATACAAAAGATAATTAATATTCAAATGTAATTGACATTTTACAGTAGTTGGTTTTGTTCACTGAGTAACATACTTCCACTAGGTTGTCTCGAGCAGCAGCATGAGCTGAATTGTTCCCTCTCTGTCTGAATATTGGAGTGGATCTTTGGAGTGACACTAGAAAAGGTCCACAGTCTAATTTTAGACCAAGGAAAAATAAGAGCAAACATCCTGACACCGAGCACCTGCTGCCTGCATGTCCTGCACTCACACAAACAGCTTCAGTCTGCTGGATATCAATCCGAGGCCCAAATCCTCTCAGAGCTATACGCCGACTGTGAGCTTAGCCTCGTGTTTCAAAGCAATGGTTATCTTAAAATTTGTATACGTACATATGTATAGGTCATGTTAGCACCAGTTTGATCTAAGAGAAGCAGGAGAAGAAATATACCTAATGAGATATTTTCTGCAAGTTTGACGATCTCTGTTTTGAATAGTAAGTATAGAAGCTGCAGCATAGGAATAGCTCCCGTGAGATGTTGTCCCTGTCTTGAAATAAATTTAAACACTCTGATATGGTTGGCTGGTTTTGAGCAAATATTTAACATGAATCAATGTTGTCAAAGTGCCTCCTGCAGTCACAGTGACAAGAGAGCCAGCTGACACATGAGCGGTACCCCTTTTAAGGCTCTGGGGTTGGATATCTGGGAGGCTTCAACTGGTGCAGCTCAAAAGAGGAAAGTATAAGATTAGCTTTGTGATAAAACTGTACCATGACCTCAATCTATCTAGCTGTAAAGAACTCAGTTAAACAAAATGGAGGATGAGCTCTTTATTAATCATCAGGTTGGGATATCAATCTGAGCAACACTTTCCTGAAGCGGAAATAGGTGTTGCTCGTATTTTGCTGGAAAGTCTGCAAAACAAACAGTTTAGTGTAAGAATAGAGCTACAGAGACAATTCATTTTTTTACAACTAAAAGCACATATATACATATACATATGTAAGAATAGTATAATTATAATCATTAAATATGCTGGTGTGCAGGGTTTAATCGCTGACTCATGCTTACATTATCTATCATGACACAAAATTGGCCAGAAACATACAGCACGGTAAACACTGCATTGCAAGCCCTTCCTCTCATAGATAATAATGTCTGATATGCATCATGCATTTAACATTTCAGATCGTGCACGTGCTTCTATCAAATCCTATGCACCGTTTGCAGGTTAGCACCCAGCTGACGGATCAGGAGCACTCTGCAGTACCACCAGCTTGTCAATCAAGCAGACACTGAGTTTGACTGGTTTACCTTTGGCGAGCGGCTGTCGGGACAAACTGCTCTCTGCTTGTTAATCCCGGCTCAGAGTGCCACAGGGCCACTCATCCTGAAGTGAACTGAAGCCTTAGGGAGCGAGCCACCGTGCCCGCGGCCACTCCAAAAATAAAACTGTTTCCTTCAGTGTGTGTTGCAGGGGCAGATGGGGGTTTCCAGGCCACCTGAGATGGCTGAGGTGCAGCCCCTACAGGCGGTCGGCAGACACCTCCACCTGAGGGAAGGTGGTTTTTTTGTCAGCAGAACAGCAGGGAGAGATCCAGTATCTAATCAGGACATGAATGCTTTACCTGACAACAAGGGTGCTCACCCTTAAAGTAAAGTATGTAGTGTATAAAGTAAAGTAATGTAGTAGTAAGTTAAAGTATAGTGTTGTTTACAACCTAAATCACACCTTTAGTGTGGGGGAAATAACCACTTTTATGCAGTTTTTTCAGGCATTCAAAAACCGTGATAAAGCTCCATTTAAGGTTCTTTTAAAGTGGACATGTTATGCTTTTCCGTATTATCTGTCATATCTACAATTTTATAATGTCGTTTTTTTTTTAAATAATGAGGTAAACTTATTCTAGAGAAATCCCCATGAGTTAAAACAAAGATCTCGCGAGAGTTTGGTCCTGAGACAGAAACAGGTCTCAAACAATGTTAATTTTCTCCTGATGTGTCCGTCTGAAAAATGCCATTTTAGTGTCAGAATGTTCTGGAGATATGTGGTTTGTGAAAAATGGGTCCAATATATACTTTGGTGACTATGGGGCGAAAGCATCGCTCATAATCTGTGTTCAGATGTGTTGGCCGATACAGGAAACTACTCTGGGGCGTCTCGGTTCTATACCGTCTCTGGTTGCACTAAAGCCTCCAACCACCATGGCAGTGTTGTGTAGCATTGAGCAGCAGCAATCCAGTCAGTGACCCCTCCACAAAATGTTGTTATGTTAGCTAGCTGTAGGTGGACCAGCTAATATCTCAGTTAACAAAGTAACACCAGAGACGGTTTACAGTAGAACCGAGACGCCCCAACTCGAGCTAGTTTCCTGTATCTGTGTCACTTATGCTCCGCCACGGCCACACCTCTTTAGGAGACTAGCGACAGGTCCAAGTGTATTGATTCCAATGAGAGAAGTGAACGTGAACACAGATTATGAGCGATCCTTTTGCCCCATAGTCACTGAAGTAGATATTGAACCCATTTCTCACAAGCCAAATATCTCTAGAACATTCTAACACTAAAATGGCATTTTTCAGACGGACACATCAGGAGAAAACTTTGTTTGAGACCTGTTTCTGTCTCAGGACCAAACTCTCGGAAGATCTGGCAACACAGAGAAGCTAATGTCAGCTAATGTTTGTGAACGCCCTTACAAAATTAATCTCTGTAATGCTACATATCTAAATTTAGCAAAAGAACATATTAATAAATAGAACAAATACACATTTTCATTCATCCACATGACGGTCACTACATTTTCAAAAGAGGCCACGCCTTTTTAGGAGACAGGAAGTGTGTACCGTTTAATACCATTGGCGATGCTTGAAATGTGCTATCTTTAGTACAAAGGATCTTTGGTAACACCAGCAACAAATTCAAGAGCACGCCTACAAGTTCAGGATGTTCTTCTTCTGCTTTTACACTTTCTCACTATTAATCAAAAGGAGTTGCTGCCTACTAAACCTTAACTACATTGTTATGCTTCTTTCTATCAAGTTAACAGTTAAATTGATGTTGACTGTACACTATCTTTAAAGCTGTATTAATCAGTTTTGGCCACCATAGCTAAAACTAGCTGACACAGAAACAACCACCACCCTGCCACCAGCTTACAAAGTTGTTACAGTACATAGCTAGTTATCAAACACTTAGCAACATTAGCATTCATTAGGGGTTGTGTTTCTGGCCACCTGATTAATTTAGTTGCAATATTCACTCTCCATTTAGCACTGGTTGGTCTCTGTACACTATCAGGGATGTCTAAGAGCCTAGTGTAAGCTCAGGCAAAGCACTGAAGTCTGGCTTGCATTTAATCATCAGCTGCTCCATTCATGCTTCACCATCTGTGGCTCATTCATGGCAACAACTATAACTTGGCTACCAGCTGACTACTGACAACTCATCCTATTCATTCAGGTGTACAGCTTGGTCATTATAACCTGACACATTTCATTATTATTCTGCTGATATCCTCATGTCAACGCACCTTCCTCTGCCCAATGTAGATGTTTATGCCTGTTAATGAGGATAAGCGTTAGCTCTCTCGTCCTC
Source organism: Zingel zingel (assembly GCA_023566125.1). NCBI lineage: Eukaryota > Metazoa > Chordata > Actinopteri > Perciformes > Percidae > Zingel > Zingel zingel. The sequence continues at coordinate 5,655,015 of CM042315.1, forward strand.
ATGGCTGCTCAGATTCATCAAAAGCTCTCTCAAAGAGCAGAGCCTTTTCTTCCAGATATAACTGTTTAAATCAGGGGGTCTTCAACGTTTTTTAGGCCAAAGACCCCTTAACTGAAAGGGAAACGGAGCAGGGACCCCCTACTACATATTGTATGAAATTAAGTTGCATATTAAACTGGGCCTAAAGCCTTAATACATACCTTTTTAGTGCATAGAATATTAAGCTATTAAATAATAGTTGGCATTATTTTTATGAATCATGTTTTAATGTTGAACATACATGTGGCACAGTGAATCCTTATATCTGTGGATGGCTGCCTTACTGATGTCCTTACCAATAGGCCAGTTAGTCTATCATCAATGTGTTGTTGTTTTTTTAACAAAAAGGCTGGTTTATATATGCTAATAATATGTTATATCATGTTAAGACATTTTAATGTTTTTTTTAAAACTAAAAACATGAATTCTTGAAAAAACTGTTTTTATTCACATTCCTCCACAGCAAACGGAGAATCAAAAGATTGAAAAACTTCTTGATGAATTGAAGTAAAAGGGTACCGCATTTCACAACAGCAAAACTATATGGAAACATCCGTTTGACACAACTGACAACTGACACAACTCACGCAGTATAATCCAAGTCTTGTTTATCCAGTAAGGCAAGTCAAGGCAGCTTTATTTGTATAGCACATTTCAGCAACAAGGCAATTCAAAGTGCTTTACATAAAAAAACGATAAAAAAAATAAATAAATAAATAAAACAGATAAAATACAAGAATAAAAGTTACAGTGCAGTATAACAAATTAAACACAAAAGAGCATGTTACGGAACGGCACAGGAGGTTGAACCCAAAAGCAGACGAAAACACACAATAATTAAGATTAAGTGATTTAATGCGTGAGATATATATACAATAACTGTGCTGGTGGCAAAAGGGGAGTTGTGTTGAGGGAATCCAGTGGTGAGTGGTGTGCAGTTTGCTCTCCAGAGCGTGCCCAGTGAAGTGGTGGCAATGACCATGTGGTAGGGCCTCCTGCAGAGTCCAACAAACAATTTGAGTTTGAATCCAATCCTTACAGAGAGAGAGGGAGGTGCAAGCAGGCAGGCAGGCAGGAGCACGAGTGAGCAAGGCCGGCTGCAACAAGAGATCCACACAGAAAAACGTTTTAGCTACACAAGCTGAGTCACAAGAAACACAGAAAACAGCAAACACAGGAAGCCGAGAGTACCACTATACCAAACTAGTAGACTGTACAATCTGGCAATGAGTGGATCACAGAGCCAGCCTTAAGTACTGCAGGAGGTTGATTAGGGAATGAGCTCCACCTGGCGCCACCTGCCAGCTAAGCCGCGCCCACAGCTCACAGTCAGCACAGGAGGGAGGAACATGAGGGGAAAACAAACAAAAACACACAGAACAAGAAGAAGCACAGGGTGCCATGATGACATCATGACAGAGCAGTTAAAAACAGTTAAACATTTTTTTTTCATCATATCCACTATTGGTCCCTCTGGGCCGTGTGGTTTACTCTGCTTGCCACCCATCTTGGCGTGTAAAAGTACTTTTATTTTAAGTAGTAGCCTATGCTCAATACTTCCCTAGTCTCGATCAACGACAGTTCAATTACTGGATGTCCCTCGCCTTGCAAAACTCCCTTCGTTTAGGGAAACAACAACACACTTCAAACTAGCAAGCTTAACGTTGAAAATGGCATTTTTTGAAGAAAATGCAACAAGCCAGGCCTGCTTGGTTCTTTTGGGGAATGATCGTAAGAATATGTTTGCGGCATTTACTCTCTAACTAGGATGTTTTGTGACCGATTGGTAGGATTGGTGGGATTTCTGTGGACGAAGTAACGTTATACAAGGCGATACACTGAATAGAAGTGAGATGCTCGGTAGCTAAAACAGAGAGCTCAACACACAGGGTGAAAAGAGGAGCAATGTGCAGTACAACTACAATATGATGTTTTTTGAAAATTAAACCATGTAAACCTATTCCAATATAACCTCTAAATACAATTATGAACCTGAAAATGAGCATAATATGAACACTTTAATCAATCTTAAGCTTGCGCAGGCACGCTACTCGTGCGTGTGAGCATGTGTTTGGGAAAGTACCGAGCATTGTTTAAAGTGCCTTTTTCTGGGATTTGGGGTGTTATTTTGTGTCTCTGGTGCTTCCACACGCATACAAAGCAAAACTACTGCGATAGCCCGTACGCCATGTAGAGATGAGACCAGACAACAACTGAGGATTGGAGAGGGTTTTTGTAGATGGGTTAACGAGCTGAAACAGGCAACAGGTGAGGAGTGCAAATAGGCTGGGGATAGTGAACGATGATACTGATTGAGTGGAGAATGGTTAGTAAGCGTGGCTGAGGGAGAGCCCAGTGTCGGTGTGACACTACCTGTGTTTGTCATGGTGGCCCTGGAACTTGTTGAGAGGAAACAATGCAGTAAATCCATGATCTATAGGTTTTTGTAAATGTTTTGCAATAAAGAAAGTCATTACTTTTCCAAATTGACAGTGTTCACATGTTCTCGGTATGCTTTATTATGGAACCCATGCAACTTGGCAACTAGGCAAGACCCGCCCTTCAATAGCATTCACACACTACTATTGGCCAGGCGTCCAAGGTAGCGTAACCCGATTTGTTCAGGTCCTATCCCCTGACCAATCAGCTATTCTAACCTTAACCACTCAAGGTCAATGCCTAACCCTAACCAATCAAGCTACTTCATATGGCGGGACTTGCCTAGAAGTTATGTGGGATCCATAATAATGCCTTCGGTACGTACAAAAAATTATTAAAAATTACTATCATAGAAGCTTGTTTTATACAGATCATATCGGCATTGGTAAATACCGTCTATTGGCCAGAACAGCAATGTTAATGGTATCTGCTAAAATGTCCTTATCGGTGCATCCCTAATATGTGTGTGTGTGTGTGTGTGTGTGTGTGTGTGTGTGTGTGTGTGTGTGTGTGTGTGTGTGTGTGTGTGTGTGTGTGTAAGTTTACCTGATTAAACGCGTTACTGTGATTTCAATTGCTCCAGAAATCACAATACAATTGACCAACTGGTAATAAGCATTCTGTTCTATTATTATTCTACTATTGTGTTACTGATTGATTGACTGGTTTGTGAAGTGTCTGGCACTCACACACACACACACACACACACACACACACACACACACACACACACACACACCCACAGTTTCCCACCATTGTCTAGATGCCAAGCTGATGTGTAACTCCCCCCCTGCCCCTCAGCCTTCTATCACTGTAAATTTAGCAACAGAAGCTTCTCAGCTGCTCCTTTCCAAAACCTGAGCCCTCCTCTTCCATCCATAGTATTTAACCCATCTCCTTCTCCAGGGTCATACCAGCCCCCTCTTTCTCTCCCCATCTTTTCCACACATAAACATATACACTACACACACACACACACACACACACACACACACACACACACACACACACACACACACACCTCACTCTCAAACCACAGCCAATAAGGGCCGGATGAGCTCAAGTAACACTAGAACACAAGGACTTATTCTCTGAGCGGAGCCTGCAGATTCTTACAGACCTTCATCTTCATCGTCCGAGGAGCTTCTCTTCCTCTCTGAGGTAAGACAAACACAGGCAGGCAGTGGCCCTGAAATCCCTTCTCACTACTAAACTAAATGTTTTTTTTCTGATTTGTTTCTCCTTTTGGCCAAAATCTAGTTGTAGATTATGTTTTTATTGCTGCTTTTGTGTGCAGCAGGAGAACAGAGACTCGGCTCCTCGTCCGTCCTCACACACTGCAGGCTGAAACCCCAGAAGGGACGTTTGAAATAGGTGTAGACATGTTCTGCTGCATGTCAAACGTGTAGTTTATGTTGGAGGTGGTTAAGAGTCTGGCTCGAGAGCAGGAGTCCAGTTTCCTGGGACCAGATTGATTAACAGGTTCATAAAAATGTCAACTTTATGTAATTGAGTAATGTGTTTTACTGTATGTACCTTTTTTCAGGGCGTAGATCATCATTTGAAATGATGTAGTTAAACGTAGGTGTTCTGGAGGGAATTAGATGAGTGTATTTAAGTAATCAAAGGCGTATAAAATACAGTGATATACTGACAAAGGGTCAATGAAATCAGAGCAGTTTGCACATTCACTTTATGTGACGTTGAGCTGTGAATTGTAGCTATTAACTGATTCTTGTATTTGTTTACCATCTCTTCAATTTGATGTCTGATGGTTTTACCTGCACATAGCAGCGTTAACTTTAATATTTTTAATACTTTAATATAAAGTCCAGTTACACTTACATTCACTTCCAAATAGCCTATTGCCACAATGGCATTGAAGTTTGGATGTAAACTGACCAGCTGAACTGTCCGATATGAATGTAATTCCTGGGGATAGGGTGCTGGTAGTTTAGAGAGGCTCACAGATGGGACACACACACCACCAAAATACCAACTACACGTAGTGTTTATCTGCGTTATTGTGCCTCAGAACTTTATTTCTCTTATTTATTACATTTTATTGGTAAAACATATTTTTGTCTTTGTTTCCTCCTGCATATTCTTTTTTTTTGTAAATTTGATTCTGCCCCCAATTTACACAAACAGAATTGGTTTTACATGAGCAGATGCCGAATTGCCAGAAAGTTTGGTTCAACTTCCGCTTCTTCTTCAAAATGATCTCTTTTCTCTTTGTTAAACATTTTCATTTTACACAACCATATATTGCAGTAACTGAAATATGCTCCTCCTTTTAACCTCTTGTCAGTATGTTGAACTTTAAAGTTGAACTTTAAACACCCATGTAGCCATCATGGTCGACCTGAAAACTAAGCCGACATCTTAGAGATGTGAGGTTTTGAGATGGTGACGATGCTTAGCGTCTATTTGCTGTCAGAAGCAAAATACACATCCTTCACCACCAGACTGATGAATCAGTCTATAAATTCGTCTCATATCGGCATTTCAATCTACATCTGCTCTTGAATAGCTCTGGATGCAGTCTCACCTGTTTCATCGGTCTTTAAGTTTCAGCGCCTAGTTTTAGCTTTGGAAATACTCAGAAAAACTTTGCAGCCTTCAGTGTTCTCATACTGAAGAAGTGAAGTGACCGTCCACCAAATATACAGAGTGCTGAAGGGTCGGTATGTACTGAGTGAACACTGGACACACAGAGGTGAGGTCGCTGTCAGCTGTAAGTCGATCAAAGAGCTTGTTTGTTGGAGGTGGATGCTGATTGGCTGTTTGAGTGCCGGGGATCGTCCCGCCGGATCGAGCCGAGGGATTAAGGCGCTATTTGGACACCGTTCCTCAGCTGATGGGTAGAAATACGATCCAGAACTAATCCTCCGAGTCCTCTGCAGCTGTGCTCACTGCTAAGTGTGAAGGAGTCATCCAAAGACACTTTATTTATATCAAATATGATATATAGAATATACAGTGAGCACAAATCCTCCCACATCGTCTCCAACAGAGCTGCTCCTCATCCCACTTTGGACTTGGAGTCAGCAAGACCTTGAGCAGATTAGTGGCGTATTTCCTGTATATAGGACTGAAGTATGGCATCGCTTTATAACCTGTGACAGCTGGTGTTGAATCCAGAGAAGACGTCATAGTTCAACGCAAATCAAGCACATTTTGGTGGATTGTCTGTTGTGAAATACATTTACTATGTATAGTGTTAGGGTTGGTTCAAATATATTTTCTTACTTACCTCCAGTGGTATCTGATTATGCAACCACTGTTGGTTTAAGGCAAAAGTGGCCCAAATCAAAAACAAATTGGGGTCAAGTGACCAGATCAGACTTCTTCAGAAATAGTGTGAACACTCAAATCTAGCCCAGATCAGATTTTTTCAAATCAGATTCAGGCCACTTCAATATGTGGTCCTGAATCAGACCAAGGTCTGATTTGTTTCAATGCGGCCACAGTGTAAACAACCAACGCGGATTTGATGTGACTTTTACGTCAATAACCCTCACTGCGTCCAAAGGGACTTACCATCTCCATCACAAACTGCTCCAAAGAGCTCTATTGTAGTCCAGCCTTTACTTCCGTGATGAACGTGCGTCGCTTTGTAACACACGTTATAATGCTCGCCTAGCTGCTAGCGTGGCACGCCCTCATACTCTGCTTCTGACTGACTAGTAGTCCTTACCTAGGTACTGTCAGGGCACGCCCTCATACTCTGCTTCTGACTGGCTAGTAGTCCTTACCTAGGTACTGTCAGGGCATGCCCTCATACTCTGCTTCTGACTGGCTAGTAGTCCTTACCTAGGTACTGTCAGGGCACGCCCTCATACTCTGCTTCTGACTGGCTAGTAGTCCTTACCTAGGTACTGTCAGGGCACGCCCTCATACTCTGCTTCTGACTGGCTAGTAGTCCTTACCTAGCTACTGTCAGGGCTCGCCCTCATACTCTGCTTCTGACTGGCTAGTAGTCCTTACCTAGCTACTGTCAGGGCACGCCCTCATACTCTGCTTCTGACTGGCTAGTAGTCCTTACCTAGGTACTGTCAGGGCACGCCCTCATACTCTGCTTCTGACTGGCTAGTAGTCCATACCTAGGTACTGTCAGGGCATGCCGTCATACTCTGCTTCTGACTGGCTAGTAGTCCTTACCTAGCTACTGTCAGGGCACGCCCTCATACTCTGCTTCTGACTGGCTAGTAGTCCTTACCTAGGTACTGAGCATGTGCGACTCCCAACAAAAATGGAACAGAAGTGAGATGTCTCACTCTGTAGCTAAAACAGAGAGCTCAACACACAGGGTGAAAAGAGGAGCTGCAGCAATGTGCAGTACAACAAAAATATGGTGTTTTTTGAAAATTAAACCATGTAAACCTATTCTGGTACAACCTCAAAATACAATTATGAACCTGAAAATGAGACTAATATGAGGTCTTTAAGCTAAAAATAATCCTTGTGACATAAGTGGTGATGATGTGTGGTCTTCTGTGGACTTGTTATGGGTATCATGTGTGAAAAGGAAAACAAACCTGTAAAGAAGGTGACACCTCCCAACCAGCTGAGTCAACAGTCGAGGTGTTTAGACGTAGCGTGAAAATGCTTCAGTGAGGACACATTCAATAGTTTATACTTTATACTTGTATTATTTTAACACTTATAAAAGACCTATAAACATAGTGGAGTAAAAAGTACAATATTTCCATCTGAGATGCAAGTGGAATTAAATTATAAATTATAATAAAAATGTGTAAAGAACAAGTATTGTACTTGAGCAAATGTACAGTTACATTCCACCATTGCTGGAGCCACGTCCCAGAAGTATGTTTCCTTATTATATATAAGCAGTTTAAGTTTAGAGTTATTTTCAAGAGGTGCAGCTGGGAACAAAACACGTCCAAAATTAACCCATGAATAGTAAGAGGAACACAAACTGTTGAAACTTCAACTCTTTAACTTTAGCGGTGCACACAACTGAGTTTTAAGCTCTTCTTTTAAGATTTGTCTTCCCAAAATTACACTTGGGATTCATGGGGCCCTAGTAAATTACTTTCCTTAAAGTAATAGTTTGAATTTCGCGAGATACACTGCTTTCTAGCCAAGACTGAGACTCTCTTTTGCAGAAGTGGTATCGTTCATCTCATCTAACTTTTCTAACAAGAAAGCGAATAAGTGTATTTGGGTTTTCGAATACACCTTTCATGATAAAGATTTCCAGTCTAATAAGAAGAAAGAGTATGCTGGAGAAGTTTGACATTTCTGCAGCAGGACAGATGCATATGTGGGGATTAAACTCTTATCTTTCATATCAGCACAGTCTCTTCCTGTCAGCTTATCGGGCTCTTTGTCTTCTACCCCAGGTGTGAAGTCTGCTGTCACCATGTCCGACACTGAGGAACTGTAAGTGTCAATAGCAAACACACACGGCTGTCTGATGTCATTTTAGCAATTTCAACTTTATTACAAAAATGTAATGTCATGTTTGATTTATTTGTGAATGTCTTCTCTTTCATATTTCAGGGATCATGTAGAGGGTAAGTGACCACCAATCAATTTGTTTTATTATACATAAGAACAAAATAAGCAAGCTGTATGACATATGTCTGTATTCAAATTAGTAACATAAAATGCTTTAAATCCAATTAACAGAATTTCTTACGATTTGTATTTAAAGTTATTTTTACTGACTTTAATAGGTTTTGTGTCCACACAGACTTGGATCATTCTATCATAACACTACAATTCGATTTCTCAAAATATAATAGAAATATGCTTTTAATGCACTGCTAATATATACATATATATATATATATATATATATATATATATATATATATATATATATATATGAATTATATTTTTACTATATATTTTGAATGCATTTGGAAATACATACTTTGAAAGTATGTCACATATTTGCACAGGGATTTCATAGGACTTGATGAAAAATGAATTGTAATTTATATCAAGGAAATGACACCATGTTCTATTTGTTTCTGTTGTCCCGCCTCATGCCTTGTTTTTCCAAAACTGAAGACGAGGAAGGTAAAGACGACTGAATCGATTCCATATTCACAATCTTTTCTCCACTGCACTAATTTGTCAGCTGCCTGATTTCACCCTTAATTTGATGAGTTTGACGCTGACACCTGCTCTTTACACAGGATGTACTAACATCTGCACAGATTCAATTTCAGTCGTAGCAGGATTTCCTAAGCAAAGTGGAACTGTAAGAACTCACTTTGGTTTAATACAAGATAAACAGGTCAGAATCTCAGTTGAATATAGGCTTTGTTGCTTTATTTACTCTCGGTTGCATTAAAAATAGCTTTGTGGATGTTTCACATTCAAATGAAAATGCGTTTTTTTTAAGGGGACAATGTTTTTTCCTCGTAAAATATTTAATTGTCCAAACAATAAGGATGGGTAGATGTTTATTTTCTGGCAGGTAGGACGCTAACTAACACACAGCCGTCAGTCAAACACGACCAAGTTAAGGGTGACTTTTTCTGACTGAGTGATGTTTTAAATGACATGGTTGAGAAGAAAATGGGAGTGAGCTTCTACGCTCTCTGCATTTGTTTTCTCAGCATGTGACATGTTGACGTAGTCATCTGTTGATGTCACATCAATGCAGCTGTCATTGACCTCATTCACACAGCGGCCATATTTCTAACAGTGGAGGCGGAAAACTACCCGGAAAACTCACAATGGACATTAAAACTCACACTGGCAATAACTCAGATAGAAGTCACATCGCAAGACCTATAGCTTACTGGAGTCTAGCAGCTGTTCCACTAGCTTGTAACCAGTTTTTTTTATTGAAGTAAAAGTAGTATTACCACAGTGCAGAAATACTCTGTTAAGGGACGCCCTGGTAGCTCACCTGGAAGAGCGTGCGCTCCATGTACCAAGGCTCAGTCCTTAACGCATCGGCCCGGGTTCGATTGCAACCTGCGGCCCTTTGCTGCATGTTGTCCCCCGTCTCTCTCCCCCCTTTCCCGTATACAGCTTTCCTATTGATTACAGGCAAAAAAAGAAATACTCTGTTAAGAAAAAGTAATGCATTTACAATTTGACTTAAGTAAAAGTACAAAAGTATGAGCATCAAAATATACTTAAAGTACCAAAAGTAAAAGTACTTATTTTGTAGAATGGCGCAATTTAGAAAAATGTTTATTATTTTATTGGATTATAATTATTGATGCATAATTATAAACATCACTTTAATGTTGCTGCTGGTAAAGGTGAGGCTAATTTTAGTCTATTAGGCCTACTTTACTATTTATTTGTTGAGTAAAAGTATTATATTTGCCTCTGAAAAATCTCACTGACATTTTGGTTGCAGAAGCTATTCACTTTTTGGAAATGTGCCTCTCGACATTAGTTTTTACAATTTTTGCTTGTTATATACAGTATAAATGATTATTAGTTATAAATGATAAGTGTTTTGTTTTGTTTTTTATATGACAAAGTTATTAGAATAAATTGGAAAATTTCCCTAACAAAGTTTAACTAAGTTATTAGATAATGAGAGAAATAAAAAAAAAATGAATTTAAGAAATGATTGTCCGTGTAAACAGCAACAGCACAAAACATGCTGCTCTTCAGGGATGTTTTCCACCTCAACAGTTCAATATGGCTTCTGTGTGAAAGGTCAACTGACTTTCTCTCATCATCATGTTGTTGTCTCTCTCTCTCCAGCAGCTCCATCGCTCATCCATCCATCCTCTCTGTAACTAAAGTAATCTCTCACTTTGTGTTATGTCTGTGGTCTTCATTAACGGCCTTCTCTCCGACACCCTCCCTCTTCCCGGCGGTTTGGTGCATGCTGCGTGCCCGTAGCCCAGGAGGTAGAAGTAGAAGTAGCCCCTGAGGCGGAGGCCCAGGTAGAAGCAGAGCCAGAGGTAGAGCCTGAACCAGAACCAGAACCAGAGCCAGAGCCACAGGAGGTGGTGCAGCGAGGGGAAGAGGAAGGTACGTGGCATGGGCAGTCTGTTCCCTGTTCTCCTGCAGGACACTCAGCACTGTGCTCCGTAGGGTAGACCGTCCTGTCAGCATCAACACGCAGCAAAACATATCCTGCCTAACAAGTCAAGAGTCAGTTAGGCATGATTCGAGTTTTACATTTTACATCTCTCCTGTGTTCAATTCACTTCAGTTTATTTAAGAACAGGACAGTGCAAATTAATACAAAAATTATAAAATGATATGATTATACATGGATTAAAAAAAAACAGAATTAGCCAAAAGGTACTTTAGATAGATTAGTATGTTTTAATCAAATCATCATTTCCAAGGTAAATTTTTTTTCGCACCAACACATTCTCATACCTAAAAGTCAGAATAGGTAGGACCGCTCTATTCAGTTCTATTTAGCACTATTTATATACTTTCAAACATGTGACCGTAACGCCTAACTGCGGAGGAAATGTTACTGTGATCATTTGACTGTTGTATTTAACGTAACAGGCGCTGTTTTAAACACGTAGTTAGCGTTGTGAGACGGAACTTGTTAAGTTTAGGCAAACATCAGGGATTGGCTTCAAATGAGTCACGTTAATCTACAAAAATGAGTACAATACGTGACACAACGTGACATGACATGACATAACGAGACGTAACGTGACGTAACATAATGTGACATAACGTGACATTCTCGTTTACTCCTGCAATAATTACTACAGCCATGAGAGGTTACACTAAAACTGGTATTTTTCTTGACGCATTGATAGAAATCCTCCAGTGTGTGGAGATATTCTCCCATCTCCAGTTCAGAGTCATATTTTGTATCTGAAATACAGTGCTGTTATTTCGCACATTCGCACTCATCTGGCAGATTTCTTTCCACTTATTCTAAAAATATTGAAGACTCAATTGTCTTGTTAGGTTTGATATTTTTGCAGTTCACTCATCTAGTTCCCTTTTAGCTTCCCTTTCCACTGGAGTTACCTTATCTGGGGCCCAGTATGACAATCGCTGTAAATCTGCAGAGTGAGTTAAGCATTTCAGTGTCAGAATGCATTGCCACCAGGAGCAGATGGTGTTAACACTTTGGAAGAACAAAACAACAAACACAAAACCCACATGTTACCCAGCTAAATTTAGCTGCAGCATGCTAGCAGCTGCACATCTCCAAATATTGGAGTGGTTTGACCGGGTTGTGCTTTTTCCTAAACATAGACAGACAATGCAGCTATTTAAGCCAATTTAAAGGTTCAAAGAGATTACATTGGCTGCCAGTATCCACTACAGCCTCTCATACCAAAGCAGTGAAGTTACAACCCCCGTGTTACAAAAATAAGGTCAGAAGCAAGGCTGCAAAACAGGCCAGATTAGACCAACCTCAGACACAAATTTATTCATTACACTGGACAAAAGACATCTCTTTATCTAGTCTGCTTATTGCCATGCTTACATTCATGATAAATCCTTTTGATTTTAATAACTTCTTGCACCACTGCTGAAGAACAGCAAAATATTAGTTTGTCCATTTATTCCAGTGTTATGAATATTTCAGCCACTAGAGGCCACTATTGAGGCAACACACACCAGACGGGTCCAAAGCTATAGTCAATGGTCCAAGCACTTGTACCCATTGTTTTCTTTTACTTTTTAAATTTGATTTTATTTAGAATTGTCAATATATACAATATACACTTATTGCAACATAACAGAGACCCACAATCTTAATGACAAAGCAAAGCAAGACAAAAAAATATACAACACATTTACTCCACACATCAAACAAACAGGCTCAACCTCAGTAACTTCATATCTAATTCACTTAAATAAAATATGTTTAACGACTTCTATACAGTCTATGGTTAAATATGAATACAATAAAAACAAACAAAAACCTCACACAATTAAAGGTGCAATATGTAATACTGACAGCTAGTGTTTTAAATAGTTACTGCAATACAAATTCAAAATACTGGAGAGAGTTGTCTCCCCCCGCCCCCTCCTCCCCAGACTCGAAGTTCACGGAGGTTTCCAGGCTGAGACCACAGCATCCACGACAATGCTGCTAGAAGCTTGTCTCACATAACCAGACATTACTTCACAGCACAGCGGAGTAGCTAACGTTATATACTGGCTATATTGACAGTCATAACAGCCCGTGCTCACGCGGAGCTCTGTACCCAACTGACAGGCACACTTTTTCGGGTTAGAATTACGATAGGAACCACTAGATTAAACACTACCTTGCCGTCCTTTCCACCCGACTGAACACACTTTATTGGCTTAGAATTACGGCAACAATCTCTAAATACACTGCAAACTCACGGTCCTGTCTTTATGATTTACAGCCCCCCTCTCTTGGCTTAAAATAACTCACCGTTGTCGGCTACAGCCACTGCACCGGCTACACATTGTAAACAGCCGTTGCCCACTTCCTCCGGTAACGTTAGCAGTTAGCAGGGTTAGCATGGCGGCATTAGCCAGGACCAGTCAGGATCACATTACTGGCTGTGTCTCAATTGTTTTTGCGAGTAACCAACTAGGGTAGCCTATTCTAGCTATATAATTCGATGTGAGTAGCTACACAAATCTTGAAATAACATATAATGCCCGTCCCTAGTAACAGTGATAAATTAGCTTGAAGCTAATGCTTACCTGTTCAGGAGGAAGTTAGCCAACTCTGCGTCCTTTTGGGCTCTAAGCTGTCTCCATTGGGTTTTTTTATGTCGGGTAGAATCTATCTCCGTTGATACTGTCCGTTTGTTTGCTGCTTTCATGGCTGTACTAACATTACAGCTGTAGCGTGCTGGGTTTACGTTTTTACAGGTATATCTGGCTGGCTGTCAAACTGGGCAGTTGATAACAACACACAGGCCAAAACACAAACAGAAATTCCATCACAGAATGGACATTTCAAAAGGAGAAAATACTGGAATTAGCATTGTTGTCAGAAAAGATAGTATTTCAATTTAGCATGTTTCCTTAATATCTGATGACGCTTTGGGGTCATTTTTTGATTTATTATAGTAAATATATTACATATTGGACCTTTATGTAAAAAAGCTTAAAAGCATAAAAAGTTGTTTATGCTTGCATACCCAATATGATTTCAGTATGATTTTCAGTACTCATTGTTTTCTATGTAACCATGCACACCTGCAGCATCAACATCGGGATACGCCAGCGTAAAAAAACAACGGTTTTATCACATTTGCTTTCCGTGTCGGCGTGGCATGACAAGGCCAGTGTGTGTTGCACTTTAGTCTTGTTCTAATGAAGAACCTTGAAGTGCTTTTGATGTCTTCGGGCTCCGCGAAAAACCAATGTTTTTTGTTGTTTTTATAGAGTGCACTACAGCAAGCATTTGTTCCTTGCTTTGTAAAATGTCCACGGTTATCACATCACATCACCATCAGTGTTAGCTGACACAACAAACAAAACAATTTGTCGTGTTTCCAGCATTCCAGTGTCCGATGTGTGTTTTGAATATGTCCTTATAAATGTTGAAAGGGACAAGAAGAAATTAAGCTGCTTTTACATGAATCAACTGCCCTGTCTCATCCGTCACTCTATCCATATTTATGTCTTATCTTGTTGTTAACTATTTTTGCCATTGTTTGCATTTGCACTCATATTCAAGGCTGTAGCAGAAAAGGATGATGGGTAATTTCAGTCATGTAAAAGTTTCTTCTTTGCCTCCCTTCACTCCATGTTTAGCATCTTTCTTTCCTTGCATAGATAAAGAGTGAGACTTGCAAACTGCTCAAAAGCATTTACATTGGGGTGTTGTGATGCAGAGCGATCATCCTCACTGTGTGTTTAAATGCTTTTACGATCTGTGCAAACTGTTTCACACAGATGGAGTCACTACAGAAGTCCCAACCTTCACTTTAGCTTGCTGAACTAATGCTTTGATTTTGCTGCTTAAGCAGTATCCATATAGAAAAATGAAGTTTTGCTCTGTTGCAGGAAGAAACAATAAATCTGATCACTAGTATGGAAGATGCACAAGGCCTAAATGAAAACCAAATTAAACGTAAAATAAAATACATATTGTAATTTGTATTTCCTTTTTATGCGTGTATGCATTTACTGTGTAAAATAATTAAATGAAAAACATGTTAAAAGGACAATTAATTAGCCTATTGCCTTTAATAACAGCATGATCGCATCATCAATGCCAAAATGAAAAAATAATCCACTGTCCAATCATAATCAAGGTATGATCAATATTAATTTTGAAATAGATCATGCAACTCTTTTTCAAAAAGGAAAATGCTCCCTTGCACCTCTTCATGAAAACAAATCACCGTGCTGGCATGGAAAAGTCACAACCCTTCATTCATTTTCTTATTACTGTAAAGGCAAAAGGCTAATTGATTTTCCATTCAACCTATGTTTTTCATTTAATTATGACACAGTAAATATATGCATAAAAATGAAATACAAATTACAGTGTGTATTGTATTTAAAGGGATATTTCACCGCTGGAAAGCTGAATATATCTTTAAATTGGGTCACTAATGTAGTATAAATGTGATTTTTTTTTTTTAAATTGGTGCCTTCTAGGCCGAGAAAAGCCAGGAAATGTGTTTTTGGCTCATGTGGATGAAAGACACCAAATCCCAGAATGCACTTGCTTCGCTGCTCTGAGTCCACTCCCAAGCCACGCCTACCGTTGAGAGACAGACAGACAGTGAGACGGTCAACTCACTTCAACTGTGTTTTATTGTCATTTCAACCATATACACGAAACAACGTTTCACCGTGGCTCAAGTGGTTACACAATTCAAATATATAAAAACGACATTATATAAAAACATCATAAGAAACACCTTATATGCTCAGTAAAGTTCAGCTAACACATACTAGCATTAGCGCTTGGTAGCTCGCCAGCTGTTAGCAGTTAGTTGGATACAAGCACCCCATTTCTGCAACAGTCCGTGTTAAAAAAGCCCACCTCCACTAGCTAGTCTTACCCGGTGACAGAGCAGCACTGTTGTTCAGCCATGTTTCCACAACAACGAAAACACAGCAGTCTCTGAACTCGCGTTGGGAGTTTCGTTGAAGTTGGATGTAGTCCAGTTTGTTGTCCAAAGAGACACTTGCAAGCAGGATTGATGGGACAGGTGGCCAGCTAACATTAGCTTTCGAGCTAGGAGTATGAGCTAGGGACATCCTCCGCGTTTCACCGCTGAGGATACCCCCTTACCGGTTAGTGGCATCGAGCAACACCGCAGGCTGATGTGCTGGTCTCCGTAGCAGGCAAAGCCTGTCAAGTATTCCGGCTAGCGGCACCGCAGGCTGAGGTGCTGGTCTCTGTAGCAGGCGAAGCCTGGCATAGGTGGCCGGCTAGCATTAGCTTTCCACCTAGCTCCAACTCCTATCCTCGTCCCGCTTTAGGAAGTAGTTCCTAGTACTGGCTGTAGTCCTTTGCCTCTCAGCAAAGTCTTCCGATGGCGAAAACCGTCGTTTTACTTCATCGGAAGATTTTTTTCCAGACCCACAATACAGAGATATCTCCTCTCAGGGGGACATGAGGGAGGGAAGCACGGTCATTCAAAAATACTACCGTGTTTCTGCTGATACAAAGTTTAATGCTAAATCGGTGAAGTATCCCTTTAACTTTGTTTCCTTGTATTTTGTTTTCATTTAGTCATTGTAAGTCTTCCATACACCAGGTGCAGAAAGACCCCAAAACATACCAAATCAACCACTGACTTACCAAGTTATAGTGGCTAGTAGGTTAGCATTGAATTGTGTATTTCTTTTTCTCACCTAGAGTTGAATTGAAAGTCCAGTGTTAATCAGCATTTCAGTCGCCAACAAATAATAACCCAGGTCATTTGTCACTAAATTCCCAGGACTCATATGACCGTTTTAAAAACAACTTATAAGAGCATTTCCAGCATTTGACCAGTCAAAGTCACACAGTTTGTCACATAAAGTTTGTTAGCTGTTTGACGGAGGTATAACAACATGACAGTACTTCCATCTTCGCTACCTAAACAGGACAGGGATTACTTCCAAAAGCCACAACCACAAAAAGGCTCTTGTCTGAAAGGCATAGGCCAAATGTTGGTCCTTTTAAGCAATGTAATTATGGTTTAAACAATTAACCAATTCTGTCAGGACAGTGTCAGTTTATTCCTGGCTTGGTCAACCAGTGAAATTTGATTCTAGGCACAAAACCTGTTAGAATATTAAATGAACGTAGCTTATTTGGGAGCGCAAAGTACACGGCATAAAACATGTCTGGTGTGAAATCCTCGTAATGTTATTTCTCTCCTGATAAGTCCATACAGTTTAGAAAATAAAATGGGCTTTGTAATATAGTAAATATGATCCATCACAGTGAAATGAGGAGCTGTAATCAGTTAAAGAAATAAACATATTATATACCGCCCTTATAATGCAGTCAGAAGGAACGCACCATTTACCAACTGTGTTAATGCATGACATGACATGGGTCTTCTGCAGTGGCTGCCACTGCCTGTACGTTACGAATATAAACACCCCAATTTGGTAAATGTGCTTTATAAGCTGTGCATCGTAAAGAGGACAGGAGCAGGCTGACCAGTCCGACCACTAATGATTTCTGTTCTGCTCTTGCTTTGGACGCTTGCTGCATGCAGACGCCTATGAAGAGGAAGGTATGTTGATTTGCATTATTCTCTGTTCTTCTGCCAGAGACTCTTTCACACCCTCCACACTTGAATAATATGCTGTTTGTCTTACTGATCTTTCTTAAAAGAAAGGCAGAATGTATCTGTTCGCTTTTGTGACACGGAGGAACAGGGCGAAGGATTCAGAAATGCTGAGTCATGGTTACGGGCCCCACTGCTCATCTCTGCTTCTTCTCTTTTTTGCATGAATGTGTCCTGCCAGGGGACGAGGATGATCAAGATGGTAGTTTGTATTTCCTGCTGAGTCGCTGTTGCTTTGCCTGCGTTTTTCATCCCCTTGTTGCCCGTTGTCTTTTATTTGAGGGTCCCGTAAAAAACAAAAATAATTAAAAAAGCTAATCACGAACTTGGTTATTTGTTTTTGTTAAAGTCCCAGTTGTGTTTTTTTTTTTTTTGTTGTACCTGCACATCAATTAACAGTAATTACAAAAGTAAAACTCCCTGTTGTGAAAAGTGTGCGATGAAGTATGTTCAGAAAATTAAACTCTTAAATAGTTTATGTGGTGATTTTTTGCACACGCAAATGTCCCAGATTATATTGGTTTGATTTACACACTAATGCACACAAAATTAACACATAATAAATAGAAAAAGCAGGTAACACTGTGTACTTACAGTACTCAAATCAGAGGCTAACATACAGGAGTTGGGCCACCGATGATGAAAAGTGTTTCTAAATTTAGACTTACAATGACTTGTTCTTGTTCTACTGGAGGTGTGAAACCACTTGCAGCCCTGAGATGTAACTCAGCTTGTCCACGTGGATCTTCCCCCTGATTAACCAGCAGTCTTTTAGTCTTTGTCTCTCTCCATATTTGTGTTTCTAACAGTTTGATCTCTCGCTCTTCTCTCTTTCTGTTGCTGTTTTATCGCTTGAAAAAAAACAGAGGAGAAGCCGAAGTTCAAGTGAGTCCATTTATTCAGTTAAATAAAATTTTATTGTATTGTATGTGACACAGGCAGGCACATATGTAATGAAATGTAGGTCAGTGGCTTCCAAAAAACAGTGCAGGTGGTGGGCACATAAACAGAAAATAAAAAAAGAACACAATATTATTGATATTATCAACATTATTCACAGAATCAGGACAGCAGGTGGGCTCACAAACGTGCAAATTACATTATATTATAAACGTGCAAAGAGCATTGTAAATTGAAATATAAATATGTATACATATACTATACACATATATACTTAATAATACTATATATACACATACACATGTATACAATTTGAATGACTATATATATCATTTTAAAGATGTATTGTCTTTCTGACCTGTCATGTTTTTACATTGCTGGCAGCTTCAAGTTATTTTTTATAATATTTATTTTTTAACAGAGCTCCTGCTCCAAAGTTACCTGATGGCGAGAAAGTGGACTTTGATGTAAGTCGACTTGTTTATGTTGATTGATATTTATCAAGTGAAATATACATGAATGTGTAGGCTTAGTTCTCCCTACCCAGCCCTGTCTCCGAAAAATGTATGTTCCATACAACGAAAACTGCATTCTCAATTACATTTCGAGGGAAACATATTTTTTTCCAGATTATATTTGTTTTTGTATCACAAATACTTTTCTAAGTCTGCGTATAGGGAGAAGGTCAGAGTGAACAGATGGGTAAAAAAAACACAGGAAGTGTGCTCTACACATAATTATAATATCCATGTCCGACATGTCTGGCACATTTACAGGAGTGTTGATTAATGTGCATTTTCCTTATAAATAAAATAAATGAAATGAAATAAACTAAAGGCAATGCCTGTCCTATCTACCTGTGGAGACTTTTTGATGTTACCAAGCCATCACCTGCCGTTAGCATCCCATTGACTGCCATTCATTTTGGCGTCACTTTGACAGCGAATAACTTTACATCTGAAGCTTTTAAAGACTCTATTTGTCCATTGTTTATTTCTAAAGAAACACGACAATGTATAAAAGGCTCCATTAACTTGTATCTCACGTTATGGCTCTGTAGTAGACGTTTTTGTAAAATGATTGTGTCATAACCACGTGACTTACTGTCTCATAGTAGATAAATTACCGTACAGTACAGGAGAAGCTCGCAGGCAGTTTGGACTTACATTAGCTGTTTAAGTTCAATTACTAATGTTAACTAGCATTTTAGTTAACATAATAATTAGCCTGTGCCTATGTTATCTCCTTACATATACCTACGCTCTCCGTCTCTGCTAGATTGGGAATGATTGAGATTTCTCTTGACACAGCTACCAGAAGACTTCCAACTTTCAGACAGGTTGCTCACGTCACATCTACGTCGTCAAGACTTCACTGCTCTCCTGTGGAAGTCTACAGCGTCGCTTTGTCCATTCATTTTAATGTATATGAGGTTGGCGCAGCTTGTTTTTGTTGCCGTTCGTGGAGCCTGGGCTGTTTACAGAGTCCGCGTTTTTTTTTACAGTGTGTTCAGGGGACAGGCAGTTCGCGAATAGTAAGGAGATGTTTGCTGTATGTGTCAAAAAATGTTGGAACCTAAAAAACGTGTGACATTGCTTATAGCACCTTTAAGTGAAAAACAAATAATTGTTTATATTCGTTACATTTACTAAGAACAAACCACAACAAAGATAATTACCAAAAAACCTGCTCTCATCATTCTCAGCTGCCAATGACTGGAATGAATTACATAAAAACCTTAATAATTGAAACACTTGTCTGAGCTCTTGTCTGATCACTGCACGTGTTAACTCATTCCATTTATGCAGTATTGAACACCCTTACTTTATTGTCTCGTTGATCCATTGCATAGTGGCACATTCTCCCCTGCACTGCTGTCATATTTGTTTAATGCTCTTTTGCACTATTCCATTTGCACAAACTGTATATAGACTCTGTACTATGTTCAGTATTTTTACTTGGACTATTGTATTTCTATTGTGTTACTGCCATACCACTTAGACATCACCTTGCAACTGTATATTGACTCTTTATTTGATCTGTATTGTCTACCTCCTAAAGGACATCCATAAGAAACGTCAGAACAAAGACCTGTATGAGCTGCAGTCGCTGATCGACGCTCACTTCGAGTGCAGGAAGAAGGAGGAGGAGGAGCTCATTGCACTCAAAGACAGAATTGTGAGATTTTACCCAAATAAAAAACATACATTGCACAATGCACTTGATGACCTGCATGACCTGCTGGTGTTTTTACAAAAAACAAACATTCATGATGGTTTTAAAGACCACAGCAGATATGTGGAAAATAAACCAGACTACTAAAGCTTAAGCTTAATTTCCGCATATGGCAGAAAGCTTTGCAGCATTATGTCTTTATTTGCATTTTCAGGAGAAGCGTCGCGCTGAGCGAGCTGAGCAGAAGAGGGTTCGCGATGAGAAGGATAAAGAGCGGCAGGCCAGGCGGGAGGTACGTTTTCCTAACTGTAACTTCACTCTTTTGATTCGTTCAACGGTAGTGAACTGTTCAAATAGATTCACCTTTACAAAATACCTCATCATTAGTAATTTATTGTCTATATTTTGGATTTGCACCTCATTGTTATCTTAGACTTTTTATACGGTATTTGCACTCATTCCACTTTGAATGCATGTAAGCTTCTGACTGTGGAGAACACAATAGTGGATTTAAAGAGTAACTTAAAGTGCTCATATTATACTCATTTTCAGATTCATAATTGTTTTTTAGGTTGTACCAGAATAGGTTGATGTGGTTTAATTTTCAAAAAGCACCATATTTTTGTTGTACTGCACATTGCTGCAGCTCCTCTTTTCACCCTGTGTGTTGAGCTCTCTGTTTTAGCTACAGAGTGAGGCATCTCACTTCTGTTTCATCTTTGTTGGGAGTCGCACATGCGCAGTAGCTAGGTAAGGACTACTAGCCAGTCAGAAGCAGAGGATGAGGGCATGCCCTGACAGTACCTAGGTAAGGACTACTAGCCAGTCAGAAGCAGAGTATGAGGGCGTGCCCTGACAGTACCTAGGTAAGGACAACGAGCCAGTCAGAAGCAGAGGATGAGGGCATGCCCTGACAGTACCTAGGTAAGGACTACTAGCCAGTCAGAAGCAGAGTATGAGGGCGTGCCCTGACAGTAGCTAGGTAAGGACTACTAGCCAGTCAGAAGCAGAGTATGAGGGCGTGCCCTGACAGTACCTAGGTAAGGACTACTAGCCAGTCAGAAGCAGAGTATGAGGGCGTGCCATGCTAGCAGCTAGGCGAGCATTATAACGTGTGTTCCAAAGTGACCACGTTTGTCTCTGAAGTAAAGGCTGGACTACAATAGAGCTGTTTGGAGCAGTTTGTGAACAGTGTTTTCTGTTGGAGATGGTAAGTCCCTTTGGGGTGGACTTTGGGCTTTTTCACTTTGTAAACCTATAACGTGCAAAAAAGATATATAACCCAATAAAGGAAAGGGAAAAGCCAAAAACATAATATGAGCACTTTAACACCAGGCTGAAAAGCAGCATCACGTCCCAGAAGCGTGCGAGAAGCAGTTCTACGCTTCGCCAAGCTAAAAATACACGCCAGGTCTATTTTTTTCCACTATCTGTGGGGTGTTCAACAAGGAGTGGAAAGGCTTGAGCTAGAGTCGGCCAGGCAAAACGCTCCACTTCGGACGCTCCTGGTGTGGTATGACACGTGGCAGACGATGGAACGATACCAGAACGTGGCGCCACCGTGCCTGGTGGAATGTAGGAGTTAGGAGTTTCAAGTATGTTGCACATCTCACCACACCCATCAGTGATGTCAGAGTGTACTGAGTACATTTCTACATCACTGCAACAAGGTGTAAAGCTGCAAAGTTCAATCACCGGACATAACTGGCGAATAGGAATAAATAAAACCGGTTAATAAGCAAGTGGTTGTCTTTCCACTTGTCATGCTGTCAAATTGTGACACTTTCAATTGAATTTTACAGGCTGAGCGGCAGAAAAGAGAGGATGCCGACGCCCACAGGAAGGCTGAGGATGAAGCCAAGAAGAAGATAGCGCTGAGCAACATGGGATCAGGCTACAGCAGCCATCTGCAGAAGGCAGTTTTCGTTTCTTTTCTTCTGTTGTCGTGATTTCAAATTGTTGCTCCAACCTCATTTAAAACAGGTAGTGACATGTTTTTTGTGCGTCTGTGAAGACGTGGTGTTTTAACTCGACTGGACTTTTTCTAGATTGACCAGAAGAGAGGCAAGAAGCAGACTGAAAGAGAAAAGAAGAAGAAGATCATGGCGGAGAGATGCAAACCGCTGAAGGTTGACGATTTCAACGAGGATAAACTGAGGTATACACAGTTCCATTTTGTTTTACAGTAGATATTTGTTGTAAAGTGGCTATTTGTAACTTTCAATTTGTTTTGATTCTAGCAGCCGCTTTGGACAAAAGCAGCTGTGTTTTTACCACACCTGCTGTTGTAAGGGTCTTTTCTTTACGGTGCTGTATAGAGCTCAACAGTCCCGCCCACAGCGGGTTCCGGAAGTAAAAATACAATGCAATTTCTCCATTGACAATTGGTATAAGCCACAAAATCGTAACCGTCGATGGTAGACTAAACCAGCTACGACATGACTAAGTGATTGTATATGTTCATATAGATGCCAAAAGTTAATGGGGCTCCAACCTTGTTTTGAGATAAATGTCTTATATTCGCAATTTGTCTAGGCTACAGTAATAGAATATGTTACAGATGCATCGTTGCATTTCAATTTCATTCGTCGTTTTTTTCAAAACACCCAAAAAGAAGTAAATGTTTATCTCGTACAATATGCTCTCCAGGGTTTTCCCTGCCTTTTTAAGGTTCAGGTGAATCTAACTAAAATACTTTTCTCAGATCTAACGATTGTAGTTGGACTTTTTTTATAAGCTTTAAGTTTTGTCTTTAAGCTTTTTGAGTGTTATTTATTTATCATCTGCTCTAGCTTTTCCAGTGTTTTGGACACAGATATGGGAATAATAACTGTCCAAAATGATGTGAAAAAAGACGCAAAACTACCACAAAGGGACACAGACTGACGCCAAATGACCACAGAGACCCAAAACAAACCCAAAGATAACACAAATGACCAAAAAGAGACACAATCCCACGAAATGTATGGGGAAATTGCATTTATTTAAAAAAAATTTATTGAAAATGCGCATTTTCTTGAGGAAAGACACTTAAACCCCCCGCAAAGTACAAGCACCTAAGTCTGCTAGGGAAAACACTGCTATCCATGGCCAAAACCATAAGTTTATCTCGTACGTACGACATAAAATTTTGGTTTTGGCCAACAATGCCCTTTCAGGCCTTCTATAAAAACACGGAAGCCCTGGGCACAGGTAAAGTAAAAAGAAATCGCTATTTCTATACCACTAACACTTACTTATACACGCGGGCGCCATCTGCCCCGACGACTAGCTTTATAAGCTAATTAGCGGTTTGCGCTAAAACTGGTCACATTCAATTAACATGAAAACATATCCCAGAGAACGGTCGACTCGGTACACATGTTATTAACCCCTAGGTTCATTTTGCGCTGGATTTGTCCTTTAAAATAACAGTGTCTGGCTCAAGCCAAAAACACAGTTAAGGGTTAAAATAAGGGTATACGATTTTTTTTCATTTGCATGAAGCAACATGTATTTTTCTTCAGTTGCTGCAAAATATGCCTCATTGAATGTTTGGTTTCTGGTTTGTGTTTGTCAGGGAAAAGGCAAAGGAGCTGTGGGAGTGGCTGCACAACCTGGAGGCGATTAAATACGACCACTGCGAGAGTCTCAAGAGACAGAGATATGAGGTCAGTGAGGAATGTTTGTGCACACTGCAACACACTCTGAATCTCCCTGTGAGTTTTCCTGTATGTGGATGTCTGTCCTCTGGTGGGGATAGTTTGATCCACTTACAGCATACAGGAGAAGCAGAGTTCGGTTTCTGGCACAACTTCAGCGTCTGCCAGGATGAAGAAGGGAAAATCTGAGGAGGTCAAAACTCCAGCAAAAACTTAAGTTTTGACTTTAGTTGTTGTGGTTAGCCTTTAGTTCACTATGGTTGTTGGATCACAGAGAAGAAAAGTACGAATGTACTCGACTTGTGTTTGTCCTTTTTGTGTAAATCTCCCATTGACACTCTATGCTGGTTAACTAGTTTTAGGTAAACAAAAGTTTTGGGACTGAAAAGCTATTTTTTATTTAAATGCTAACAAATCCAAGAAAATTAAGTCTGGGCATTGTCTGTTTTTTCTCCTTCACACGTGGCACACAACAGAAGATTGTCCCTGTGAGACACAGTCTCACCTACTGGAAACACTTTGTTTGGTTTATGTGAGGGGTGGCGCCTGGAAAGAGTGTTTAGGAGGCAAGACATGAGGCAGATTACACACATATGATTTCGATGTCGGCCTCTTACCGACAAACGTTCCCGAACCGTGTCGCCTCTTCAGTTAGACATTTGCGTTGCCATCTCTGTGTAAATGACCCTTCTTCTTCATCCAAAGATGTTTGGTTCCTCTGGTTTCACGCCAGCCGCATAATAGAAATGTCATCAACATGCCCATGGACAATGAGCTGGCTGGGTAAACTCTTGATCTGCCGAAAATTCTGCTGGATGTCACTCTATTTGGATGTCCATTTTCGGATGTCCGTTGCCTTCCGCTTTCTTTGTGTTGGCATTTAAAACTCTGGTGGATTTCTGAGGACTATGGTTAACTGCTCTGCAGATCTCTGCAGGGTAAATCCAGACAGCTAGCTAGACTATCTGTCCAATCTGAGTTTTCTGTTGCACGATTAAAACAACTTTTGAACATACACGTTCCACCAAAACAAGTTCCTTTCAGAGGCTATTTTGCAGTGGCACCATAGGCTCCGCTCGGTGCTTAGCACCGGCCATGATGATTGTGATTGGTTTAAAGAAATGCCAATAAACAAGATAAAATAAAAACATGTTTTTTTCCCATTCCGGAATACTGTGTAGACTAGCCAGACCCTCTTACGCAGCGCTGTGGAGAAAGGTCTGGCAATGCAAGACTATGTCCGATCTAACTGATTTGGACATTCGCTTTCTCACATACAGCTCCTCCGGGTAATGTCTAGATAAGTTCAGGGTTGCAGTGCATGTGTGAAAGGGGCTAAATACTGTGTGTATTATGTTCAATTGTTGGCATTTTAATTTGGAAAAGGTTGCATGTTGCAGCTTTAAACAGAAAATGTCAAAGTCCTGAAGGCATATCTGCTTCAAACACAGCTGTCTGTCTTTCAGGTAATCTCTCTCAGAAACCGCATCGATGAACTGCAGAAACAGTAAGTCACTCAAGATAAATAAACAAAGTGTTAAAAACACACCGAGGATACACAGTCAATCCAAGAAACTCTGCATCACAGTTCATCTCATACTAGATTTTTATTCTCTTTGGGTCTTTGGGTGCACACTCAGTATGTTCACACTGGAAAAATAACTTTAAAATCCAAACTTAAATGAAGTGTAATGTTGATACTTAAGTGCAAACAAAGAAAATGCATTTAATAAAAACTAAAATATACACTAATACATCTTCTACAGTAGGATATTTACTTATAAACATATGACTATATATTTACTGTGTTGTCAACCATAGGCTACATTATAATGACATCAAATCAGTGGTGGAAGAAGTATTTAGAAGTAAAAGTCCTGCATTCTTAATCTTACTGAAATAAAAGTCCAAGTATTAGCATCAACATGTACTTAAAATATCAAAAGTAATGTAGAATGACCCAATACAAAATAATATAAATTGTAATATTGTATTATAATGACTGATGTATTAATGTATACTTTAATGTTGCAGCTGGTAAAGGTGAAGTTCATTTTAATTACTTTATATATTGCTGGCTAGTTTAACCTATAATAATACATCATAACTTATACATTTATTTAAATTTAGTGTTATTGACCTTAATCTACAATTTTACTAGTAACACTCAAATAAATGTAGTGGAGTAAAAGGTAGCCTACAATATTTCCTTCTGAAATGTAGTGGAGTAGAAGTATAAAGTTGCATAAAATGTAAATACTCAAGTATTGTAGAAGTACCTTAAAATGTGTAGGCTACTTAAGTAGCACTTAACTTTGTACATTTCACAACTGAATATAAGTATGTATATATTTACTTGTTTGTTTTAAATTTTTCTCTCAAAAACTAAAAAGTTTGTTCTGGTTTAATCCTGTTTATAGCTGGCTCTAGTTCATTTTAATCAAATAATGCGATGTTAAATAGAATGTAGGTCCATGGATGGATCTAGTAGGCCTATGTCTGGCCACTAGAGGGCGATGTAGCTTCAGGTAATTGGTCCAATAGTTTGTTTATTACTCATCCTGTGCTCCTGTGCTCTCCTATATATTATATTTTATATATTTTTTAAACATCTATCCATCTATAATATTCAACTTAAAGGATATCTGTACACATCTGACTCTGTTTTTGCACTTTTGCACTTTGCAGCAGCAAGAAGGGAGCCGCCTCGCGTCGCAGGAAGTGAGCGGCTGAGTGACGGTCAGCCCCGACTGGAGGCGCCTCTACTCGGGTACCAGCGCCTCAGACCCGCCCCATAGACACCCGGAGCTCCGGCACAACTGGATGTCTTATGTCTGATTGAGACAAATATTTTTCTGAATGAATTTAGCTCTAATAAAGACATTTTAAAAAATGTCATAACTGTCTTTGTGTAAAAAAATAAATAAAAAAAAGATTCAGACAATAAAATGCCAGAGGTATTGATCCTCCCGCCTGCATATCTAAGTTTGTATCTATCAATCAATCAATCTGTTTGATTGATTTAATTAACAAACCTGCATCTGAAGGTAATAATATTTGAAAAATCACCAACAGCATCACTCTAACTAACCTCTTGCAGTTTTTAATGTAGGCTAATAATAGCCTATATTATATTTAATTGCATTTTATAGCCTATAATTGTTTAGCCTAAATTGTATTCCATATTAACAGTCTGCTTCTAAAATGTTTTGCATTCAATTTCTCAGAACTGTATTACCTCTGCCAAGGAGGTCATGTTTTCGGCACGGTTTGTTTGTCACCAGGATTCTGGAAAAATTACTGGCCCAAATTTCATAAAACTTAGTGGAAGAGGGTAGCATGGGCCAAGGAAGAACCCATTGCATTTTGGAGTGGACCGGAATCACCTACTTGTGCCTTTTTGAGTATTTTTTTTATAAAATCTTAAATGTTTCTTGTAGGCTACTTTTTATCACA
This sequence comes from Zingel zingel, assembly GCA_023566125.1. Lineage (NCBI taxonomy): Eukaryota > Metazoa > Chordata > Actinopteri > Perciformes > Percidae > Zingel > Zingel zingel. The sequence goes on from CM042315.1 coordinate 5,682,346, forward strand.
AGTATTGTACTTCCCTACATTTCAAGTCGCATCACAGTAAAATCAAAGAGAAATGAAAAGGTCCTGATAAGCTGTGTGAGAATGGAGCTGTACACTGTCTCTTCACCTGTACGTCTGTTTACCTGTCTGTCTGTCTGTCTACCTGTCTGTCTATCTGTCTGTCTGAAGTGGCTGGTGTGTCTGCAGCTGCAGGAGGGCAGAGTTTCTGAGAAGTGTCACTGCACTCAGCTGACCCGCTGATTAATGTTGAATGTGTACATTTACCAGCCAACTGTCAGTGGGGTTAGGGTTAGGGTTGTACCTAAGCCAGGCATAGCAGTTTGTGAGCTATACATAAATGCACAACAATGAAATAAAATTAAGGATGAGGACATCATGGGTTAAGGTGCCTCTACCTTAATTAATCAATGATTTAATGCACCAGCCAGCGAAAAGAGAGAACACCGAGAGGCAGGGGTGCCTGAAAAGCCCACCTGGTAGAGCATGCTCCCCATGCACAAAGGCTCAGTCCTTGTCGCAGCGGCTGCTGCAACTCTGACCTGTGGCCCTTTGCTGCATGTCATTTCCTCTCTCTCTCCCCTTCACATATTCAGCTGTCCTGCATAATAAAGGCCTAAAATGCCCCAAAAAATAATCTTAAAAAAAGAGAGGCTGAGTGGACTGGTTTTAGGGGGACAGAGAGGCTGAGTGGACTGGTTTTAGGGGGACAGAGAGGCTGAGTGGACTGGTTTTAGTGGGACAGAGAGGCTGAGTGGACTGGTTTTAGTGGGACAGAATGACAGGTGAGTACAATAACAAACCTACTGTGATGGTTTAACTAGTGTGGGTGTACTATAGACCTACACATTGTGCACAATCTGTGCAGCTTAATATGTGTGCTTTAGTTTGTGTTGTTTATACATCTCTTTCTTCTGCTGTTGCTTGTTGCACCCGCCGCGGTGTCCAATAGATGTTTTTGTTTCTTGTCAGACATTTTTGTGTAATTGCCTGAGTCCTGTCCTCTTTTCTGATTGATTCTTGTTAATGCTATACAGAGGAACAGTTGACCGATGGTATTCACAGGCTGCAAAAGAAAAGGAAGGTAATGTTTGCTTGGACTTGAGGGCTCTGTGGTGTTGTTCCACTTGTGCAATTGTTAATGCACTTTATTTTGAAGCGTAAAGGTGGTCTGACTACATTTTTCAAATTAAATTTCCCCGATGAGGGATTAATAAAGTACTTTTTTCACAAGTACATTTCCGCAAATTGCATCGTGAGGTGCCTAGAGATTCCCGCCACTAGTATTTACTGTAAAAGAGGTTGGTCATAGTGATGATCCAGACTCAGCTCTATGGAGCGTCTTAGCGTCTTTCAGCTCATTGTTTTGGTTCAGTCTCAGTTCTCTCATCAGTGTTTTTTCAGCAGAAAAGTGCTCATAAACCCAATCAATGACAAAGTTAGTAACCAGGACCAGAAAATAAAAGCAGAGCTAAAAGCAAAGTCAATATTGGACTAAAAAAAAAGTTTAGCACATTTGGAACAAAAGAGGAAAAGATCTAAAAGACTCAAATATACACAAAGCTCATAATGCCAGTTGTTTCTTTAGGAGAATGAAGCATTTCAATTTAATATAGACTCCATTCATAAAATAGTACATGAAAGCCATTAAAACATTTTACTGTATATAAATATGTCTTTATTAAAATGTCATTCACTCATAAATAATATATATATAAACATATGACACAACAATCGCAGCATCCCTGTGTGTGTGTGTGTGTGTGTGTGTGTGTGTGTGTGTGTGTGTGTGTGTGTGTGTGTGTGTGTGTGTGTGTGTGTGTGTGTGTGTGTGTGTGTGTGTGATGTACAAAATGGTCCTCAGTTATCATATCTCTGCAGCAGAAATCCATCAGGAAAATGTCCTATTTTTCTGCTGATGAATGTCACACACAGCAGCACTCCTCAGTTTGTTCAGGAGGCTAAAAACCGACTCTAACTTCAGGAAAAATAAAGTTTGTCCTGGCTTTTTGTGGAATAAAAGTCCTCGACCTCATCGGGTTCAGAGCGGCTCGTAGATGCTGTTGGGTTCAGCAGAAGAACTGGAGCCTGCAGGGCTGCTCTGAGGCGACCCGGGGCCCCGGGGGACCACACTGTCGCCCGGGGGGGCCACAGCTGGTTCTGTGCTGATCCGCTCTACGATGCTGGACAAACAATCCAAACTGGAAATGAGCGACGGTTTACGGATGCTGGAATCTGTAAAATAAAGAAAGGGGCAACATCAGTTTCTGCTCAGTTGGCCAAAATCTTTATTCTTTTTATTCTTTTCATGGGTTGCTTGTATTAAAAAACGGCGGTAATCGTATCAAAAGAACAAATGGTCATATTTAAGGCATATCACAGGAGAAACTAGTAGTATTGAAACTGGTCAAATTAAATGAGAGGAAAATATTAATTTCATATTAATGGACAAATCTGTCATGTGACTTTAATTAAAGAGGGGAGGGGCAGTCATAAAGTCATCATTTTAGTTACATTAAAGGAGAAAGCAGAAACGTTTAAGGAGACAACATAATATATCATATTAAGAGTGAAACTTAAGCTGGAAGTTACTTTTAATTACAGTGTGGTCATGTTTAAAAGATAAATCTGTTCTATCAGTGAAGAAGCCAACAAATGCGTTCATTGTAGAAGACAAATTGGTTATATCAAAGAAGAAGCTAGTTAGTATTGAAGTACAAACACACCATCAGAAATAAGTCTTATTAAAACAGAAACTGGTCAAATGAAGTCCTAATAAAGTAGAAACACATCATATTAAAGAACTGAATGGGAAACCGACCGTCTGTGTGGCTGCAGTAGGAACCATCACTGTTCTCACTTCGGGTTGAACACGGAGAGATGAAATCCATCTGGGAACACGGATCAATAAAGTCGATTTCAGTCAATGACTTAACATCAATGATCAAGCAGTTAACTAGATAAACTACTTTTATATGACTTCATTGTTTAAGTTTTTGCAGCATTTGTTCTGCAGAGTTTGTTTGGATTTTGACATTTCAAATAACAAGAGAAATTTCACTGTCAAATAATCATAATCATCAATTTCATCTCATCTGTGTGCCTTTGATACAAATCATTTCTACTCTTTATTCTACTTTTGAGCATGCAATTACAGTATGGATGGATATGCTCGGCAACAACGTGGGACTTGTTTAAAGCTTCCCAATGTTAATATGCACAACTCTTTTGCTAATTCTTTAAATCATAACTTCCCTGTGCAACACACAGACAGCAAAACAAGGACACGGGTCAAAACATATGTCACATTAAAATGACAGATTGAAAAGTATATTTTAGGCAGACCGTCAAACTGGCTGACTGATATGCTGAGAAGCATATCTCTTAGGTTTCAAAAGATTTTACCTTAAAATGTGACGTAAAAGTTGACTTTAAAGACCCCCTACATTGAAAATGTAATGAAGCACTGTAGCCAAAAATAACTATCCCAAACACATTCCAAACATTTCATGAGGCAGCACATGCACCGTTCAGCTGCTCTCGGACTCACCATGCCATCAGAGCAGTTGGAGCGGGGGCTGGAGGCTTCCGAATCCCCGCTGTAGTGCTCCAGCGGCGGGTAGAAGCCGTCATCCCGGCCGACCCTCAGCAGCGACTGCAGGGACTCGATGTAGCTGATGGCGTTGCGCAGGATCTCTACTTTGGGCAGCCGCTGGTTTGGATTGGACGCCGTGCAGCGCTTCAGGGTCTCAAAGGCGTCGTTGACTTTACCAAGCCGGCGCCTTTCCCGCATCGTCGCCGCTTTCCTCCGGTCTTCGTTTGACGTTTTCCTCTTGCAGGCCTTGCAGGCCCAGAGCAGGCAGTGCCCCCCCACCTGGTGGAGGCCCCCCGGAGCCCTCACATGCTCGTCCTCCTCCTCTGCGATGGGGACGTGGTGGTGATGATGGTGATGAAGATGGTCCTCTGCCTTCAGTAGGCCAGCGTGCACCAGCCGGGAGTCCAGATCGTCGAAGAAGTTCATGTCGCTGGTGCTGAAGCAGGGGTCATCGTACAGGTCATCGGCAGAGGAGAGAGGGAAGGGAAGGTCGGACAGATCCATCGGCCCCTGCAGAAGATTCCCTTGAGAATGGCAAGAGAGAGTCAAGATTCCCTGAAACGTGTGTCCGATGAAAGAAAAAGTTTCCACAAGTGTCTTCAAAAAAAGAAAAAAAATAATAGAAAAACAAAAGGAAGGTGTCTCTTAATTTAAAACTGTCTGCAGAGGAGTGCAGAGGAGATCAGAGTGTTTAAAGGGCCAGTCTGTGTAACTTCAGCTCCCTCAGCTTGGTCCGTCTTTATAAAGAAGTCAGTGTGTAGGCGGGGCTGTGGTGTAAGTGACCAATGATATCTGTGTGTGTGTGTGTGTGTGTGTGTGTGTGTGTGTGTGTGTGTGTGTGTGTGTGTGTGTGTGTGTGTGTGTGTGTGTGTGTGTGTGTGTGTGTGTTGAAAGTCAGCAACAAAAAGGAAGCAGTACAAAAGTTCATCTTAACAGATCATTCACTCTGAGTCTTCTGATGTTTAATACATTAAAAAAAAACCTCAGGTTTAAAGATGACTCTTTGAGATTGTTTATGCATCATTTAGTGTTTAGATTCCTTTCAGAGTATCTGGATTCTGAAAATTAGATGTTAAAAAATATAATTTTACTCCAAGAAATGACTTTTCCAGATGAACATTTGGCAGTGCAGGCAGGTTTGTACCCACATGTAAACTTTTCATCACAGTTTCACCTGATATTCACATGACATGATAACTGTTCCTATAACTGCAGATCAAATTTAGTCACCGTTAAGAAAAACAATAATTTCAAAGACTAGTCATTTATATAAATTGAAATATTACATTCTATTTCTAATTATGAAATACTATTTCTAACTTGTTAGAGACTGAACTTCTGTTCACACTGCAGCAACTCATTATCATAATTGTCATTAATAATAATGGGATACAAAGTGATAGAATAGTAGAAATAAATATACATATATCATTAGTGTGTTTTTGCCTACTTTTGATTTATTGGAGCTCTTTGTGTTTAAAATCCCAGTGAAACAAGATTTTTTAGATTTATTTATTTATGTATTTGTGTTAGTTCAATACCAGGTGTTTAGACGATACGATCTTCATTAATTATACAGTACAATCGATAGTATCGCAAGTACCAAAGCTATAAAAAAAAAAAAAATCTACAATCACATTTTCAATCAAACGATGACATTATGACAAATGTGTTCAGTGACTTTTGTTAATACATAGAAAAAGAAAAATATCCTATTTTGTGTGCCTAGGACCATTTTTTTCTTTTTGCCGTGGTATCAAAAGAGGTATTGAGAATTGTTTCTTTATATTAGTATTGTATCAAAGTCGTGACAATCTTACACCATACAGATATCTGACAGTATGTGACTTTCTGGCGTTTCAGTGTCTTTAATTGTGACCTTGTGCTGTAATTGAAAATGCAACTAATTACTGTAAATCATCAAAGGGTTTTGAAGTGTAATTGTACTTGAGGGTTCTTTAATAAAAAATAAATAATTTAAGTCAGATTTTCCCAGGTTTTTGAAGGCACTTTTGTCCATTTTCATTAGACTGACAGAGAGCTGTGTCGACCGAGTGCTTCAGTCTGACGTCCTGCTGAGGCGGTCGTAATGTCACGCATGTCGTCAGGTCTCTGATCTCAGAGTGTGTGTGTGTGTGTGTGTGCGTGTGTGTGTGTGTGCGTGTGTGTGTGTGTGCGTGTGTGCGCGCGTGCACGCGTGCGTGCGTGTGTGTGTGCGTGTGCGTGTGCGTGTGTGTGTGTGTGTGTGTGTGTGTGTGTGTGTGCGTGTGTGCGTGCGTGCGTGTGTGTGTGTCATCCACTTGACAACAGTTTAAGACAATTTGTCCGAACAGGTGAAATGATCTCAGCTCACAGCATTTTTTAAGTGGGGTGGCACAGAATACAGCATAGAAAATCTGCTAAGAAATGTAGGAAATATGGATATGATATGGATAAAACAACACAATACAGAAATACATCACATTCACTAATACTTTTACTTGTTTTTATTTGCAACAAATTGTGCATCCAAATACAATCAACATTTTCTACGGGCTCTTAAGGCAATCATTTGGATAGTCCTCATGGAAACATTCTTTTTTTTTTCACAGAACCGTATAAAAATAAAGTGAAATACACTCACAATAAACTAGATGAAAAGAAGCTGTGTACAGTTTTCAGATAACAGGAAACTGAACTGAATTAAAGTGCAATGCACTATTTATTTCTTACAGCAATTAGTGCTCTACAGTGAGTTCAATATGTTTCTACTTCTAAACATTTAAACAAAGTACACAGTTGCCATACAATGTGTGTTTAAAGTATATATCCATTTACCAAAGACAGTGACCAGCAGAAGGGGGGGGGGGGGGGGGATTGTTCTGGCTCACAGAATGATTTTCATTTGTTTTCAACTTTGTTTGAAGATGTCGTTTTTGGTAATGTGTGCATTGCTGAAAATCACACTGGTTTTGTAATAATGCACAGAAGTGTCAATTCATACACTGTGCTTAGTTGTATCATCTTAAAATAACGAGTGAACTAGTTGCATGAATTATTTTGAGTTTTAACTACTTTTATATGGATTGTGCTGCCAACGTAATGACAATAGTTGAGGGTACAAAAATAATTTGTCCCTCCAGCTTATTCCCAAGTTTTTTATATCAACTAATATCAACTGGCAACTAGCAATTATAAGTTTAAAAGTCCCTTGGACTTGTAAACATGAAATAACATGTATTGCTCGCAAAAAAAATGAAAAACCTTTTTTACAGTGAACTCATACTTTTCTATATCGTATATCCAAAGCAATATATATTGGTCAACATACATGTGAAAAATTGGGAAATATGTGAGATCAACCAATGTTTTTTTGTTTTTTTTTACATTAATGACACAAAATGTAACTTTGACCAAAAAGCAAAGCCAGAAAATGTATAGGCCTAATGGTTTGTTTCACACAAAGTTCTGATTTTTCATTCAGATTTTCAGATGAAACAGTTTGTTTGGATAGTTTTAATCTTTATATATCTATTTGTTGTCTTGTAAATGTGTTTTGTGTTCATTTGTTTGTTGTCTTGTAAAAGTGAGACTTTTCCACAGCTTCAGAGATATAAAGTGTTGCTGTGTGACAGAACAGCTCACATCACAGACTCCTCACTGCTTAATGGGAAGGCAGTGCGTTAAATTTAGCAGCTCGTGAAATCTAAGACAAGTGCCCTTTTAACTGAGGCTGGTATCATTCTGGACTCTCTCACCCCTTTCCTCTCATTGGGACACATTCAAATAAACCAAAAAAAACATGAACCTGATGGCAGCAGAGTCAAATGCTGCCATGAAGGTGTCAGGCTTGGCACAGTTTTGAAATTTTCCAAGCTATTAAAAAGATTATATACACAGATGTACGAGAGAGTGTTGACGAACGAAATATACAAACAAATAAATAAGATAAATAGTTAGAACAAGGTTTTTGGACATAAAATGCTCCAAAAACTGTCCAAGTGTTAGACATCTAAGACGCAAATCTAAAAAAAGTTTCCCAGTTTAAGTTTCCTAAAACAGCTGGATACTGTAGTTCTTATCAAACAAACAGGAGGAAATAGTGCATTTGTTGGGTAACTATTTTCTGCGGTGGATGAATTTGGTGCTTCAGCGAGTATTTGGACAGCAGGACAGTGAGTGAGTCAAAATAAACTACAGTGTGTGTGTTTATGGTGACGAAGGAACATGTCAGCAAGTGCAACAGTGTGGATCACTGATGTGGTTTTAACAACAATGGAGCTCTATGGCACAGAGGAAGAAGACATATCAGGATGTAATACACACACAATACTTAAAAAATATAGAATATCACCAGACTTTTCCTTTAATTTAACACACAGGCTGTTTTAGTGTGATCATAGACTGAGTACTAACTCTGTAGTGTGATACTTAACATTACAGTCAGATATTCTCAGATTCTCAGCTAGACTCTCCGCAGCTGGAACACAGCCCGAAAGGCGTCTGAGCAAGCAGCCAATCAGAGGCCAATCCCAGTCCCACATGGCAGTTTATTTGATTTGCGGAGATATGTGAAATAGGCAAACTTGTTTATTTATATCATTGTTCGCTTCTTTTGGACAAAGGAACGCATTTTATAACAACTTATTTCTATATATTTTCTTTTACACTTTTACATGTTCACTTTGTAAAACTAAAATACCAAAAATCTATGATAACCTTTAACTGCCTTTTATGTCCCAGTGTTTATTACTGTAACAGACAAGTGAGTCACTCCTGATTGTAAATTCTCGGCTGGTATTTTGATGCCTTTTTTTGGTGATTTGGACAATGCTTTTCAGTCTTGTTGACAGTCAGCCTCACCACTACCCCTCCCATAATCATATACAGTATGTATGAGTGTAATGCCTGGAAACAACACACCCCCGCACTCCTCCTTCTCTTACACAACTTTTTAATGTCAGCCAAACATTTCTTTTGATATCAGATGTGTGGGAGGTTCAGTGTGTAGGGGCTGTGTGTATGTCAGTTGTGTTAAAGTCAACTAAATGTATCTTTAGACTTAAATCATTCAATTCAATTCAATTTTATTTATAGTATCAAATTATAACAAGAGTTATCTCAAGACACTTTACAGCTAGAGTAGGTCTAGACCACACTATAATTTACAAAGACCCAACAATTCTAGTAATTCCCCCAAGAGCAAGCATTTAGTGCGACCAGTGGCGAGGAAAAACTCCCTTTTAGGAAGAAACCTCGGACACACCCAGGCTCTTGGTAGGCGCTGTCTGACGGTGGAGATACAGATGTTAGGGGGGAGAGTATAGAGTATATAAAGAGTAGCCTACACATGTTTTTGTGTTTTTACACAACTTTAAAGCTGTCAGGTTCATTGCTGCAGAGCTACGAGATTCTAATGGTGAAACCGAGGGGTGTAACAGTCATGTATTGCAGGCAGCTGCACACAGAATACACGGTATAGATTAATGCACATATAGAGACAGAGTGCATTTAAGTGTCCACAATGGAGGGGAAGACAAATCATCGCTCTTGACTTTGTATTGCGTAAAGGTGCCTCCTTGTGAATTCCGGCTGCTAGCAAACAACAGAAAAATGCCTAAAAGCTGCTGTGTGGTGATATGCACTAACAGCAATGTAAAGAACCCATTACTAAGTTTTTCTACAGAACCGAAAAACTGAGCTTTATAAAGACAAAAGTGGATGCATGCAATGGCCTTAGCAGGAATAGATCCTGACACTGGGTATGTCCAAGGGGGTAAGCCAGCCTCTGCAAAGCGTACCTGCTATGGAGCCATTTTGATGCTAATAAGCCAGCACCTCCCGTTATCATTCCATTGACTGCCATTCATTTTGGCGTCACTTTCACAGCAAATAACTTTACATCTGAAGCGTTTAAAGACTCTATTTGTCCATTGTTTATTTCTAAAGAAACACGACAATGTATAAAAGGCTCCATTACCTTGTATCTCACGTTATGGCCCCGTAGCAGGCAATCTTATAAAAATAGGCTAACGATTGTGTCATAACCACGCGACTTTCTGTCGCATAGTAGATAAATTACCATACAGTCAGGAGAAGCTCACAGGCAATCGGGGGGATGTGGAGGCATACGGTCAAAATGACAAAATAATTAATAAGAATACTTACGAAAAGTTGCTCCTGCTCTTACGCTCATTGACAGCTCCTACTCAATCTCTCCGTCTCTGCAAGATTGAATGATTGAGATTTATCTTGGTACAGCTACCAGAAGACTTCCAACTGTCAGACAGGTTGCTCACGTCACATCTACATCGTCAAGCTCAGTTTGAGGCTGCGCAGTAACGCTCAGCCATCACCGGAAAAGTGCTTCTAATAGACTTCACTGGTCTCCGTGGAAGTCTACGGCGTGGCTTTGTCCATTCATTTTACTGTCTATGGGTATGTCTAACGTTATGTGTGCACTGACATTTGTCATCACATATGTCAGTTTTAGACTAACTACATTTTTCTTTATGTTAAGGTAAAGCATTTTGACAGTGTGCAACTCGTGTTACAGTGGAATGTGGATAAATCAGAAAACTATGCAGCATTATGTTTGCCTTAGCTTCCTAACACAGCTAACATTAGCATTTTAGCCCTTGGTTGCATATTGTGGCGAGATAGTTTTCCCCTTCGTTCTTTATTGTGGATCCAAATTTACAAGAACGAGTTCAGCCTGGATACTTTCAGCCGATCGACATTAGCAACATGTGCTGAGGTTAGAAACAAAACAAAAGAAAACAAGCGGATTGGCGTGCAAGTTAGGCACACTATGGCAAGCGCAAATAAAATGCTGGAGATGAAGACCTGGTCAGCTACAACAGCACTGGAGACGAGAGAGAGTTGTCAGTTAGACAAGGGCGTTGTGTCGGCTCCACTGTTGTAGGGTGGGTTTTTGGTAGCATTTCGAACATGCTAACAAATATTCGACGGCATCACCCAGATGTGCCGATCGCCAGGATGATACATGTTTGGATGTTTTGATTTTTTAAATATAGCCAAGGTGGAACTGAAACACTAATACACAAGTTAGATTTTTTATTATTCTATGTATTTTGGTATTTTCAATTTTGAAGCTTGAGAGATGCAGTTATATAGCCTCCTGTGACCTGTTGCCTTATGGGAAATTGTTTATTCAGTGTCCGTACAGTATAACACAGAAGAGTTTGAAATGTTCCTCATTTGTATAATGAAAATAGTGACCCAAAGTTGCAAGGAGGACAGAGGATGAATGAAAGACAGCAAAAAAGGTTATCAACCTGCCCAAAAACATGCTTTGTTAAGCAATAGTTAGGGAGGAAATGGTTGTTTGGATTTCCATAAGCTCGTGAATGGATACAAGACACCTGGATAATGCTGGATAAAGCTGTCTTTCGTTAGGTACTTCTGTTTGCAATCCTATGCCTTTATATACCTTCATTTTTTAAGGCACTCCGCTCTCCTTAACACCATTCAATATAACACTTTTTCTGGGAACATAGGTGAGTACTACAATTTATATTGTTTTGAGTGAACTATTTCTTTAACTCACAGGACTACACTCAAGCTTGAACTGTGGTCTGTCACATTGGCATTGACATTCACACCTATGGGTAATTCAGGGTTTCCAGTTCACCCTTTCACCTGCATGTATTTGGACTGTGGGAGGAAACCGGAGGAAACCGGAGCACCCAGAGGAAACCAGAGTCCGATTCCCCAGCCCTCTCTGGACACATCATTTATATATTTTATATTACTCAATGTGTATTTTCTGGTGAGATGTCAGGACAGTTACTGCTGAGTAAATGCCAGTACACTGTAGATCCAGTTCCGGCTGTGTATGTATTAAGTTCGAGTCACAGAGGTAACCACTGGTTTCTCTAAAAGATAATTAGCCAGTGATGTTTGAAAAAATAACAGAAGGTCATTTAAAAACATTTACTAATTTTCTGACAGCACATTCAGAATCCGCAGAGTGAGTTTGTTTCATCTCCCAGTAGTGTTAAAACTTTCATTTATCATTCAGCGGACAATTAAACAAAGGTTTTTTCATCCACATGGTCATGAGAGTCTGGGGATTCTGGAAATACCTCCAGAACAATGGTACGTGCATTTAAACAACCTTCATTGGTGACTAATTATATATACTTTATATAATAGCCTATATGTAATACATTAGAAGAACAAACTAGAGCTAGTAGAAACGCTACACAAGCATCACGAAGACAATAATCTGCATTGAAAATTCCCTTGATTCCCATTCTAATGTCAATAGCAAAAGTAATGAAAATAGACTATTAAATATCACTGAAATAAAAAGGGATCCATTCTGCAAAGACTTAATCACCCCCTCCCTGTTAGCCAGTTACAGGACCCAACACCCAACTAACTTTATTTATTTGTGTCCCGGAAAAGAGCGATTGGTTGTGCAGCAGGTATAAACACATGAAAGACACTTTAATATAAATACGAGGTACACACACAGTCACGACTGGGGTGGAGGGGGAATAGAGTAAGCCTGAACAACAGTAAAAACTGGAACTACACCGTTACAGTATGAGAACAGATAAATGCAATTACTGAGCAAGGTACCCATTTTAGAAACAGAACTTATTGAAACTAAATTGTTCGTTCTGTAGTTCTGCAGAACCAACACAGTCCTTCCCCCTGTCCCACCGTCTGTCCTCAATCCAGATTCTCTCTGCTTTTTTAGTTTGTCTGAACTTTTTAATCCCATTTCCGTCTGCTCGCCGTTACAGCGATCATCTCATGTTTCATTCAAGTGCCCTTGATATCCCACCGGGGACGGATGCCCGATCTGTTTATAGCATCTACCAGACGAGGGTATTTTTATTCAGCATGCTGTTGTACAGTATGTGTGTGTTGTTCAGGGCATCTTCTGCTGTTGTGTTGGACTTGATTTGTATTTAGGGTTTGTTTTAACTGTGGTGGTTTGTTAGATTGTATAGTGTGAACTTTATTGTAGGGCTGTCAAACGATAAATTTTTTTTAATCACGATTAATCGCTGAAGTTCTATAGTTAATCGCGATTAATTGCATATTTTATCACATGATTAAAATTCTATTATTTTGCATTTCAGAACAGTTTTTAAGTACATATTAACAATTAAAAGCATTTTTTTACCAGTGTATCTTGATTGGGAATCAAATGAATGCAAAGAAAGTTACTTTATGAACTTGATTTTAAGATTTGTAATTATTTATTTACTGTAAACAAAAGAAAAATGTGTGAATCTGTCATTATTGCACAATTCCTCTAAGTACCTAACTAAAAAAACTAAAAATCCCTATCCTTACTAGAGTCAATCTAGTGTTTAGTAACTCCTAAATAATGTTGATAACTCACTGACGTCCAGTGATCACCGGTTAATGAGACAGCGTTTGCAGCACCTTGCAGCAGTTCCAGTGTGGCTTCTTTCTCCGTGTCATACAGGCTTCTACTGTCCATCTCGACGGCAACGAGACAGGTCAGAACATGCCAACCGTAGTACGTCTTTAAGACCCGAGTCCTCTACGATGCTGACAGGTCTGCAGTTAGTTGCCACCCGTTTCGCAAGAGCTGTAGTAATTTTTTGGGATTTGGTTTAATCCACAGGTCGTCAAGTAGCACGCTATGCTAGCGGGTAGCATCACGTTAACTGTACTACTGTGCTTAGCTCCGTAGGTGGTAGCTCAAGCTTGACGTGCTTCGGTGATATTTTAATTTGGCTTTACACAATGTGCATATGGCTTTCGACTTGTCTACGAGCCGTCCGGGAGTTTTGGAAAATAAAAAGCTCCATTCAGGATTTCATTGCTGCTGTCTTTCTCCATCATGCTGCAGCCTGCAGCAGCAGGATGTGTTACGAGGAAGTGGCAGCTTGATGATAAGTAACGGTGCTGAAAAGGGTCAAAATAGTAGCCTGTTAGGCACGACGCAAAGCCGAGTGAAGTGTAAAATAAATGCCGGCATGTGATTAATGCGATTAAAAAAAATTAAGCTAAAATTAAGCTGTCAGCGTTAACGCTGACAGCCCTATTTTATTGGCAACAGTATGCCATCGTTGCTAGATTTGTTTATCTTAATTAGCATATGTCTTTTATTTGTATAACAGCTGCAACTAAAAATATTTTATAATCCTTTTCTTGATAATTTAATTAATTATTTAGTCCATAAAATTTCCCAGAGTCAAATTTCTTCACAAAAATTTAAACTCAACAAACAAAAAATCTTTAAATTTTTGGAGCAGTAACTGTTTGGTATTTGTACTTTGTACTTAATATTAATTATATTAATTTGGTCCTGATCGAATAAACTGATTAACTAACTGATCATTTTCAGCTGAAGAGTTTTGTTAAAGCCCACCGTCGTTGTCCGTTGCTGCTGTTGTTTTTGGTCTTAATGAACACTAACAAACAGTAACTCTTCAGCTGTCGTCAGCGTCATCATCAAAGCTCAAACGAGGAAACCATGAAACCTCAGTCTGATCTGCTGCGCTCAGAGCGGACATGTTGGGACACGTAGGATTGGACAGGGTGCAGGGATGTGGTTTCCAGATGGATCGGAGTTCAGAGGGACGCCCCAAACACTCATACACACACACACACACACACACACACACACACACACACACGCACACAGATACACACATTACACACACACACAAACACACATACACACACAAACACACACACACAGATATACACACACACATATACACACACATTAACACACACACAAACAGACACACACACACACACACACAGATATACACATACACAAATACACACATTAACACACACAAACACATACACAGACACACACACCCACACCCCACTGCTCAGTTTTATGACTCCTGTTAACAGTCAAAGCAAACTGACCGTCGTCTGGCTAATGAGTTGTTTCACTCCTCTTGATTCTCAGCACTCTTCTCGCTGTTCTACTCAATGGAGAGGCGACGCTACACTATGAGCTCACTAAAGTCCTAAGTATGTGTCATTTACTTGTCTGATTGTCTAAAAGCCTCTGAAACCCACTTTGGAATGGCAAAAAAATCTAGGGTTCTGTTCACGATTTTTGTAACTTTACAAAACATAAAATCTGACAATCCTACAAACTTCACACAATAGGACACAATTGTATGTGGGTGAAACACTAGACAGAGTTTGAACATCCCTCTCAAGCTCTTCTTTTTTCATCTTCCCCTATTTCAACCACTTTTTGTGCCGAGTCCAACAACCTAAACGCCTTCGAGGAGAGACTTAAAGGGTGCACTCTTTGTACGTACGATTCATTGAGTCTCACAGTTCTCTAAAATCCACCTGTTTTTCTTATTTTCAATTTGCACATTAAAAAAAACTGAGAGGAAAACACAGGAGGGTTTTTTTCCAAGTCAAAATATCATAAAACAAAGTGCGACAAAGTATAATGGAAACAGACTTAGTGAATAAATCGTGGAGTACTCGAAGAGACTTAACTGTCAAAACGTTTGAGGCCGAGCTAAAGTTTTTGATTTTTCCTGAGGAATTTTGGAGAAAAAAAATGAAGAAATTAGAGGTACAAAGGTTCAATAATAACTTAAAGTTGCTTCAAATATGCCAATACTGGTTCAAACACATAGGTAAAGAATAGACAGGAAATCAGTGAACTTGTGAAAGTATAAAGTCTATCCTTAAAGCATACAAAGTAGTTATTTCTCAACCCCGGGAAAATGGTGGAAAATAAACAAAAAAGGAGTCCAAAATAAACAACAATTTCAGCAGCTTCAACAGGCAGCTGCCGTGTGTCGTAGTGATGTGAGAGAAGAGGTGGAGGTGGAGTTTGACAGGTGTACAACTTCTCACTGGACAGGCTGAGTGACGCTGCCACTGGCTGGCTGTGAATTACTACTTCCTGTTGCGTGGCAAGGTGGCCGACCTCTGGACACACTGGGATGGCCGCGACTAACTGCTCTGATGGGATGAAAGTAGCCTGCTGGGAAACACACACAGACACAGACACTCACACACACACACACACACACTAGGGATTGACTGATACTGGTTTTTCATGACAGATGCCATTACCGATTATTAGTAGTTAATGAAACTGATAACCCATATTTGGAGCCGATATGCATTTACAGTGAAAATTTAAATCTATAAGTCTATAAATCTATAAGGAATGTTACAAACTCCAACACAAAACTTTGTTTAAATGCTTTAAGCAATTATTTAATAAATTAGAAACATAATACCCAGTAACAGAGAGTCAGAGAGTGTTGAGGGCGGGACATTGAGTCAGACTCAGTGGTGAGTGAACCGAAGCAGAGGGACAGACACAGAGCTGTAGCCGAGCCAAAGTAGAACACTTTTTAATTAATTATCGGTTATCAGGCAAATAAAATGCTGATACAGATAATCTGCAAACTGCCAAAAAGTTGCCCGATAATCGGTATATCCCTAATGTGTCCACATGTCCACTCGCTTGGCTCTTGACAGGGCCTGGCCAACAAGCTGCAGGCACAATACACACAAACATGCATAATCTCACACACACACACACACACACACACACACACACACACACACACACACACACACACACACACATACAAACACACACACACACACACACACACACACACACACACACAAATACCCTTGGATGTTGAATTTGTTTTCCAGTCCAGATAAGCGTAACTGACCATCGATCATTACTGAATCACAATGGTGCAATGTGGCTCTAAATATTGAGTTGTTGTGTTTTGTCTTTGGGCCCTCTGCAGTCTACTCAGTGGTTAGATTGAAGAGGTTTAAACAATGATTTATCAGTTCATAGTATGTTCAGCTGATGTTCCAACAGTGCTAACCCTAGGCTAACCTTCTGTTTCTATTCTGAAGTTTGAAGAAGAGTTTTGCTAAAGCAACACGTTGCCTGGTAATTCCAGCTTCTTATTGGCTGCTCTTATTGTGAACTTGACCCTGAAACCTGAAGCTGTTCCTGTTTAAATCTGCACACATTTAGATGCTGAGCTTCCTGTTTCTTTTACCAACGACTGTTGATTTCTTCTCTTCTTGTTCAACTGTTGCTCAGAGGGATCTTTGTCTCTTTCTGCCCTTTCAGTTGTCCGTCTGGTTGAACCGTTGTACAGCGTTTTGTTCTCCATGTACTAAACAAACCCTTCATACTAAATAACATCTATTTGTAAAGAGGACTTTCTGCAAAACTAAAAACATCAAAGACCATTCAGACATATAGAGTAGTCCTCTCAGACATCTGACTGCACCCAATCAAGCTTCGTGGCAAGAGATTATCAAACTTCTGAACGGTTGTAACAATTTCTATTTAATAAGTCAGAAATACGACATCAATGAGTTGCTCAAGTGGACTCTTCTTGTAAACACAACTGCACTCAAATGTGTAACTGTGCTCTTAATGTATTATATATAAAACAAATTGCAGTTATACCATTCTGTTAGAAAGTAACTTAAATTTGGTGTTAACCTACATTAGCTTGACTTTAATGTATCCTAATCATTATGAAAATAGACCGTAAGCGTCTGTAGCTTTCGGCTATAAACACTTAAAGCAAACTCTATATATTGTATCTAGCGATGCATCTGGATATTTGACTATTAAGATATTTGTTCATTGGGCAGGGACTCGGTTTTGAATTCTGGGAGTTAGTTATTTGTTTATGTTTTCAATACTGTACAATAGGACTGAAACAATTCCTTGAGTAACTTGAATAATTCAATTACAGTCACTTCACTGTAACTATAATGTAGTAATATAGTTTGTTAAGCTGTATGGTAACTGCGCTATAAGTACTAGAGTAAGTGAGCAGGCAGCTGCTGTCTGATCTGTGTGACTTCTCGCTGCTCTGGGACTTTTCAGTCATTGTTCCTGACACTTCTCACGGTGTTCCCCTCTCTTATGACACAACTCTGCAGTTATGAATCACCACGGCTGAGAGAAAACCACAGGAATGTATTTCATCACTTGGTAACACAGAATTTGAGTAGAGGGATGGTCAGTCACAACAACAACCCAAGAAACAGAAAATTCCTTGTACATTTATCATTATAAGTAATTTCAGTGGTGGAATGTTTACTCATATACAATACTTTAGTATTTAAATTTTCTGCACATTTCAGAAGAAAATATTGTACTTTTTACTCCACTACGTTTATCTAACTGCTTAAGTTATAGTTACTCTACAAATTATTCTGTTTTTTTAACCAGGATAGGTCCCATTGAGATAAAAAAAATAAAATCTTTTTCAATCAGGTCCTGGCCAAGATACACAAAACAGAAGAACAGACAATACTACAATAAAAAACATCCCTGAACAAAGTGCAGTACAAACCACACATTCAAAATATCAGTTCAAGCACCGACACCCACGATTCTGTCTCCAGGCCTTTCAAAATGGATTTAAAAGTATTTAAAGGACAATTCCGGCGCAAAATGAAAATAGGGGTTAATAACACGTGAACCGAGTCGACCGTTCTCTGGGATATGTTTTCATGCCAATCGAAAGTGTCTCTAGCTTGAAACAAGAGTGCAAATTGCTGACTAGCTTATAACGCTAGTGGTCGGAGCACGGGTAAAGTAAAAAGAAATCGCTATTTCTATACCACTAACAAGGCTCAAAATAGCACCACACTTCCACGGTAGCATAATGAGGGTCCCTACATGTAAACCCAAGGATTGAGAACTTTGTAAGTGTACAGACAGTTTATTAAAAAGATAGTTTATAAAGACAGTACCGTTCGCGTATACAGGCGGGCGCCATCTTGGGAAAACGGTCATGACCAGTTGAACGACGAACGCCGTGCTTGAGCTATGTTACTGGTTACTGGCTACACGGCATTCGTCGTTCAACTGATCGTGACTGTTTTCTTTACCAGTCGGGGGGACAACTAGCTTTACAAGCTGATTAGCAGTTTGCGCTAAAACTGGTCACATTCGATTAGCATGAAAACATGTTCCAGAGAACGGTCGACTCGGTACGTTTTGTTGCTAATATAGCTGTAATTTCCTTATTCTTAAATTTTTACTTGTACTTGGTAACTTTACTTAGAAGCAGAATATCTGAACACACCATTACAGAACATCATAATCATTTCCAAACAGCAGCAGCGTCTATCTCTCTGCCCCCACTGGGCTCCTCCTCTGTGTTTTGGTTCTTGAGAACAGATCAGGTCAGCCTCTGTCTTCACTCCTCTCAGGGGTCAAAGGTTAAATCAGTTCAACCTGCTCTCTCTATCTGCTCCTGCTGTGACAAAGCCATCAGGTCACTTCCTGTAGAGGGGACAAATGTCCAGCGCTCTGTCCCAGGACATACCCTGATGGCCGGGGTCTGGCCTTGTCATCAGCTGCCTCTGACGGCGGGATGTTTGTTCACTCCTCCTCCTCCTCCTCCTCCTGGATGTAAATCAGAGCGATGCTGCTGTTCTGTTCAAAGCCGCAGTGACAAAAGGAGCACTGATTGAAGTGGCAACAGTGCTGACGTGATGTATGAGCTTCTGACCTGAAACAGGAAGAAAAAGTGCACTCATCAGCATGTCGAAGTAAAAAAATCAGTAGTTGCTTTGATTGTATTCTTTTGGCCAAAGCTTGATCAGAAAAATGACTTGATGGGGCGGCCTCTAGCTCACCCAGTAAGAGCGTACGCATCATGATGGCTGAGTCCTGCAGCGGCCTGGGTTTGAATCTGACCTGCGGCACTTGGCTGTGTGTCATCCCCCATCTCTCTCCATTCACTGTCACTACAATAAAGGGAAAAGCCCCCAAAAAAAATCTTTAAAAAAAAGAAAAATGACTTGTTGAATTGTCATAAATTAGTGCTTGTTTTGCTAATTAACTATTTCTATCTCAATACAGGACATTTTTTCAAAGACTAGGGAAATCGTATTTGCTCAACTTATCCAAAAACGTAGGGTTTTTACTCTACGTTTTTACTCTCTCTCTCTTACTACTACTACTACTAATAATACTTATTATTATGTATATATACATTTTATGACCTCAATTATTATCCCATATGGCTAGTATGACACTATGACATAATATGCCTTTAATTACACTTATAATTAGACAAAAATAACTGAATTAGGTTAAAGATAATTTTCTGTCAGAACTGGAGTAATCTGATTATTCTTGGAGACTTTTTTATTCAATATAAAAGAACTCATTTAAAACTTTCATAATCCATTCAACCAAACACAAACTGGTGACGTGAAAAAAGCTCTTTCTGATTGCTTCCTAACTTTGAATGGAAAGTATATTACATTGTGAGCAGGCTTTTGTGACTTTCTGATGGGAGATTCCAAGTCATGCTGGGTGCTGCTTGCATGAGATTTGCTTTCTCCTGTTCGATAACTGCAAGAATAATAAAGCAGTCACAGTGGCAGACCAATGATGACCAACCACGCAACTCTGCCTCTGTCACGTTCAATGACGTTTATCTTTCACGTGTCCGAATTCTTGGAGCATGGATACAGGACACCATGCTTCGTAGGAATCTTCATTCAGATTCATTTCAGTCACTGTAGATCATAAACTCTATCATATTACCAGGGAATGGCAAGGTTGCTTAAATAATTTACTCAGATACAATTGCTAATCTTTTTTAAAGATTTTTTTTTGTGCATTGTCAGCCTTTATTTTTACAGGACAGCTGAAGGCATGAAAGGGGAGAGAGAGGGGGGGAATGACATGCAGCAAAGTGCCACAGGTCGGAGTCAAACCCTGGCCCGCTGTGTTGAGGAGCAAACCTATGTATGGCTCTACCAACTGAGCTATACGGGTACCCGCAATTACTAATCTTTTGCATGAATGTGATCAGAAATGCAGAAAATCCTGCAGCAGCTGATTGCTGGCGATGACCGAATTACCTCAGCTCGTCTCCACCACGTGTCCCACGCTCCCAGAACCAGAGTCACACACACCAGCACAAGAGAGCAGGTGTGTGTGTATGTGTGTGTGTGTGTGTGTGTGTGTGTGTGTGTGTGTGTGTGTGTGTGTGTGTGTGTGTGTGTGTTTGTGCAGCTGCTTTGAGCTCGTCAAGCTGACAGTCACTTTCCAGTAATGTCACTATGAGTCTTTACCCACAATGCACCTCTCTCTGGCTGAGTTTCTGCTGGCCAGCTCACTGCTGAGCTGACGATATGTTTTGGGAATCCCTACTGGGCATGTTGGCTGAGACAAATCCCCAAATCTTTACATTTTATTGGGTTGGATGTTCATGTTCATCCCAGAGGACAGTATGAGCTTTTCCTTTTCAGCCTTTAGCCTGTTTAGACATTTATTACAGCTGTGATAAAGCTTCTCAGTGGTTTTCACAGACGGCAACACATTACTCCAATCCAAGCTTCACTTCACTGGCTCCCTGTCCGTTTAACCCTTCTGTTGTCCTCGGGTCAAATTTTACTCATTTTTTAAAAGTTTCCATATCAGAAATGTGGGTTTCTTTCCACCAAATTGTCAAAGAAACTAAAGTGGATGGTTCCATACAACCGTTACTTTTCACGGGTAAAATAAATGATCAGTTCACTACTTTTATTGAATTTAATAGCATTTGAAAAGAAAAATTACAAAAGAATGTTGAAAAAAATGGGCAATTTTTTTTTTTTAAATCACTGAAAAAACAACGACAAACGACAAAAATGTCGGAAATATCGCTGGAAAAAATTGAGAAAAACGTCAAATAGTGTCAAAAAACCTGGAAAAAATTGACTAAAACATCAGGAAAAGTGTCGAAAAAGAACAACAAAAGGTTGAAAAAAATTTAAAAGTTGCGTGGTCGATGGGAAGACAACACAAGGGTTATGAATTGATTTTAAGATTTTACTGATCACTTTTAAGGCTCGTCAGGGTCTGGCCCCCGACTATATCTCGGAGATGCTTGTCCCATACGAGCCTGTTCGCAGCTGTAGATCCTCTGGCGGGGCCCTTTTAACCGTCCCGAGGTCGAGGCTAATAACCAGAGGTGATGGTGCCTTCTCGATCAGGGCACCTCGGCTTTTGAACGACCTCCCCGAGGAGATAAGGCTTGCTGAGTCAGTGACTTCTTTTAAATCACTTCTTAAAACACGTTAATAGACTTGCTTTTATGTGATGCTGTCTTTTTATCGTTTTATCCTTTTGCCTTTTCTCTGTTCATCGCCACTTACAGACTGTATGTCATCCTATAACTTGCTATTTCCACTTATTTTCGATCTACTTGTGAATTTTTGTTTCTTTCTGTCCTTTAGAGCTGCCCCATCTTTTGTTGCATATGAATAGTTATGTGTATTGTATACTTATGTTTTGTTTATGCTTTTGTTTCTTCTGTTAAAACACATTGTAAGCTGTTGTTTTTAAAGGCGCTATACAAATAGTTATTATTATTATTAGTATTATTGTTATTATTATATTAGTAGTATTAGTAGTATTATTACTCTCATAACTATTTGTCCTTTTTATTTGTATTTTATGCTCTTATCTGACTGTGTTTGAAGCCACAGTTGAAAGGACGTAGTTACTAAAAAGGTATTATTTTGTTCATGTACCCGACATGCTGTAATTACTACTTTAAGCCATACTGTATTGTGTATTTGGTTTACCTCCTTCCCTTAAGGGACTGTTCGGTATTTATGGAATGGACCACTGGAAGAAAATAGGGGAGGGTCATGTCTTTTTATTCTTTGTTGAGGGGAGGGTCATCCAATTTGTTTTAGTCTACGAGGAAGTAGATGAGTAACTTAGTATTTGAAGTAATGCAGTAATGCATGAAGTGTGCATTTAGTTTCCATGCTTATTGTGTTTCCACAACAATGTTAGTGAGTAAATCTACTGAAATGGCCACCACACCATAACAGAGAAGTGGGATGCGTCAGATGAGAATACAGAGGGTAAGTCACATACATCATGGCTGTAGAAAAACAATGGGAATCTGTATCTTTGCCAAGCGCAAACCAGTACAATAAGTTGTTAGGGAGGGTTATCCCTTTTCTCTGAATCATTTTGGAGGGTCATCCAAAATATAGTGCTGGTGAAGGGAGAGTCAGGTCTATTTTTACTAAAGGTCCCAAAACTCCTCCGGTGGCCCCTTAATTAAATAACAGTCACTAACTACTACTAATGTAATTGACATTTGTGCAAGCAGCTTCTGGAACAAACTCTCAGAAAACTTGTCCAAATTTTTCATTTGCCTTTTATTAAATTAAATTCAGGGCTATTTCTTTCATACCTTGCTATGCCCTTTATATTGCTTATGTCTTTATATTGCTTTGTGTTTCTTTTATACATTGTCTGAATGTACTTCAAAAGTTAACAGTACATGCGGTAACACGTGCCAAAGAGTAGCTGTCTAAAATGACTAATGAATACGAATCAGATTAATTGCCAGGCAACTTTGCAGTTGCAAGGAATTCTGTTAGTTTCTATTTTTGTAAGCATTTCAGTGCTATAACTTTGTTGACAAATTAATATAAGCATGCTGCTGTTAAATGGTGGGAGGGTGGGGGTTTGGAGTTAGGGGGGTGCAGCTGTTGGAGCAGGATTACCAGAGCGAGATGACCCTTCAGAAGCCCACTCACACCCCCCCACCCATAACACAACATCACCCAACCAAACCCTCCATGCCAGCACACAGCAAAAATGGAAGATATGGGTATCAGTGGTACCTGAAAGCACTGACTGTTGGTTTAAAGGGTTGACATTTGTTTCTGTGTCATTCTCAGTAAATTGAGGGGCATTAAGTTGTATTTTAATGTTTAAAAACTCAAAATTTGCACTTTGTTTTCCCTAAGGTCTATGCCTTTTCTATTCCTTGTTTTTTTGATAAATTGAAGTTTAACTGGCGATCAGATGAGTGTTTTTTTCTTTATTCAACATCAACATCAATCAACAGTTGAACTGTTGTAGAGAATCAGAACAGAACACGACTTCATCTAGAAATCCAGGCTGTTTAAACATGATACTTGATGATAGTGGTGGGAGAAGTTTTCAGATCCTTTACTGCAGTAAAAGTACTAACGCCACACTGTGGAAATGCTCCAGTAAAAGTAAAGGTCCTCCACTCAGAACCTTACTAAATTACAAGTATCATCAG
Organism: Zingel zingel; assembly: GCA_023566125.1. Classification (NCBI taxonomy): domain Eukaryota; kingdom Metazoa; phylum Chordata; class Actinopteri; order Perciformes; family Percidae; genus Zingel; species Zingel zingel. The sequence goes on from CM042315.1 coordinate 5,706,019, forward strand.
CAAAATGCACTTAAAGTACTTGAAGTAAAATTATGTATTGTTCAGTAAAATGTTCCCTGTCAGTGTTTTCCTTTTCTATCTGATGTTTCTGGATTAATATTCCTGGTGCATTAATGTGTATGTCTCATTTTTACTGCTGTAGATGTTTAAGGTTGTGCTCGTTTTAACTGTTGGGTACAGCAATACATCATATTCCATAATATCATCATATGTTTGTAGTGTCTCTGTCCTGTGAGAACAACGTATCTCTAAAAAGTCAATTTTTCACAGTTACAGAAAAACAGCCCTGTTTTCAGCATTGTGACGATGCATTTTCCAGCTGATCCAAGAGGCTTTTTAAAGACTTTATTTAGCTTAAGAAACAGAAGAATTCGCTCAACATAAAGCAACACTTCATCCTTCAGTTCATCACAAACAACAACACATCTGGAGATACCGGGTTTTCACTGGAGAAGACAGGGGATGAAAAACTTCTTCGTCTTCTGAAAAATAACTAATGCTGTCAGACAAATTTAGTGGAGTAAAAGTAAAAAAGGTTACACTTTACTTGAAGGAATCTACATAAGAGTGACATGACACTGTCATGAATGTGTCATAAACATTATAAACAAGTCATAAACATTTATGACATAACGCTTCTTTTAGTAAGTGTCATTCGGTTTTTGTCATGACAAGTTGTGGTTAGGGTTAGGGTTAGAGTTAGGGTTAGGATTAGAGTTAGGGTTAGAGTTAGGGTTAGGGTTAGAGTTAGGGTTAGGGTTAGAGTTAGGGTTAGGATTAGAGTTAGGGTTAGGGTTAGAGTTAGGGTTAGGGTTAGAGTTAGGGTTAGGGTTAGAGTTAGGGTTAGGGTTAGAGTTAGGGTTAGGATTAGAGTTAGGGTTAGGATTAGAGTTAGGGTTAGGGTTAGAGTTAGGGTTAGGGTTAGAGTTAGGGTTAGAGTTAGGGTTAGGGTTAGAGTTAGGGTTAGGGTTAGAGTTAGGGTTAGGATTAGAGTTAGGGTTAGAGTTAGGGTTAGGGTTAGAGTTAGGGTTAGGGTTAGAGTTAGGGTTAGGATTAGAGTTAGGGTTAGGGTTAGAGTTAGGGTTAGGGTTAGAGTTAGGGTTAGGGTTAGGGTTAGGGTTCATGTGTCATGACAGTGTCATGTGTTCATGACAGTGTCATGTCACTCTTATGTAGATACCTTCAAATAAAATGTTAACAGTAAAAAAGTACAGTAGGCTGCTTGAGTAAATGCACGTTTCAATGATGTTTCATTCCACAGACTGAACACACAAGCATCAGGCGCCAGTTTGGCTCTCAGCAGTTCTATGTTTGGTGACACCAGTGAGTGTTTTGTCGTATCAGCAGCTGCTGCATCACTGCTTCACAACATCCAGGCCAATCAGAGGATCACTAGGTGCCCTTCTCAGTCCCTGCAGACTTCCAGGAGAGATGTCACAACGCCAGCCAACTCTCAGTCACACATTCTTATGTTTGCTTTTCTTGCCACACACAGTGGTGAAACAAGTACTCAAATATCTTAGTGATAAATGTTTAGTCAAAGTATCAGTATGTGAAGAAATATCCCATTACACGTAAAGGTCCTGCATTAAAAAAAGAATTAACCCTTGTGTTGTCTTCCCGTCGACCATGCAACTTTTTATTTTTCTGGGTCAAAATGTACTTCTTTTTTTCAACGTTGTTTTCTTTTTCGACACTTCTGTCGCTTTTCCCCAAAGTTTTTTATACGTTTTTTTGTCACTTCTTACTGATGTTTTTGTCACATTTTTCCTGCACTTTTTTTGACGTTTTTTTTGTTGTTTTTCCCCCACGTTTTTGAAGGTATTTACGACATTTTAGTCACTCTTTTCAATGTTCTTTTATCTTTTTTTTCTCCAAATGCTATAAAATTGAGTAAAACACCCAAATTCAATGAAAGTACTGAGCTGATCTTTTAATCCTCAAAGAGCTGTTTCTTTACATGTGTGTATATACTCATGTGTATTCATATGAATATGCATATACACATTTTATTTACAAACTTATACCTGTACATAGTAGTCAAATGTTTATGTTAACCTTGTTCAGCTTTGTTGTCCTTGTTTTTAGCCATATGTCTATTTCTGTTTATACTGTGAAAGTAACAAAAACCCAAATTCAAATTCCCTGTATGTGTTCACAATTACATGGCCATTAAAATGATTCTGATTCTGATCATTAAGTACATTTTTAATGAACTACTATACTATGACTTTTTATGACATTTGTATGACATACTATACTTTTTGTGGCAATATACTATGACTTTATCATGACTTTGTTATGATTTTTTACAACATACTATACTACAACTTTTTTACGACATACTATATACTATGACTTTTTATGACTTTTTATGACATACTACACTGCGACTTTTTATTACTTTTTATTACTTTTTTACGACATAGTATACTATGACTTTTTTTATGAATTTTCATAACATACTATAATATGACTTTCTCATGACTTTTTGCGACATACTATATTATGACATTTTATTACTTTTTTACAACATAGTATACTATGACTTTTTTATGATTTTCCTGACATACTATAATATGACTTTATCATGACATTTTATGACATACTATACTTTGACTTTTTTACTATTTTCGACATACTATACTATGAATTTTTTGATTTATTTTCGACATACTATACTATGACTTTTTTACTATTTTCAACATACTATAGGTTACTATGACTTTTTTACTATTTTCAACATACTATAGGCTACTATGACTTTTTATGACATTTGTATCACATACTATACTATGACTCTTTATGACTTTATTTGACATAATATACTATGACTTTTTATTACTTTTTATTACTTTTTACAATACTATGACTTTTTTTCTGACATACTATGCTATACTTTTTATAAATTTTTATTTGTTTTAAAACATACTATACTATGACTTTTTTACTATTTTTCTATATACTATGGTATGAAGTTTTATGACATTTGCATGAAATACTATACTATGATATTTTTTGACATGCTATACAATGACTTTTTTTACTATTTTCGACATACTATACTCTGACTTTTTTACTATTTTCGACATACTATACTATGACTTTTTTGCTTTTTTCAACATACTATTCTATGACTTTTTTACTATTTTCGACATACTATACTATGATTTTAAAAATTTTTGGTCGACATACTATACTATGAATTTTTAGATTTTTTTTTAGAACTTTTTTACTATTTTCAACATACTATACTAACTTTTTTACCTTTTTTGGACGTACTATACTACGTTCCAGATCATCCCCTGAGTATGCACATAGGCCTTGTAAGTCTGGAAAAGCACGGCATGTAGGGGAGGAAGAAGAGACCTTCTGGACACAACTACAGGGGTATTCCTTTCACTGGGAAATTAGGTAGAGTCCTTCCTTAGCATGTGAGAGGTAGCGGGATCGATTTCCAGAGGACTTTGTAATCTTCTATGTTTTTGACTTGTGACACCAATAAAACTAAATCCTGCAACAGTGTGTTGGTTTCTGGTTGACTTTCTTAACATACTATTCTATTGCTTTTTTATGACATTTTTTGACATATTTTACCATGACTTTTTTTGTTACTTTTTTCAACTAATGTACTATGATTTTTATTTTGTGTTCCTCAGCATTTATACTATGACTTTTTTTATTTTTTGCCGTACTTTACTTTGACTTTTTTCGACATACTATACTATTTACTTTTTTCGACATACTATACTGACTTTTTTACTATTTTCAACATACTATAGGCTACTATGACTTTTTATGACATTTGTATGACATACTATACTATGACATTTTATGACGCTATACTATAACTTTATCATGACTCTTTATGACTTTATTCGACATAATATACTATGACTTTTTATTACTTTTTATTACTTTTTACAATACTATGACTTTTTTCTGACATACTATGCTATGACTTTTTATACATTTTTATTTATGTTTTAAAACATACTATACTATGACTTTTTTACTATTTTTGACATACTATACTATGACTTTTTTACTATTTTCGATATACTATGGTATGACGTTTTATGACTTTTTTTGACATACTATACTATGACTTTTTTACTATTTTCGACATACTATACTCTGACTTTTTTACTATTTTCAACATACTATACTATGACTTTTTTGCTTTTTTCAACATACTATACTAACTTTTTTACCTTTTTGGACGTACTATACTACGTTCCAGATCATCCCCTGAGTATGTACATAGGTCTTGTAAGTCTGGAAAAGCACGGCATGTAGGGGAGGAAGAAGAGACCTTCTGGACACAACTACAGGGGTATTCCTTTCACTGGGAAATGAGCTCAAATGGTAGAGTCCTTCCTTAGCCTGTGAGAGGTAGCAGGATTGATGCCAGCGTTTTCCAGAGGACTTTGTAATCTTCTGTGTTTTTGACTTGTGACACCAATAAAACTAAAACCTGCAACAGTGTGTTGGTTTCTGGTTGACTTTCTTAACATACTATACTATTGCTTTTTTATGACATTTTTCGACATACTTTACCATGACTTTTTTTGTTACTTTTTTTGTTACTTTTTTCAACTAATATACTATGATTTTGTTTGTGTTCCTCAGCATCTATACTATGACTTTTTTTATTTTTTTGCCGTACTTTACTTTGACTTTTTTCGACGTACTATAATAAGACTTTTTTCGACTTTTTCCTTACAATATTAAGGAAACACAAATATTTATGTGGGAGAAACTGATACTACTGATCCATAGAGAGTTGTTAGAATGCAGATAGTTATATTCTTACCATGGAAACTGGTAAGAATAACACATCGCAGTGCAATAAGGATGGGACTTGAATCCACACCTGCAGAGAACAATGGATTGCCAATCCATCACTTTAACCATTCGGCTACGTCATCTGCTTTGAGCTGTTGTCATAGTAAAAGTCCGATCCAGGTCATCCCCTGAGTACATGAATAGGCCTGGTAAGTCTGGAAAAGAACGGCATGTAGGGGAGGAAGAAGAGACCTTCTGGACACAACTACAGGGGTATTCCTTTCACTGTGAAATGAGCTCAAATGGTAGAGTCCTTCCTTAGCCTGTGAGAGGTAGCAGGATTGATGCCAGCGTTTTCCAGAGGACTTTGTAATCTTCTTGTGTTGTTCTGTGTTTTGGTTTCTGGTTAACTTTCTTAACATACTATACTATGAATTTTTTAGTTTTTTCGACATACTATACAATTACTTTTTTTAAACTTTTTTCGGCATACTATACTATGACGTTTTTACTTTTTTTGACATACTATACCATGACATTTTTCGACATACTATATTATGACTTTTTGAACTTTTTTCTGACATATTATACAATTACCTTTTATTACTTTTTTTAAATACTATCACTTTTTTACTTTTTTTGACAAACTATTAAATTACATTTTTATGACTTTTTTCGACCTACTATACTATGACTTTTTTGACTTTTTTATAATATACTATACTATGACTTTTCTTATGACTTTTTATGACATTGTATACTATGACTTTTTTACTTTTTTATGACACACTGTACTGTGACTTTTTATGCCTTTTTTGCTTTTTTACAACCTACTACATCATGACTTTTTATAACGTTTTTATGACTATACTTTACTATGAAAATGTAAGTTAAAGTGTGTCGTTGATGTAACCGGTCAGAACTAAAATCAACAATGATCTCTTAAAATGAATGCAATACATTTTACTACAGCTTACCTGCACATACAGTATATTCTTTATTGTCCTTTTCCATGGAAATATGTTACCACAGTCTGTAAAATGCCTCACATAAGATACATGAATAAATTATACACCCCAACATAACCACATGAAATACATCAAATACATCCACATTTAGACACATGCGTAATATGCACGACCATAAGATATCTTGCTCCTGGATCAGCTGCAAAATGCATCATCACAAAGCTGAAAACAGGGCTGTGTTTCTGACACCATGAAAAGTTGACTTTTTAGAGATACGTGGTTCTCACAGGACAGCGAAGCTACAAACATATGATGATATTATAGAATATGATGCATTGCTGTAGATTAAACTACCCAACAGTATATAAAGGAATTAAGATGAGCACAACCCTAAACATCTACAGCAGTGAAATGCAACATAAACGTTAAGCAAGCAGTCATATTAATCCAAAAACATCAGATAGAAGAGAAAAACACTGACATTGTACTGCACAATACATACTCTGACTTTAAGTACTTTAACCCTCTGGAGTCTGAGCATGTTTTATTATCAATAACACAACTTCATATCATTTAGAGATATAGGTTTCATGGTTTGATTTCTCACATTATTCTATTGTATTTGTGTGTATAAATAGTGAAACAACATTTTTCACAACTTACAAATGTTCTATAATAATATTTTGAGTGATCATCACTAAATATTTGTGCATGTTTAGGGTTCCTGGCAGCTTTATTATTTGCTCAATTGACAAAATGAGATGCCAGACTTGTAGCTGCGTTTGTACTGATGCACTTGGGTTACGGACAGTTTAAAAGGTGCTAAACAAAGACAAAAAGGAATGCAAGTTAAAATCAGCCTAGACTCCAGAGGGTTAAGTACATGTTGCTGATAATACTCTTACTTTAGTATTGTTTTGAATGCAGGTCATTTGCTTTCAGTGGAGTATTTCCACAGTGTTAGTACTTTTACTGCAGTAAAGGATCTGAATACTTCTTTCACCACTATCATCAAGTATCATGATCATACAGCCTGATTTTCTAGATGAAGTCATGTTCTGTTTTTCTGGTTTTTGTCTGACAGGGAACATTTTATTGCACAATGAACACTTTTACTTTAAGTACATTTATACACACTAAAGGTTTTGAATGCAGTAATTGTACTTGTAGTGGAGAATATTCACAGTGTGATATTAGTACTTGTACTTAACTAAAGGATCTGAATACTACACAATAATACACCACTGTTCACCACTTCACCTGAACTGCAGCACACCTCAGCACTGTTCCTGACTTCATCACTTCGTTCCTAGTCTCGCTTTGCCGGACCCTCCTCCACAGCACTGCGGAGGAGGGTCTGGCGAGTCCACACAGCATTCCGGGATGTGAGAAAAACATGCTCTGGTTTAATGGCATTTCTTTAAACAAATCACAATCGTCTTGGGCGGTCCTAAGCTCCGGACGGAGCTACAGTGCCTCTGAAAAATAGCCTCGGGAAGGAACTTTATTACATACACATGTTCCACATGTGTACGTAATAGTTGTTTTAGCATCATGGCACCATGGTGGCCCAATGTGTAGCGCTGTGACCTCACAGCAAGAAGGTTCTGGGTTCAAATCCAGGTTGTTCTGGGTCTTTCTGTGTGGAGTTTGTATGTTCTCCCCATGTTTGCATGGGTTTCCTCTGGGTGCTCCAGTTTCCCCCACCATCAAAAAGCATACTAGGTTCTCCAGTCAGTGCCCTTGATCAAGGCACTGGCTCAGACCTGGATCTACCCACTGCTCCCTTGAGGGATGGGTTAAATGCAGCGAATTAATTTCACTATGTGTATGTGACAAAAAGTACGTTTACCTTTAGTCCTGCAACAGAAACTCAGATTGGACAGATAGTCTAGCTAGCTGTCTGGATTTACCCTGCAGAGATCTGAGGAGCAGTTAACCATAGTCCTCACAAATCCACCGGAGTTTAAAATACCAACACAAAGAAAGCCCTAGGCAACAGATATCCGCCCTAAATGAGTGAAATCCGGCGGAATTTCCGTCGGCAACGGAGCAATCCCTGAAGTGGAACGTCGAGGATATAGACTACTTCATTCTGGACTCCAGTCACCATCTGAGTTCTGTGTGATCTCCTCGCCTGGTCTTGGCAGCTCATTAGATATAAACTGGTGTGACCCCGGCTTACATGTCTGCTAAGAAATCCCTGGATTTTGCAGGTTCACGACTCTGTATCATTTTCCCATCTGCCAGTGCCAGCATGCTGCAGCAGCATGTAATCGCCCTTGTGTTCAGACCAGCCAGCCAGTCTGGAGTCTGAGATACGAGAGGAGGAGAAGCAGATTTACTGGTCTGACTTCCTCTGAATATCCATCCTCACACAAACATCTGGTTTAGTATTTGATTGATACTGGACACTAAGTCTCTGAAATTAAAGAAGCAACTGCAGTGTTTTTTAATATGTTCTGAACAGTCCCAAGTGTTACTCTCTCACATCTGCTCAGGAGTAAACAGCCCAAACAGTGAAGTCGGAACAATGATTTACATTTACAGATTGAAGTGTAATACAGCAGGGAGTCTGACTACCTACTATGAAAGCATTAAAGCAGTTTCATACTTAAACAAAACTTTCATCGTGTTAACTGACTTTATTTTCTTAATTAGATCTTACAAAAGTGAAGCCTCTCTTAATCAATATTAACACAATGGACAGGATGCCTGCCGGTCCTTAAAATGTTTGAAGTCATTAGTTTATTATATAATTACAATATCAAAATACAAATTCATGGTTTCTAAGTTTCAAAGTGCATTTCATCCCACTTTCTTCTACAGCTTATGTTTAACCCACTGATGTTACAGCCCTCACAGATAGTTCTCATGATTTTCTTTTTTCTTAATAATATCTCATCACCCATAACGTGTTGAAATAAGATAATAACTACCACAGCAGCAGAGGCTGATCTTTTAAAGCTAGGTTAACTGATGTTTCACCACTAGAGGACAGAAACTGTTATGATAATGAATCTTTATCAATGTATGGGCTATGGTCACTCTCTAACAGCCTATTAATTACATACTGCCCATACTGTATATAACTAGCATATTCATATATATTTATTTTAGGGCTGTCAGCATTAACGCGTTAATCACGATGCGATTAAGGGCTGAGCATAATGCGTTAATTTTTTTAATCGTATTAATCGCATGCCGCCATTTATTGATTTATTTCCACTTCACTCGGCTTTGCGTCGTGCCTAACAGGCTACTATTTTGCCGTACTTCCTCGTAACACATCCTGCTGCTGCAGGAATAGCAACGCGGATTTCGGCGCCTCATTCCGGTGCCACTGATATGTCTGCTCTTCTCTCTGATGTTCTGAAACAGACGTTACAGGAAACAGAAACATTGCTGCACATGACGCTAGTTAACACTATACTCGACAGCAGCTAACGTTAGCCTACCGCTAGCTAGTAGCTGGATTAAACACTGTTACAATGCTGACAGCTAATGCTAAACAGTGTAAAGTGTGTCTGTATTTCACTGTAGAGGATTCCGACACCGGAATGTAACAATCTCAGCTGCTGTTGTCGGAAAAACACAGACGGTGCGTTCAATGAAACTGGTCATTTACAGCCTCGTGGTGCATTCAAAGTTGTTGTTAAATTCAAATGTATGACTAGATTAAATATATAATAAATAAATACAAATCTTAAAATCAAGTTCATAAAGTCACTTTCTTTGCATTCATTTGATTGTCAATCAAGATACACTGGTAAGAATAGCTTTACATTGTTAATATGTACTTAAAAACAGTTCTGAAATGCAAAATAATAGAATTTTAAAACATGCGATTAATCGCGATTAACTATAGAAATTCAAGGATTAATCGCGATTAAGAAAATGTAATTGTTTGACAGCCCTAATTTATTTATATTACCATATACGTACATTACTCCGCACTGTTTTTTGCACTTCGGGTTAGGTGCTATAACTGCATTTCATTGTCTCAGTACATGTACTCTGTGCAATGACAATAAAATGTAATCTAATATTTATGTGCCACGTGTGTTAAAGCTATAGCGCGTAGTTTATGTCGCCCCCATGAGGAATTCTAAGTAATGACGACAAAATTGTCGGCGTGTCCACATGTTATAAGCATTCTGTGATGGGTGACTCAAATAAGTTTAGCTGCTGCCCCCGTCCACAGCAGTACACTGATTAGCTTCCATGTCGGTACTCCTGCCTGCTTTTCCAAACTTAAAGCTCGCAAACCACTCTCTCCTGTAGGTAATGCAAACAAAGAAGGGAAAATGTGAGCCTAATATTCAGTAGAACAATAATAGAAGAAACACTGTCCTGTTATCTAATATATATATTATTAATAAAGAGAGAGATTTAGTTTTTCCAAAGGAAATATTTATTGAAAATGCAAATGTACATTTGTATGATACAAATCCTCTTTAACTCGACTATCCAGGTGGGTCTGTTTGATATGAACAAACACATTAAGAATTTAGTCCACAGAGAAACATCTTTTACGCAATGCCAAGCACTCCTAATATATTTCTTTCTGTAATCGGGAATAAAACCAAATCAAAGTGTTGCATCCTGTTAGGTCTTTTTGTTCTTTAGTTGGGCCGAATGCTTCTCTTCTCTCTGTGTTGTCGTCCATAAATATCAGAACGGCTGTGCTCTATCAATCTCCAATAAATAAATAAAGTGCTCCACGTACGGCTGGATTTAATCAGTTAATACATCTCACTAGTGTTGATTATATAAAGTATACTTCACATCACTGAATATACAGTTTATTGTCGTCTTTCTAAAAGTGAAATATCTAAGAATTTGATTTTGCAAATCATTTTAAAAAGTTAAATTATTTACAAAAACAAGGCACAACATGAGACATTCTGGGTAAAATATGATCTCCAAACAATGATGATGATGATGATGATGATGATGATGATGATGATGATGATGATGCACTAAACCAAGAAGGTGTCACAGCTCCTCTCCTGATCGTCTGCATCACAACCTCTTTTTAAAATATATATTTGAATTTCTGTTACTTTTCAGTCCTGGCAGCACAGGTGCGCTGTGAGGAGACGGGCAAAGAGATTAGCTCCCTCTCTCAAAAACTAAAGATTAACTTCCTTTTTTCGTTTGCTGAACATTTTCTTTTCTATGCAGACTGGCGGGGAGGTGGCACTGCAGTAAAGCAGAGAGCTTTAGCCCTTTGCAGCGTGTTTCTAAAGGGGTTCATGTATAATTTTGATATCAAGTAGTTATATTCCATAAAACTGCCTCTGATTTGTATTTCACATCATAGACAAGAAATCTGCTGGAGTTGTGACACAAAACAGGAGAGTTTCTGATGACAACAAATTTGCCGTCAAAAGAAAACGATGTTTTCTGTGACTTCTATTTCTGTGCACTAACAATTTACCATCATGTTTAATTTACCTGCACCTTCAGTGCCCTGCATTACCACCTCCCTGCCAGCAGAGGCACCATGAAAACTGACTGGAAGAGCAAGAGCATCAGTCATGCAGTCCAGCCAATCACAGCACAGTATTCCACTCTCCCAATATCCTAAAGCAACATGGCTGAGATTTTTTCTTCCTTTTGTTATTTTGTTTTGTGGTTTTAGAGGATGTAGATGTGAACACTGTGTGTGTGTGTGTGTTTAGGACCACTGGCAGGAGCAGTCGGTGGGCTCCTGGATGGTGTAGCTGACCCAGGTGGCATTGCTGCTGCAGTAGAGCTGCACGGAGCGCCGCTGGAGCCCCGTCTCCCTGCAGCACTTGCAGAAGCGTGCGTATGTGTTGATGTTGTAGTTGTAGATGCTGGCGGACGGACACTTCCCGTCACATGACACGATGTTCACCTGCGGGACACAGACAGTCAGTAGAGGTACAGGTTCAGAAGGTGGCAGGGCTGCAAAACGAACCAGAGAAATTAAAGTACAAGTTAATCTTTATAAATGTCATCAAGGGTTATTTTGAAGTCACTGCTTTGTATGGTTGTTTGTTTTTGTCGGCTGTATGTGGAATGTCTGCTGTTCCACTATGAACTGTTTTTGACTTCAATTAAATCTAAAACTCTGGTCTCTGCTGCTTTATCCTACAGGTGTGGTGTGAGGCAGAGTTGCCCACGGCCCACCTTACTGTGTATTCTGCCCGCTGAACCTTTAGCTGGAAAACACTGATTACAGTATGTGTATCTTCATGGGTACAATGTCAAGTTAAGTGTGTATGCAGATGATATATTGCTCTCCTACGGTCACTTTCTTTACCTATGATTTAAAGTTACAATCTCAGAGATCTCCGTTTTGTTCTCTTATAAGCGGTAACTGCAGGTGCGTTTTTGGATCTCACGGTTACTTGTTTTTGAAGTTTCACCTAGTCAGCATTGCTGATCTGCTCCGGGCTTCTCAGGTGCTGCAAGCATATCACTCCGCCCAAGTAGCAGAAGTAGCACTGCTTCGCCTTTCTGAGAATATAGTTGGCACAGTTTTTTTTTTTTTGCCGTTTGTGGAGCCTGGGCAGTCTACAGAGACCGCGTTTTTTACAGTGTGTTCAGAGGACAGGCAGCTCGCGGACAGTGAGGAGATGTTTGCTGTATGTGACAAAAAATGTTGTAGCCTAAAAAATAAGTAAAATATGTGAGTACTTCCTCTACCACTGTGTGGAGTGTTTTCTTTGGAAAGCAGAACCAGCATCACATCACAACAGGCATGGAACATACCGGCCTGTTGCTACGACAGTCGTTCTTCCTGATCGTCATCCGCACTGTCACCTTCTGACACGACTTCCCGTCTTCTTTGCCTGTTCACACGACAAAAAAAAACAAATCAGTTGGAACACCGTTGGAACATGAGATACTGAAAACAAAACATCGGACCTGCTGCACGTAGAGTCACAACAAACACCACGGAGGAGAGGAGGATGTCGGAGGAGAAAGAGGCTGTAGATCATGCGCAAGCTGTTTAGTGGATGGATGAGTTAGATGAGGGATATAAATCACATATAAGAGCTTTAGAGTCAGAAAGCAAAAAAAGGAGGAAGCTTCGCAGTCAGGGAGCAAAGACAAAATAGGCTTCTTGCAAATAAGAGAAAAACAAGAATATTCCAAAAAATATAAAGGGATGATGAGATCAATTCATGCATTTATCGTGTACACAAAATGCCGTCAAACTAATCTTTTCAATCATCTTTAGAAATGTGTAAATAAATTAAATACATTTTTAAAGACAGTTTCCGTAAACATGCTCCATCAACTTTTGTGCCATTTAAAAAAAAAAAAAAAAAACTGAGCATAAACTTCAAGCTGCTATGTGTCGCATTTAGTCTTTCTCCACATTAAGATCACAGTTTATGTTAACTCTTTTCACCATTTGAGTGTGACAGAACACTGTTTGCTCTCTCCAGCTGTTTTAGAGTAAGTTGTATATATCACAGTTTTATTTCGATATAGAATAATTCTTATTTATACAAAAAATCTATTATAGTATTACAACTATTCTATTTAATGTCCCCTTTCACTTGTTAACTAATGTGAGGTAGTAGAGACCAACTCAAAAACAAATCAAAATACTATTTGAACATGATGAGTAAGCTAGAATTTTTACTTTTTAGCATAACTAAATAAAATGGAACCTGCTGTCTTCTTCAGATCTTCCTCAACCATACAGCAGGTACAATGTGACTTTCTTTTCTTCATTATGACTGGTGGAAGGTCCTAATCTGGTTACACGGACCAATCGGATGAGAATATAGCAAAATGGAAGCAAAGTAGCACATAAACTCAACATAAACATTTAAAGATTATACTTTTGGTTCTGTTATGGCAATTGGTTAGTTGCATGTTGAATTTTCTCCATCAGTTTGGTATGGTGACCGGCTCTAAATGCTAAAGGTACCCATCAGCCTGAGAGGCCGTTGTTGTGGCACGCACAGGCACGAATCTGATCGTCATTCAACAAATTGCAGATAAATGTGCAAGTCTTATCAAGCACTCCCATGCTAATGCGTGGATTGCAAGTGTGCGGCATGTTTTGATTGGTGAAATGTGACAAATTAAGTGAGAGGAAATGATTTTGCGTTGCAAAGAGCAGGTTGTATTTTGCAAATTTTGGGGAAAAGACGCTAGAGCTGTAGCCAATTAGAATACAAATGTTTGTGCAGTTAATTAAGAAAAAAACACAGAATCATAGTTGCAGAATTCTTCTAATATCAACCCAGAATACCAAAGTGAACTTATTTAAAATATGCTGGTTTAAATATAAAGTGTAATCTTTAGCTTCAGCTCTTCATTAGCAGTACAAGCTTGATAATTGGATGTTTCTTACCAAAAGGCTCCTTGGGAGTCGCAGTTTGAATTCTTTCCGAGGCTTTTACAATTGAAAGTGATGTTTTCTAAAACATCACTTTGTTCATCGTTTGTAGTGATGATTGAACCAGGAGAGTTTTTATGTCCATCCAAACCTCGAGTTACCTGCCGCTTTCTATGCAGAAGATTTTACTTCAAGAACTCTGGGTGATCACAATAACTCTTTCCACTTCGCTACTCTAGTATCAGAGTGTTTTCTAAATACAAATACAGACAATTGTTGAAGTCAGGGTTTCTACAGGTTTCTCCAAGTCAAATGTAAGACTTTTTAAGACCTTTTTTATATATATACTATATACACAACGTTCCATTTCCGGGGTTGCTCCAGTGCCGCTGGAAATTCCGCCAGATGTCCCTCATTTAGGCCGGATGTCCGTTTCCTTCCTCTTTCTTTGTGTTGGCGTTCTAAACTCTGGTGGATTTCTGAGGACTATGGTTAACTGCTCCTCAGATCTCTGCAGGGTAAATCCAGACAGCTAGCTAGACTATCTGTCCAATCTGAGTTTTCTGTTGCACGACTAAAACTACTTTTGAACGTACACGTTCCACCAAAACAAGTTCCTTCCAGAGGCTATTTTGCAGAGGCACTGTTGCTCCGTACAGCTGTTAGCGCAGTCCATGACGGTTGTGATTGGTTTAAAGAAATGCCAATAAACCAGAGCACGTTTTTCTCCCATCCCAGAATTCTGTGTGGACTAGCCAGACCCTCCTCCGCAGCGCCGCGGTGGAGGAAGATCTGGCAATGCCATTGTTAATGAAATTTTAGACCTTTATCACGACATAAAAAAAAGTCAGATGTCAGAGTCCGGAAACATTGTCTGAAACAATTCCCCGATTTCCTCATTTGCATTATAGGACTGGTGTCTAGATTGACTGCAATATACAGTAAATTTCATGTTGGTCTCATTTGTAGTTGTAATACAGCGGATTTTACTGTATTTGGAATATCAACAGAAAGAACTACAACACCACAGAATTTAAAAAATATATATTCTAAAGCAGTGTTTCTCAAATGGGGGTACGCGTACCCCTGGGGGTACTTTGGAGTACTGCAGGGGGTACATGAACTTTTTGCAAAATGCTTAAAAATATGTCATGCATAATTCCTAAAATAATTATACTATAATAATGAATGAATTACTGTAAGTGATGGATTCAGAACATTTAAAACGTAGCATTTAAATGTTTTTCAGTTACAAGGTTGTTGTTTAGTAAATATATCACTGCAGACACTGTATTGTTCCATTTTATATAGATGTAAAAATGTTTTTGCACTGGTCAGGGGGTACTTGGCTTAAAAACACAATTCAAAGGGGGCATATTACTGAAAAAAGTTTGAGAACCCCTGTTCTAAAGAGCTGCGCATTAGAGGTAGTGTTACATTGACGTAGGCGGATTAAGACCTGTTTAAAATGATTTAAAATCTAGAACACAATACTTCAGTACTTTTTGATTTTGAATTTTAGACTTTTTTTTTTTACTTTTTAAGACCCCGCGGAAACCTGTGAAGGGTTATGCACTGATGAGTCTTTGATGGTAAAATGCCTCACATAGCAGCTTGAGTTTCCCACACAGCTCCCCGTGGTGGTGGAGCAGCACACAGATCTTCTACAGCAGCTACGTGTTCGGTGAAAAGCCCCCCCCCCCCCCCCCCCCCCCCCCCCCCCGACACCAACCCACATCAGTATCTAATGACACATGCAGACGTCTAAGCCCGACTAGTGGGCTACTACCAACAGTACATTGTTGGCAATCAACAATGCACTGCCCAGACAGTGCTAAATGGGGAAAGAGTTTGGCTGTCGTGTACAGTACATGTATGTGATCCACAGGGAGGGGGCGGGGGGTAAATTCTTTGTTTCTGTCCTCTCAAGTGTGACATCATTTTTGGCCTACATAAAGGATTGTCTTCTGCCTCCTTTAAGTCGCAAAAATCACGTTTAATGACATTGTTGTGACATCTTCTCTAAAGATTAAAAACGTACCAAAAAAAAGGGAATTCACAAGCTTATTTAAGAATTTGACAGCTTCATTAAGAGATGAGAATGCAACATCTGCACCGTAAATGTAATTTTGGTGACATGTTTTGATTTTGTTGCATATCATTTCTGCAGATTTGTTTTTCACTGAGACCTGAAATGAGACAGCAGTTGAGAGGACTGTTCTGCAGAGGGCAGTAGGTTGCAGTCAGACTTCCTGTGTGTTTAATGATCTTTTTTTTTTTTCTTTTGGAGGGAGTACATTGTTGAATATCAACAATGGCACTGACAAGCCTTGTTGTTTTGGTACCTCGTTCACAGTTTGTGTTAACTGTGGGAGTCAGGGGGCTAACGGGAAAAGGGAACAGAGGGAATCCAGTACCTGGTGGGATTGGTACATGATGGTAAGCTGCAGCACATAAACCACAAACCCACTTGCATGTGATGCTTTTCAGTGACTGCTACTTCTATCATCTGGCACTTTGAAAGGAGTTATCTGTTGCCAATATATATATATATTTTTTTGTTTACTGAATTCACTGAAAAGCACACTGACAGATCTCTCTAATCTGAATAAACAGCAGACAAATGTAACAGAAAACAACTG